>CM074297.1:383120-913120 GCA_037194245.1 Opsariichthys bidens
TTTTCTAATAATTCAACGGCCCATCATCAGTTGTTTCTTACTTATACAACAGTTAGTTCCACTCCTTGAATATGAAGGCCTTTCAGAAGAGCTGATATTTCACCACTGTTCACCATTTGTTTCACTCCACTTATCTCTGTACGTTTATTGACAGGCATCATTTCTGCTATAGCGAAACGCCAAGGCAGGGGAGAAAACTCACGATAATTTTAACTGTTGATGTGTCACTGAATAGTTTTAAGAGTTTTTCAGAGTGTATTGTTTTAAAACCTCAATCTGTGGTTTATTTATAAAGATAGTGCCTATTTGTAAATTTGACCTGACATTTTTGGAGCTGCAAGTTTTTTCGGGCAGTCAGCGCTCATGTATAGCCAAGGACAGCATTACCTTCTGAAATTTGCAGCTAGCTTTGATGTCTTTGTGGTGGCTCTGTGACTGTAATGTATCTAATAGCCAATATTTGGTCTCAATAATCTCTTGGGAAATCATTTTGACTGAGGTCAAATTAAGTTTTATAATTTTATATTTTATTTATTTAACTTAATGCTGTATTAGAGTTCTGTCTTTGTAGCCTTAGTCTTTTGTAGAAGTTTAACTGAATTGTTTACTTCTCTATTTGGTATAGACTGGTATTGAGAAACGGTCTTCGTGTTACTGGAGGGGATTTTTCAGCAACTTCAATGCAGGTTACATATTAAGCAATGTGGTGGCAAGGGACTGACTTCTTGAGTTAATTAGTAGAATTATTTTAAAAACACTGATTCAATCAGGAACGAAAAATGATTTTAAACAAGGAAATTATTTGAACTATGCACTGAAGAGCAATGCAGCGCCGGGGAAATTCTGACTCTGAAACTTCACTTCATAGAGATCAATACAGTGACCAGCGCTGATGCTTACCTTGTGAAAGCCCCTTAACCATTGTAAGGATACTATGACAAATATATCACTTTCATAAGTGGACACGCATATGGCAAAAAGATTTAGTATTTTAACGATTTATGACTTGACACAGTGAATGAAAACTACCAGTTGCAGGTAATCACACACTCTGAGTTTCTCTCTCATAATACTCTAATCAGAAATACTACACATTAATAACTTCACTTAAGCAGCTCAAGCCATCAATTCCGCTAATTCTAAAGTGACATTTTCAAATTAGTAATGGAGGCTCTGGCTCAACTCTTAAACTGTCAAATTTGAATCCATGGCAGAAGAAAGTAGTTCCACATAAAAGAGGGTTTTTAAGACCCTCTGTGGTTGTTTCTTATTTATTTAAATACTCGGCGCTTTGCCATTAATGTGACAACCGTTCAGATCAGCCTCTCATTTGAGCATTACCCATTCCCTAGTCCTAGCCCCACACAATCTCCACACCTAATCTAAGACCTATACTATACTGGGGACTTGGGTGTGTACAACCTTTACAGCGGAATTCTCAAAGCATTGGATAATCTTCGGATAGTTTGCAGCAATGACACAAATTAAGTTTTCCAATAATTTAATAGTTTTTTATTTTACATTTTAGGGCACTTTTACCTTTAAAGGGGCATTTTGTTTCTATTTAATTAAATGTATGCATCCATCTTACATTTATCAATATATTACATAAGACACTGTAGGGCTGTTAGCAAGCAAATGAAATCAGTCTCAACAAAATCCGTCCTTGGCAATTAGGTGACCAACCCCAAAAAAAAGAAAGTTGTGTCTGAAGTTCTATTTAGATGCATTTAATGCATTGTTTAATGCAGCCCGAGTCACCTAAACGCATTAACCTGTCATTACTAGTTTTTTTTTTTTGATGTTTTTAAAATTAAAACGCTGAATATGATATATGAAATTATTTAAAAAAAAAGAAACGTGGATTAATATAAAACCAAAGTCACTATTATCACCAAATAATGAGTGAACAATGGAGTATATTCATTCAAATAATTTGTTCAAATGGCTAATTCATTCAAAAACAGAAGTACTTCTATCTGTGCATCCTTTTTTCTTTACATTGTGCTTCTTTCCTCATGTCGTGCTTCCAACCTCCTTAGGTCTGGGAGGAAAGTATCAAGGAAAGAAAATGAGGATGGAGGAAATCAAAAAGAATGAAAGCCTTATTTGTACATTAGGAATATTCTTTTCTTGGTACCACATCTTGGGTCACTAAGAGTTGTAAAAGTGTCCATAAGCTATGCTCAAGCGATTCCTGCTCTTAATGTTGGTAAAGTTTGGTTAATTTAAGAAATTCCTAAGTAGTACAAACAAAAAAAGATGTCCAAGTTTAAATATTTGAGATATACGGTTTATTTAAATTGCAGAGGTAAATGCATAAAGATTATTATTAAATTAATTATTAAAAATTATTGTGCACAGATGTGAAGGGGTAGGAGAATGTTATACGTGCATTAGAGTTTTTTGACAAGAAAGAACTGCATAGGACACATCTTGTGCTATTCCCTCGCTTCATAGGTCCTCTGGAAGCTTCCTCACTCATCTTGTCATCTCGCCTCGCTCCATGATGCAATTAGAGAGACAGAAGATATCCTTCAAGATACAATAACATTAGGTTAAGGGTTGACCATGCAAACGGCTGCCCCAAACAAAACTTCATATGGGCTCTCTGGCCAAGGCAGTGGAGAAGCGGTCTAATTTATAATTTTGAACAAACATCTAAATCTTTTTGATGAAATAAATCCCTTCGAATCTTGTTCTTACTCATTTGAGAGTTGTCTTGTGTTGATGTTAGTTATTTTTGGTTTTTTTCTCCATCATTAGGATGGTTTTCCATGTAGCGCTTTCAGCTCTGTAATTGAATGGTCCAGCGGTGAAGATTACATAGTTGCCAAGCCAAGGCACATGTCAATGAGAGACAAATTTCAAATTGACAGGAAAGATTAAACCAATCATATTATTCCTCTTTTACATAGGTGGGTTTAACTCGAAACTGGGGAAAAAACAGCCTAAAACAGTTAGACGCTATACACTATCGGAAACTGCAAGCAATTTGTTGCTAATTTAATTATCCACTGCCGTTTTCAAAATTAACTTTAGAGAAGGAAAAGCTGGAGATTTAATTTGACAGAAGGTAAGAGACTAGGATAACGACGGCGATTCACCTCACCAACAGCTTAATTTTGTGCAGAAAGAGATAAGATACCCCTGGATAATGACAGCATCACTCAAGAAGCTAAAGCTTTGCCGGCTGAAATTGTTTGGCGGTTTGGGCAAGTTATTTAAAATCTAAGATAGGTTTACTGTAACTGATTTTATACTGGCCACCACGTGGCCACCTGTTATAATGTTTAAGCTTTGTTGAGATGCTTATTTTGCAGAATTACTGGTGTTAGTCTTGAAAATATACTGGTCTTAATGACCATCGCACATTTGCATGGTAATTCTGCATAAATAGATTACATTTTCTCATATAATATTTGCTCATTATACAGTATAAAACTTGTTCACACTAGAACTGTTATTCTTTCTTGCACACATTTTTTTATAGCTTATACGGTGCTCGATTGATTTATTTGATGTCATTATTTGATTGTAACGTATGAAATTTTGATTTCTAAAAAACGGACAACAATGTGTGCTTTTTCCTGGGTGCAGTCCTGCTGTGAACTGGCCATAAAGCGTACACAGTGATCACAATGGCACGAAGTTAAGACTTGTTGCTTAATAAATTACATTATTTTGGGTTTGTTTTTTTGTAAAAACCGATACCGTATCCCTTTGCGTGGAATATATCCCAACTTTTTGCATGGGCGACTTATTTTCTGACTTTTTTTTAAAATCTTGAAATAAAGCTCTGAGCAGTACATTTTTTTTTTTACTGATTTCTTCTCCAGTTTGAGTGTTCCAAAAAGCCAATACAGCTATTTGAATACCTTCAGGGTGAATAATTACTGCATTTTATACTAACAGTCAGTCATAACAGTCTGACAGTCACGAAAAAAATAAGTTAGGGTTAGAAATGGGTAAATAAGAATTCCAAGCAGATGAATGCCCATCATTTGCTTATACAATTTGTGTCTACTGCATGGCAGTGTTTTATCAGGGGTGTTTGTTCATTTTTAATTGTTTTTGGAAACCAAGTCTATTCAACCTATTCATAATTCTACTATTTTCAGTTTACAGTTTTAGACTATTCTATTGTATATCCTGCTCTAGCAAAAGTTATTCATTCTTATATCACCAAACTACAATCTGGCATGTATTCTTGGCAATGTTTATTTTTTACTTAGATTTTTAAATTGGATGATTACTGTTGGTTAGTGGTTTAACTGGCAGTTTTGTCTTTCTCTCCCCTTTTTGTCATTCTAACACTAATTGTATTGGATATTTCACATGATATTGTTTTAGATTGCATAATGTCATTTAAATTTGCCATACCTTGAACCTTTAGTGATTTTGACACCACTAGTAAAGGACTTGTTTGAGGCATCATTAAGGTAGGCGTTGTTACCTGAAACAGTCATATCTGACAGGTAGCACTCAAGGTGGGGCAGAGGTCAACTTGCCCTCATGGCAGGGGTTTGGAAGTGAGCTTCCGTCACGGTGTACTGCTGCCTGCTGAGTTTAGACAGGGCGTCTTTAACCAGAATCACTTTTATTATGGGTCTCCTTCAAAACCTGCACATTCAAAACATTCAAACATAGTTTCATCATTCATTATGGGCTTCATTTTTAAAAATGTTTGGGCTGTATTAAAATCTACGATGGGTATCACAGATCTACCAGGGCTCTTCTACACTGCAGTCACAACGCACACCGACCTAGAATACTTTGATCATACACCTGCATCTCATCAGGTGCCATTAACTCACCAGCTTCTTAAGCACACACCTTCACTTCATTGGCCAGTCCTCATTCCTACGAAGAGACTCACGTATGTTGCTACTGTGGTATTACCTGTACTCAAGCTCCTGTATATCTTTCATCCTTCCTCCTGTGTTGATGTCAGTACGTCTCGTGTTCATCATCCCAGCGAGTCAAGTTTGTATTTTCCATTGATGGTCATCATTGTGGTTGTTTGCTACTTACCTGTTCAACGGAGGTGTATGGGGGGTGCTATCAGTCCTGTACCATCAGTGAACTCTGGATATACCTGTAAGATAAAAGACTCCGTTAACATCTGCATATCATTCAACGCCATAGCGCCATTTATCTGCAAACTTACCTTTTATTCTCCTCTGTGTGAGTGTCCCTCTGTAACAGAAGACCAGACCTACACCGCATTCCAGTAATAGCGCACCAGTTTCTCTCCAGGAAATCATAGAATCCCTTCAAAATCTTCTTCCATCAACTACATTCACAACAAATCCATCCACCAGCACTTCTGTCCCTACCATTGCTACTTGTTTTTCCACCGGTGATTGCCAGTCCCATGGCTCAAACGGTGCCCTTCTCTGTCCTGGCGAGGATTGCAATGGATTTCTACTACAATGCTCTTTGACCCTGGAGATGAAGCCGCATCACTTTACCACAGACCACGTGATGATTGCGTACATCATTTCCCTGCTGTCTGGGCGAGCGCTCCAATGGGCTGAAACCATTTGGACTCAAGAAGGTACTGTAACACAATCCCTTTCAAGTTTCATTGAACATTTTCGTGATGTATTTCTTAGACTCTTCCATACGAGAACAGTTATTCCATCTCCGTCACAATCATATGTCTGTTTTTGAGTATTCTCTCAAGTTCAAGGACTCTTGCTGTCGCTAGCGGTTGGAATGAGTGCTCGCTCCTGGCAACACCTATCAGCAGAGATTAGATCCGCGTGTACGGCTGAATCTCACTGCATACGACGACACCATCGGGCTTGAACGTCTCATCCAGCTTTCCATCAAGATAGATGGTCGTATGCAGTGTCTGAAAGAACACCAGGGTCCAACAATATACCACCTTTCTCCATCAGTCAGCATCCATCCGCACTCCAGAACAAGGCATCTAACCCATGCTAGTGGACCATAACCGGTTAACATCAGAGCGGCAGAGGCGCTGACCCAGGGCTGTGTCTTTACTGCGGGTAGAAGGGGCATCTTAAGAGCACATGCCCCATTTGTCCACCTCGTCCAATAGTGAGTGTGATTGAACCATCCATTATAAATATGTGTCCCCTCACTACTGTAGTCATTCTTACTGCCTTCCAATATCTCCATTCCAGTACACTCCCTTCTGGACTCCGGACCACGCCTACCAAAACCATCTACTAAGTTTAATCCATCATGGGGAAGCCCTTAAGTCAACGACAGGTACAATTCAGTGCTGGACCCCTTCAGATTCTTGTTGGCCAGTGGCATAGAGAAGAAATACATCTCCTTATTCTGGAGGAATCCACCACTGATGTGATTTTAGGGCGCCCGTGGTTGATGCAGCATGATCCCATCATCTCCTGGGAGGTCAGGAGAAGTCCTGGAGTAGGGGGGCAACAACTGGTTTCCTGACTGTTTTCCTCCAGATCTACGTCCAATTCCTTGCTCAGTAGAATCCATTCTGGTGAACTCCACCTCCATAGAAAGTCCCGTAGAGAAACAGTCCGTCTAGATCCCTACCTGCTACACGCCCTTCAGTAACATTTTCTGCCTGAAGAAGGCCTCTCAAATGCCTCCACATCGGCCATGGGACTGTGCCATTGACCTACTTTTGAGTGAGCCAGTACCCTGTGGGAAAATATACTCACTTTCAATTCCCGAACAGAAGGCCATGGAGGAGTATATTGAAGAGGCTTTACAACAAGGTTACATCAATCCATCTACATCCCCTGGTGCTTTGAGTTTCTTCTTGGTGGCCAAGAGGAACGGAGGCTTGCGACCTTGTATAGATTACCAGGCTCTTAATAATATAGTTGTCAAATTACATTATCCACTTCCCCTTGTTACAGCGACTCTAGAACATCTCTGAGGTGCCTCTGTTTTTACCAAGTTGGACCTCCACATCGCCTATAATCCGAATACGGGAGAAGAACGAGTGGAAAGACGGCTTTAGGGACCCCTACTGGACACTATGAGTATCTCCTTATGACGTATGGACTGGTCAACGCCCCTATATTTTCCAGGACTTCATGCATGAGGTACTCCGGGAGTTTCTCCATCATGTTGTCCTCATCTACATAGACAATATTATGATCTACTCATGGAGTGAGGCAGAACATTGCCAACATGTTGCAGAGGTCCTGAAATGCCTGAGAGAATTCCAGTTATTCCTCAAAGCTGAAAAATGCTCCTTCCATCAGTATTCAGTACAGTTCCTTGGATACAACATCAGTAGCAGAGGCATCCAGATGGACGAGGGGAAAGTGGAAGCCATCCACAACTGGCCTACACCTACCACCATCAAGGCGCTTCAGCTTTCCTGAGGTTCATCTCAAGACTACAGTACCATTACCACTTCTCTCCCCAATCTGTTAAAGAACAAGCCCAAGTCTCTGTCCTGGAATCCATGAGCCAAAAAAGGCTTTCCAACAACTCAGAGATGCCTTTACCAGTGCACTGCTCCTTGTTCATCCTGACCCCAACAAGCCGTTCATCGTTAAAGTGGATGCCTCAAAAACAGGAGTGGGAGCGGTGTTGTCGCAACAGCAGGGGACCCCAGCCAAAACTCCATCCATGTGCCTTCTCACGCAAACTCAACCCGGTGGAGCAGAATTACGACACTGTTAACCGGGAACTCCTCGCCATAAAATTGGCTCTACAGGAATGGAGGCATTGGTTGGAGAGCGCTCAACATCCATTTCTGGTACTCACCGATCATAAGAATCTAAAATACTTACAAGATGCTAAGAGACTGAATCCTTGACAAGTGCTCTTGGCGCTATCTTCACAAGATTCCATTTCACCATTTCGTATCGTCCAGGTCCTAAGAATGTCAAAGCAGTGCTCTCTCTTGACTCCATGCTCCAGAAGAAACAAGTGAAGAACCAGAGAACACCATCTCTGAAGAACTCATAGTAAGTCCTATTCAATGGTCTTCTAGTTCCATTCCCTCCACCGATGCCTCCACACAAGTTCCCTCGGGCTACCTACCAGGACTTCAATACATCCCCCGAAGTCAAAGGACTCCCTTGATCCATTCCACTCACTGGCCACCCAGGGACCAATGCAACCCTCTCGCTGTTAAAAGACCGCTTCTGGTGGCCCAATATGGCTAGGGATGTTAGAAGGGTTAGTTCAGGGATGCACAGACTGTGCCGTTTCAAAGTCTCCTCGCTGCCTTCCATCTGGGAAGCTCCTACCTGATGGAAACACCTGGGGTAGATTTCATCACTGACCTTCCAGCTTCGGATGGAAGCACGTGCGTATTGGTGGTTGTGGATAGATTCTCCAAATCATGTTATCTCATTCCCCTCAAGGGTCTACCTACGGCCATGGAAACTGCTGAGAATCTCTTCAACTGCATCTTCAGATATTATGGAATTCCTGAGGATATTGTGACAGACCTACTAGGCTCTTCTACACACCAATCACAACGCACACCATCACCAGAATACTGATCACACACACCTGCGTCTCATCAGCCAATTAACTCACCAGCTTCTTAAGCACACACCTCACCTCACCTCACCGTCCAGATCTCGTTCCTACGAAGAGGACTCTATGTATGTCGTATGGATTACCTGTACTCAATGTAGATTACCTGTACTCAAGCTCCTTCATCCTTCCTCCTGTGTTGATGTCTGTACATCTCTTGTGTTCATTATCTCAGTGAGTCAAGTTTGTATATTCCATTGATGGTCATCGTTGTGATTGTTTGTTACTTACTGTTCAACGGAGGTGTGTGCTATCAGTCATCTATCATCAGCGAAACTCTGGATAGACCAGTAAGATAAAAGACTCTGTCAACATCTGCATATCATTCAATGCCATACCATTAATCTGCAAACTTACCTGTGATTGCCTCATTGCTGGAAATAAACCAACTTACCTTTTATTTTCCTCTGCGTGAGTGTCCCTCTGTAACAGGTGGTACATTGCTGCCACATACATAATATTTTTTTCCACTCAATTATGTCGTAATTACAAGATATTATGTTGTTAAAACAACATATTTTGTATGTGACATGCACAAAATATACCTTTATCTGATCTATAATAGAGAATTTATATAGCCTAGATCAGTGCCTTTATCACAATTCACACTTGAAAAGTAGAAGCAAGTATACTGTGAAATACATTTTGGTGCCTGTATCCATGGCAGTGCCCATGTAGCACGAGATTGTTGTGATTTTGTGTACAGTTCATCACTGATACTTAGTCTAAACCAAACTTTCTAAAATTCATGAGGTAGAAAATTTAGCAAGGACCCCTCATAATAGCATATAACGGAGATTAAACCCGAAGTCAGTGTGGGTGGGAGTAATGTACACAATATAATTGTTTTATGAGCGTATATCTCCAATTTGTAAATATGTTTACATGTCACAATAATTTAGCATTCCTTATTTCCTTGAAAATAAGTCGCACCTGATTGTCACATGCACTGGGTCAGACTTAAGTTTTTGAGAAAAAAACAAAAAAAAACAGATAAATCTCATTGATATATCATTCGCATTTTATTAAACATTCAAAAATAAATGTAGCTAAAATACTGGTAAAAATGATTTTTTAATTTATTTAATTTTTTTTTTTTTTTACGAACATTAGGCTATAAACATGTAACAAGTGATTTCTTCAATAAATGCTTTTTAATAATAACTGTAGGTGCAGGTGACAGAGAAAAAGTACTCTTTACACCTCTGGGATTCGTAAAGCTATGGGTTGAATAACGTACCTGTACTTTAATATTTGGGTTTTTCTCCCAATAAGGGAAGATGTTGGTAAAGGTGAGTGGCTCTGCACCAGCCAGGATCAGGTAGGCCTGAGGAAGCCGTCCGTCTGAAGTTCTTCTCTATGAAAAACAAACACAAGAAGGTTATTATTACAGAGGCAAAGCAATAACATATGCACAAAGAACATGTTTACAGTCATGGCCAAAAGTTTTGCGAATTACATAAATATTAGTTTTTCACAAAGTTTGCTGCTAAACTACTTTTAGATCTTTGTTTCAGTTGTTTTCTGTGATGTAACTGAAATATAATTACAAGCACTTCATACGTTTCAAAGGCTTTTATCGACAATTACATGACATTTATGCAAAGAGTCAGTATTTGCAGTGTTGGCCGTTCTTTTTCAGCACCTCTGCAATTCGACTGGGCATGCTCTCAATCAACTTCTGGGCCAAATCCCTGACTGATAGCAACCCATTCTTTCATAATCACTTCTTGGAGTTTGTCAGAATTAGTGGGTTTTTGTTTGTCCACCTGCCTCTTGAGGATTGACCACAAGTTCTCAATGTGATTAAGATCTGGGGCGTTTCCAAGCCATGGACCCAAAATTTCAACGTTCTGGTCCCCGAGCCACTTAGTTATCACTTTTGCCTTATGGCATGGTGCTCCATCGTGCTGGAAAATGCATTGTTCTTCACGAAACTGTTGTTGGATTGTTGGAAGAAGTTGCTGTTGGAGGTGTTTTGGTACCATTCTTTATTCATGGCTGTGTTTTTGGGCAGAACTGTGAGTGAGCCCACTCCCTTGGATGAGAAGCAACCCCACACATGAATGGTCTCAGTATGCATTACTGTTGGCATGACACAGGACTGAATGGTAGCGCTCACCTTTTCTTCTCCTGACAAGCCTTTTTCCCAGATGCCCCAAACAATCGGAAAGGGGCTTCATTGGAGAATATGACTTTGCCCTAGTCCTCAGCAGTCCATTCACGATACTTTCTGCAGAAGATCAATCTGTCCCTGATGTTTTTTTTGGAGAGAAGTGGCTTCTTTGCTGCCCTTCTTGACACCAGGCCATTTTCCAAAAGTCTTCGCCTCACTGTGCGTGCCGATGCGCTCACCACCTGCCTGCTGCCATTCCTGAGCAAGCTCTGCACTGGTGCCACTCCAATCCCGCAGCTGAATCCTCTTTAGGAGACGATCCTGGCACTTGCTGGACTTTCTTGGACGCCCTGAAGCCTTCTTTACAAGAATTGAACCTCTTTCCTTGAAGTTGCTGATGATCCTATAAATTGTTGATTTAGGTGCAATCTCTTAGTAGCCACAATATGCTTGCCTGTGAAGCCATTTTTATGCAACGCAATGATGGCTGCACACGTTTCTTTGCAGGTCACCATGGCTAACAATGGAAGAACAATGATTTCAAGCATCACCCTCCTTTTAACATGTCAAGTCTGCCATTCTAACCCAATCAGCCTGACATAATGATCTCCAGCCAATGATCTCGTCAACATTCTCAACCTGAGTTAACAAGACGATTACTGAAATGATCTCAGCAGGTCCTTTAATGACAGCAATGAAATGCAGTGGAAAGGTTTTTTTGGGATTAAGTTCATTTTCATGGCAAAGAAGGACTATGCAATTCATCTGATCAGTCTTCATAACATTCTAGAGTATATGCAAATTGCTATTATAAAAACTTAAGCAGCAACTTTTCCAATTTCCAACATTTAAGTAATTCTCAAAACTTTTGGCCACGACTGTATACTCTTTCCTCTGGTTATGCCAAAAGGTTTACCCAAAAATAAACATTGTCTATATTTACACATGGTTGTGTTGTTCAAACCCATGTGATTTACTTTGTTTTCATGGAAGACCAAAGGAAATATCAGCCAGAGCCACTGCATCTTTTTTCCATTTAATGAAAGTGAATAGTGACTGAGGCTATAAAGGCTGAATAAATCAATTAGGTCAAGTAAACAGAAGAAAATTTTCTTTTTCAGTTAAAGTTATTAAGCTGACAATTTGTAAGGTCATTTAAATGTGATCAGGGAAAGGTCAGAACACACTGATCACACCCATGTTTTTGGCACTCAATCAGCTTGTACGTGTGCACATATCCTCTAGTTCTGATGTCAAGACTGAATAAAAATCTTTTTTTTTTTCATTTCGAAATCTCTTATAATGCAGCCTTAGTGAGAATGAGAGACTTCTTCCAAAAACAGTTAAACAAAAATCTTACCAACCTCCAAACTTAACTGAAGTAAAACAAGTGTATCAATCTAAGTGCAATAGTCTGTAACAGGGTTTCCAAAACAAAAATGGGTGGGTCGAAATTGTGATAAAACACTGCAGGGGGTTTGTGAGTTGATTAAAAGCTAATAATGAATTAAATCGAATGTAACACTTGAAATAAACAAATGGGGCTGCCCAATTAATCTGTTACATGTTTATCTTTCTAGACTCTGTGTGTTGTCATTTCCCTTGTCTTCATTGGTTCCTGATTTGAGTTCATTATTAGTTCAGTCGTGTCAGCTGTGTATGATTAATTAGTCTTGTTTTTGCTCCCTTTGTTTTCTGTAAATAAGCCCTCAGTTTCTGTCTTGTCCTTGTCTAGCATGAGCGTTGTTTCCCAAGGTGTTGTGTGTAAACACTGTAATAATTGGCAGTTATTCCATAGAACGTGGGGTGGGATGGAGCTAAGATAAGCTATAACTTGCATCTAAACTATCTGTTAACGGCCGATACGAGCACTCATATCCCATACAAGTCAAGTCAAGTCAAGTCATCTTTATTTATATAGCGCTTTTTACAATGCAAATTGTGGCAAAGCAGCTTTACATTAATTAGAAAAATGGTGTCATTGTGCAGCTTATTCTATATATTATTGATTAATTCCGTTGCAAATATCAGTAGTTATTAGTCTAGTTAATTTAGGTATAGCAGCACTGCAGAAAACAGTGACGTAATCATCCGGCTCAGCTCAGTTCGCATACAGCTAGAATTCTGACCCTCAAAGACCCCTCAAAGACCTGTTTAGTCTGCCTTTAAAATGTCCACCTCCACTCCATTTAGTTATCCTAAATTAGATGCACCTGTTTGAGGTCGTTAGCTGCATAAAGACACCTGTCCACGCTATACAATCAGTAAAAATCCAACTAACATGGCCAAGACCAACGAGCTGTCCAAAGACACTAGAGACAAAATTGTACACCTCCACAAGGCTGGAAAGGGCTACGGGGAGATTGCCAAGCAGCTTGGTGAAAAAAGGTCCACTGTTGGAGCAATCATTAGAAAATGGAAGAAGCTAATCATGACTGTCAATCTCCCTCGGACTGGGGCTCCATGCAAGATCTCACCTCGTGGGGTCTGAATGATCCTAAGAAAGGTGAGAAATCAGCCCAGAACTACACGGGAGGAGCTGGTCAATGACCTAAAAAGAGCTGGGACCACCGTTTCCAAGGTTACTGTTGGTAATACACTAAGACGTCATGGTTTGAAATCATGCATGGCACGGAAGGTTCCCCTGCTCAAACCAGAACATGTCCAGGCCCGTCTTAAGTTTGCCAATGACCATTTGGATGATCCAGAGGAGTCATGGGAGAAAGTCATGTGGTCAGATGAGACCAAAATAGAACTTTTTTTGTGAAGCATGGGGGTGATAGCATCATGGGTTGGGGGTGTTTTTCTGTACATGGGACAGGGCGACTGCACTGTATTAAGGAGAGGATGACCGGGGCCATGTATTGCGAGATTTTGGTGAACAACCTCCTTCCCTCAGTTAGAGCATTGAAGATGGGTCGAGGCTGGGTCTTCCAGCATGACAATGACCCGAAGCACACAGCCAGGATAACCAAGGAGTGGCTCTGTAAGAAGCATATCAAGGTTCTGGTGTGGCCTAGCCAGTCTCCAGACCTAAACCCAATAGAGAATCTTTGGAGGGAGCTCAAACTCCATCTTTCTCAGCGACAGGCCAGAAACCTGACTGATCTAGAGAAGATTTGTGTGGAGGAGTGGGCCAAAATCCCTCCTGCAGTGTGTGCAAACCTGGTGAAAAACTACAGGAAATGTTTGACCTCTGTAATTGCAAAGAAAGGCTACTGTACCAAATATTTATATTGATTTTCTCAGGTGTTCAAATACTTATTTGCAGCTTTATCATACAAATAAATAGTTAAAAAAAAATCATACATTGTGATTTTTTTTTTAGATTATGTCTCTCACAGTGGACATGCACCTACGATGACAATTTTAGACCCCTCCATGATTTCTAAGTGGGAGAACTTGCAAAATAGCAGGGTGTTCAAATACTTATTTTCCTCACTGTATATGTTTTGCATTTTTGTGGTAGGTAGAATCATTTTGGCTTGGTCATTTTATAAGTAGCTCGCATGCTGAAAAAGTGTGTACACCCCTATTGTAAAGAGTAAGGCTGTACTGATACACTTAAGTCACGATTTGGTTTGATACATGACACTAATAAAAATGTTAAAATGTAAAGTTTTTCTCTTTTTTTAATTATTAAATACATCTAAGACAAAGTACTGAATGCTAAAATGCTAAATTTGTTTTATTTGTTCTATCTCCCCCATGCGCGCTAACACACAACCCCCCCAAAAATATTGTTTTCATTGTTTCATGTCACCTTGTAAACAGTGCTATAAGATTTTCAAGCAGGTCTAACAGCAATATATAAATATAATTATAGGCTAATTCTTATTAAAGCTAAACAAGTTATTCGGTCAAAAGCAGTGAATGATTTTCTCTTGCATGTTGTTGTTAGGAACCTGCCATCTGATACATTCAGACTAGCTCAGAGCCCTGATTTTGGGGACCCACTGTCTTGCAGAATTTAGCTCCAACACTAATCAAACACAATTAATAAAACCAGTTAATCAAGCACTTTGGGATTGTTTGAAAATCACAAGTTGAAGCAGGTTGGATTTAAACTTTGCAGGGCAGTTGGTCTCCAGGAGCAGGCTTGAAGACCTCTGGACTAGCATGAATTTCCTTTATTAAACCATCCTAACCTTGGCAGTACTGTAGTGTTGTTTCTAAGGCACACTTCCTCTCACTGTCCCAGCGGATCTTGGCCGAGCCAGTACATTCTGTATCTTCTGGTTGCTGACCTTGCCACAGGTACACTTCCAGCCTGTTATCCACCAAGAACAGAGCTACAGACAATAATAAAAAAGCAAAGATGTAGAGAAAATATAAACTATTCACACTGTACAATGTGCAACACATGATACAATACAACATCAGTTGACATGGTTATAATGTACCAGGCTGAGGGGCTGAATACAAGTTGTCCTGCAGGAATGGCATGGCCATGATGGTTCCTGTCACTTGGGCGGGCCCAAATTGCTCCTCTCCCTGAAAAGTCCCACCGCTGGCACTTAGACGGAAAAGACGTGGTGTGAAGTTGTACTTCCCTGGATCTGCAAGCACACAGAAGACAGTCATATACTTGTGACTATACCTGAGTCAGGTCGGGGAAAAAAAATAAAAAAATAACATTCACACAATTACATGGGCCTGCTCCAAAACCTAGTGAGCAGCATTTTAAAGCATCACAGACACGCCCTCAATATAAAAGCTGTTCTTAACAGACAAGCAGCGAGATTAAGCTGATCCCTGCTTTTGGCCAGATTCTAAAGCAACATTACTTGTAACTTGCAGAAGTCTTGTAAAATGTATTGTAGGGAGTTCAGTGAAAAAACTATTCAAGATGAGAGAAATTCAAGATGAGAGTCTATTAGAAATATAGTCCATGCAATACCACAAAGTTTTGATATAAACTAGTTTAATTAAAATTCAGCCAATATTTTGTGTGCTAATTTATTTTAGACTTAAAACGTACTAGAATATTGTGAATTGACCGTTTCAAATCAGTCACATGAAGTTCTATTTCAGATGCTGCCTTACTTTGATAGCAGTAGACAGGAAAAAACAACACACTAGATTTGGAACAGAGCCATGGCATCAAAAGGAAATATGCATGTGTATGTTATGATGACATGCCAATTTAGCAACCTTATACCAAGGAAACATGGATAAAATAAACATTTTCTTTTTTTTTACCTTGCAGCATGCAGTCATAGGCTTTCCTGTCCTGCTTGCCAAGAGCATCCCAGAATTCCTTGGGCTCAGTTCCTTCCTCTATTTCAATTACTTTCAAACTGCTGTTACTGTTCAAACCCAGCTCACGAGGACAACTGTAACAGTATATTATATTATATAATGTATATATATATATATATATATATATATATATATATATATATATATACACATATACATATATACACACACACATATATATATATACACATACACATATTCATATACATACATATATATACATATGTATATATATATATATTTAAATATACACATATATATACATACACACACAAACATACAATAGTCAAGTCAAGTCATCTTTATTTATATAGCACTTTTTACAATGCAAATTGTGGCAAAGCAGCTTTACATTAATAAGAAAATGGTTTGTCATTGTGCAGCTCATTCTATATATTATTGATTCATTCCGTTCCAAATATCAGTAGTTATTAGTCTAGTCAATCTAGGCAGAGCAGCACTGGAGAAAACAGTGACGTAATCGTCCGGCTCAGCTCAGTTCGCATACAACGGCGCCAATGCAGGCATATCAAAAACACTGCTGAATATCAAGCAAGTGTCCCCAACTTAAGCAAGCCAAAGGCAACAGTGGCAAGGAACCAAAACTCCAACAAATGGAGAAAAAAACGTCGGGAGAAACCAGGCTTAGTCGGGGGGCCAGTTCTCCTCTGGCCAACAGTGAACACTTGTCTGATACTCAGGCAGAGTTACAGGTCATTAAACCGATTTGGAATCGCAACAGTCAAAATATTTAATCTAGTTCCATCTAGTTTAATAACCACATGGCACATGGTCATTACATTCCTATTCAGAAACGTGTAAATCTATATGAGTAAAACTCACGTTTGAGTAAGGCGCTCCACGGTCCTCTTGCCCACTTTCCGGGCACCGGGATGAGACTTACAGCCGTGCCACAGGTAGAGTTTTCCCTTCTGTACCCCCAGGAGCAGCAAACTAGCACGAGAGCGCAGGCTGGCACAACAGACCTCCACTTCAACCAGCGAGCCCTCCATTTCTACCTCTCCACAAACACAGAACAAACGCCAGTCTCCTGACAGGAAAACCACACAGAAATAACACATAAACAGGGAATTACTGCAAGTTATAAAAGAGGTCTGGTGAGTTTTGCTCAATGTTATCTGTGTTTATTACCTGTGTTGTTAAAGCTATCCTCCCTGGAGCCTCGGTGGATTATTAGCCCTCCTTGGAAGAGTTGGAGGAAGCAGGGTGGCTCTTTGCCCTGTGTGACCAGCACTTGTGCCCCCCTGTGGTTGCCCAGCTCTACCGTCATGAGGGCAGATGTGCCACGCCCCACTGACACTGGAGTGACGTCCCTGCCAGAAGAAGCATGCTGTGCGTTCCCTGCCTGGGCCAGCTGTACTCACTTCACCAGGCTTCTGTCTCTTACCCACTGCAAAACACATATGATGAAATACTCAGCACCTCTTCCCACTTCTTTTGAATTATGCCACTTTCAGTTGATACATCTGCATGAGTCTGAACTGAATGTGATTATAACAGTCCCCCTGCTGGTCTGTTTTATAAACAAGAATACTAAGGAGTCAAAATGATGATGCACACAGGAAAAAGTATTGCAAAAGACAAAGCTTATTTCATTTAAATATATATATATATATAGCTATATAACTTGTTTTATTTTATCTTTGTGATTTTTTTTTTCAAACAAGTGTTGCAATTAAATACAGCTTTGTTTTTGCCGTTTTTCAAAAGTTTGAGGTCTGCAGGAATTTTTAAAGTTTTTGAAAGAAGTCTTATGTTCACCAAGGCTGCATTTATTTGGTCAAAAATACAGTAAAACAGCAATATTTTGAAATTTTTTATTATTACCTGTGTTGAAAACAGTTGTGCTCTGCTTTTGTTGCACACATGATATATTTTTTTTCCGGAATTCTTTTAAAACTTCAAAAGAACAAAATATATTTAAAATAGTTTATTAATTTTTTTTTTTAAACATTATTTATGACTTTATTGTCACTTTTGACCTGAATAAAAATATTTATTTAAAAAAAAAAAAAAACATTTGAAAGGCAGTGTATATGTATTGTATATGAGTGCTACCACAAGCTGTTTGTCAGTATGTATATATATATATATATATGTATATATATATATATATATATATATATATATATATATATATATATATATATATATATATATATATATATATAAAAAAAAAAAAACATATCAGTGTTTTATGATCATGAACTCAATGAGTTTAGAAGGTTGCTTTCTATCATACTTCTCTTTTGCTCCTATATATATTCGAATTCTAATCTTTCTGTAAATATGTTTTGGGATGCTTGTTCTTCATTTTGTCTTTTGAATACTAGCACATTAAAAAAACAACTAAACCCTTAATGTTTACATGTTATAAAAGAAGGCAGTCTTTTGTTACGGTATGAGACTGACAATCTGAATACCGGATCACTACATTTTTACTTATATTTAGTACTGTCATCTGATTGGGTCAATGGTTCTCAACCTGTTTGACTCCTTGCCCCTCATTGTCAATACAACAATAATTGAAGGCCCCATGATTTTTCCTTTTTTTATTATTATTTAATGAATAAGTATTAAGGTTAAAATATCTTAGAACTTGGAATAACCATAAAAAATGTATATTCACAATAAATATGCTGGTGGTGGTAAAATTTTTTATTCATATTACTTTTACACATCTAGAAATCACAACTTTAAAATTAGGCTTCCTCAAATATCCAGTGGGAATTCTGGTTCTTCAAACAATAAATAAATTAATTCATTACATAATTAATAATACAAAATAATATAAAAAATATTGAACCCCAGGTTGACAAGCACTGTATTAGGAAACTATATCACCTGAAATGTTGTATACTAAGTACAAAAGTGACATTTCAAATAAATTAAGTTCCATGCCTCACTCACCAACATTAGTGACTGAGTATTTCCAGCGGATTACATAGGTGTCACCCTCATGCACCTGACTACCCACACTCTCTGGGGGGATCTCGAAGTCATCAAACTCAAGGATGTGCCATGCATCCACAGCAACGGTGGCCAGCTCAGCCTGCCGCCCATCCTCAGAAAAACAGACCAATCCGTGACCTCTCTGCACGTCCACACCCTCTAGCACCCATCTTCACAGGGCCTGCTGCTCCCGCCAGCATCTCTTGGACGTCACACGGCTTCAGCTCAGAATCACAGGTGGGAAGGTGCTGATAGATTGGACTCTACAGGGAGAAAGACAAAATGTAGGTTGTTAGTATCTTTTCAGAAGAGAGGACGTTGGAATCCATTCTGAGTGTCTCGCTGTCTGTTACCTTCACCTCCTCTACCACTGGTTCATCTTTGGGGGGTTTGTATTCCTCTCTGCCCAATCAAGAAACTTCTCTCGGAACAGAGCGGTTTCATTGTGTTCTGACAGCCGGCCAAACAGGGCCCAATTTGGTCTACCCTCACCTTGTCTACTCACAAACACAGACACAAATGAGTGAGTAGAATCCTCATTAGATTCGATTCCAGTAACAGTTTTTTTGAATAACTACATTCTTTAGTCTGATTGGAATGTACTGAGAGAGATTGACTGAACACGATAAAACAATACTTTCTGCTTCATTGTCCTCTCTGGTCACCACAGGAAAAAAAAAGCAAAAAACAAAGCAACCAGTTTAGTCCAATTTGTGAAATAATGTCTCTTTGAGTTTCTGACTAATTCATTCAAAAAGGCTGCCTCAAGACTAATTCACTGAATCATTTGGAACAGATCTTAATTCCCTAAGTGAACTAAGTCATTTACTTTCGTCTTTTCCAACTTGAAATGAGATTGCGGCGAGAGGGAGGGGGGCGTGGTTCAGCGAAGGCTGCAGCGGGAGAGAGAGTCGGAAGAGGAGCGGTGAGTAAGCGGATCAAGCGATAATAACAAACACCTGTGTATCCTTACAGTAATTGGCGTGGGGAGACGGCTTAAAAGGCCACTCGGCGGAAGACGCAGAGAGAGAGAGAGACGGACTGGGAGCTCGGAGAGGACTAGCTGGGGAAGCAAGAACTGTGAAGAGAGATTAAATGTTATTGAAGTCGCGTTAAGCGAAAAGACCTGAGTATACCTGTGTTAATTTTGAGTGAAAACTGAATAAAACTCCGAGTCCCAGTCACGTTGACCCTGTCTTTTTCCTTCCTTTTATTGAACCTTGTCACAGAGATGTTATTTACAAATTTTGTTCATATTCAGTGTGTATTTGAAGCTACACACTAAATTTGGTTGTAATAAATGCCATTATAAATACATTAATTGTTGTTCTTATTTCACATTTTTGTTTAAAGTTTAGTTACGACCAATAATTGACTAAAAAAACAAAATAATTGTTACAAACAAAATACTTTCATTCACCTTTAATATGCTCTAATCAAATTATACCACATGGAGGCAGTATTGTGGTTGTCTGTTTGTGAGGCGGTTTAGTGTGTCCTGGTTTTAATGCATTCTCTTGAGAGTTCAATCTTTTTTTGAGATCTTAATAATCCACTCTCTCAAGGCATCACCTACAAAATCATAATCTGGTAAAACAAGATTATTTCTTTATCACTCACAGAAAACATGAGCTAATAAGCATTAATTGTCAGTGGAGGTGTCACTCACTTAGGGGTGTCTTTATTGGCTGAGCAGGGGTCGAGGGGGTTGACCCTGCAAGTGCTGTAGTTGTATGCACCACTCCAGATTTGTTTGCCCAGCTGTACTGCCACTTTCCTGTCAGTCAAAGGAACATCCTTTCCTGTCCAGACGTACACCTCACTACCGAAGTCAAACACCAGTGCCTGACAGATACACACACTTTGAGTTTAGTTCAATACAATGGGTTCAAGCAGTTTACCAACACACCCACACTAAACATCCACAATGAGACAGAACTGGATAGAAGAGGCTATAAATGTGACACCTCCTGAGAGTTGAGCAGAGAGACACTGGGATTGATGCCCAGGCCTCCTCATAAGGAACCAGCTTTTCCTCCACCAGCCTGTAGACACAGTTCGACTCCACTACAGCACTCTCAAACAGTTCATCTTCCTCCGGATCCCCTGCACCTGTAAAACACACACAGTACATGCACAGTACACAAATACATGCAAGACTTGATTATGTAACATGAGTAAATCTTGCCAAGAGTTAATGGTCCGGATAAACAAAATTACAAATGTAACAAATTCTGTCATTTCAACATCTCCGCTTCACGTACAGGGCCTGGTAGGTTATGTGTTTTCGTAAGTGCCTGTACCTCTGTACTCAGTCTTTCCTCCCAACAGACTCCAGAACTCTTTGGCTGAACGGTTCTCTGTGTTGATTCCCTCCTCCAACACGGTGACCTGAGGAGCTTTGCAGCCCAGATCTCTCTTTGTCTGGATGTACTGAGCCATCTCTGAGCTCTACACACACAAAAATGCAGAATGGGTCACTACTTTTAAGAAAATCTTATCTGTTGTTATTTGTTATTCTTAAATAAAACTAAACTATTTAAAATCTTTTCAGTAATTTAAATTAATTTGAATAAATAATAGATAAAAAACTTAAAAGACAAAAATTTGAATGAAGAACTGGAATAAATAAGTTTGAGCTAAAGTACAAAAATGACTAAAACTAAAACAAAAATAAATTAAAGCTAAAAACTAAATTATAAAAAAAAAAAACGAATGGAAAAAATGAAAAACTGAAAGTATAAAAATATTAGCCAATTCAAAATATTAATAAATACTATAATAGCATATAAACAATACTAAAATAACTGGTTTTGTAAAACTATTATGCAGTGGGTACAGAAAGTATCCAGACCCCCTTAAATTTTTCACTCTTTGTTATATAGCTGCCATTTGCTAAAATCATTTAAGTTCATTTCTTTTCCTCAGTAATGTACACACAGCACCTCATATTAACAGAAAAAACGCAGAATTGTTGACATTTTTGCAGATTTTTTAAAAACTGAAATATCACGCGGTCCTAAGTCAAGTCAAGTCACCTTACTTGTATAGCACTTTTTACAATGCAAATTGTGGCAAAGCAGCTCCCAAAGAAAATGGTGTCATTGTCCAGCTTATTCTTTATATTATTGATTCATTCCATTGCAAAGATCAATAATTATTAGTCTAGTTAATGCATGAGTATATCAGCACTGGAGAAAAGAGTGATGTAATCGTCCGCCTCAGCTCAGTTCACATACAACGGGGCCAATGCACGCATACCAAAAACACTGCTGAATTACAAGCAAGTGTCCCCAACTTAAGTAAGCCAAATGCAACAGCAACAAGGAACCAAAACTCGAACATGGAGAAGTGGAGAAAAAAACCTTGGGAGAAACCAGGCTTAGTCGGGGGGCCAGTTCTCCTCTGGCCAACAGTGAACACTTGCTTAATATTCAGGCAGAGTTATATCAGGTCATAAGTCGATTGGAGTCGCAACAGTCAAAATATTTAATCCAATATTTAAAATTTAATCCCTAAGTATTCAGACCCTTTGCTGTGACACTCATATATTTAACTCAGGTGCTGTCCATTTCTTCTGA
This sequence comes from Opsariichthys bidens, assembly GCA_037194245.1. Classification (NCBI taxonomy): domain Eukaryota; kingdom Metazoa; phylum Chordata; class Actinopteri; order Cypriniformes; family Xenocyprididae; genus Opsariichthys; species Opsariichthys bidens. The sequence continues at coordinate 405,570 of CM074297.1, forward strand.
TCATCCTTGAGATGGTTCTACGCCTTCATTTGAGTCCAGCTGTGTTTGATTATACAGTTGTAGCCAAAAGTTTTGAGAATTACATAAATATTAGTTTTCACAAAGTTTGCTGCTAAACTGCTTTTAGATCTTTGTTTCAGTTGTTTCTGTGATGTACTGAAATATAATTACAAGCACTTCATACGTTTCAAAGGCTTTTATCGACAATTATATGACATTTATGCGAAGAGTCAGTATTTGCAGTGTTGGCCGTTCTTTTTCAGGACCTCTGCAATTCGACTGGGTATGCTCTCAATCAACTTCTGGGCCAAATCCTGACTGATAGCAACCCATTCTTTCATAATCACTTCTTGGAGTTTGTCAGAATTAGTGGGTTTTTGTTTGTCCACCCGCCTCTTGAGGATTGACCACAAGTTCTCAATGTGATTAAGATCTGGGGAGTTTCCAGGCCATGGACCCAAAATTTCAACGTTCTGGTCCCCGAGCCACTTAGTTATCACTTTTGCCTTATGGCATGGTGCTCCATCGTGCTGGAAAATGCATTGTTCTTCACCAAACTGTTGTTGGATTGTTGGAAGAAGTTGCTGTTGGAGGGTGTTTTGGTACCATTCTTTATTCATGGCTGTGTTTTTGGGCAGAATTGTGAGTGAGCCCACTCCCTTGGATGAGAAGCAACCCCACACATGAATGGTTTCAGGATGCTTTACTGTTGGCATGACACAGGACTGATGGTAGCGCTCACCTTTTCTTCTCCTGACAAGCCTTTTTCCAGATGCCCCAAACAATCGGAAAGGGGCTTCATTGGAGAATATGACTTTGCCCTAGTCCTCAGCAGTCCATTCACGATACTTTCTGCAGAAGATCAATCTGTCCCTGATGGTTTTTTGGAGAGAAGTGGCTTCTTTGCTGCCCTTCTTGTCACCAGGCCATCTTCCAAAAGTCTTCGCCTCACTGTGCGTGCAGATGCACTCACACCTGCCTGCTGCCATTCCTGAGCAAGCTCTGCACTGGTGGCACTTTGATCCTGCAGCTGAATCCTCTTTAGGAGACGATCCTGGCACTTGCTGGACTTTCTTGGACACCCTGAAGCCTTCTTTACAAGAATTGAACCTCTTTCCTTGAAGTTGCTGATGATCCTATAAATTGTTGATTTAGGTGCAATCTTAGTATCCTTGCCTGTGAAGCCATTTTTATGCAACATAATGATGGCTGCACGCGTTTCTTTGCAGGTCGCCATGGTTAACAATGGAAGAACAATGATTTCAAGCATCACCCTCCTTTTAACATGTCAAGTCTGCCATTCTAACCTAGTCAGCCTGACATAATTATCTCCAGCCTTGTGCTCATCAACATTCTCACCTGAGTTAACAAGATGATTACTAAAATGATCTCAGCAGGTCCTTTAATGACAGCAATGAAATACAGTGGAAAGGTTTTTTTGGGATTAAGATCATTTTCAAAGAAGGACTATGCAATTCATCTGATCACTCTTCATAACATTCTGGAGTATATGCAAATTGCTATTATAAAAACTTAAGGAGTAACTTTTCCAATTTTCAATACTTATGTAATTCTCAAAACTTTTGGCCACGACTGTACAGATTGGACTTGATTAGGAAAGCCACACACCATATAAGTGTAGCCCTGTTGAAAAAAAAAATACATTTTTATTTTACTTTCTATTAAGATTTATCTTTATATTGTTTTTGTGTTTATTCAATATATATTGTATATGTGTTCTCTTCGTATTATAAACATAACTTTACATTGTTAAAAGTGTATAAAGTTCAGCTAGGCTCTGATTGGGTATTTACACATGTAAGTTCAGTTTGGAAGTATGTGATTGGTCAGAGGTGCGGGAGAAAAGGGGGAGAGAGAAGAGTGGGGATGAAGACAAGATGGAGAGTGACGCAGTTAAGAAAACGGTATTAATTTAGCATTAATAAGTGAAGTGAGTTTATGTAACTTCATACAGAAGTTAAAGTGTTGAACTCCTGCCAAAGTAGTAATCGTGTATGTGTGGATAATGTCGACACGGGACTGTGACGCACTTATTATTCTCAATTGATTCGGAATAACCGGGGACTGAGCTCCTCTGGCCTCGTTGGATTTCCATATCCAAGCAGTGCTTCAGGTAGCCAGGAATTCCAGAAAGCTCCCTTGGCAGCGAGGATCGGGACCGCACAGTGGTGTTATGCGTGTACATGATGCAATGTTTTTTCTCCTTCTTCAATCGTGAGTAATCGCATTGTTTCCCATCACTGTTGGCTCTAACAAGAGTGAAGCGGCCATCTTGTTTTTTATGCCCCAATGCACACAGGCCTGCATCATATTTTATTTATTTATTTTGGGACCATTTTGAGTTATTACATTTACAAGAGTCTGGGCCCAGTGAAGTTTACTAACTGACAAAATGTCATTTATAGTAGTGTAAAAATGTGAAATAGACCCAAAATGAGCGTTGTAAAGTTACATAGTGTGAATAACACATTGTTTGTATATTCAATTTCTCAAATTAGATGACAATTCAAGCAAAAGGAAACAAATGATTATTTGAACACTTGATTCTTTATTCTTCTGTCTACTGCAGTGCATTTACTTTTAATGCACTGAATTTATAATGCAGTGAATTTACTGCATTATTTAAGTTCATTAAGAAAACCACTAAACGAACCCAGGGCACTCTAAACACAGGAACATATAGAGTGCTACATAAGACCTTACAGCTCACAGTGCATGTCAGAACAAGTGAGAATCATGAGGTCAAAGGAACTGTCTTAAGAGCTCAGAGACAGAACTGTGACACAGATCTGGCCAAGGTTACAGAAAAATTTCTGCTGCACTTAAGGTTCTTAAAAGCACAGTGGCCTCCATAATCCTTAAATGGAAGACGTCTTGGACGACTAGAACTCTTCTTGGAGCAGGCTGTCTGGCCAAACTGAGCTATCGGGGTGAGAGAGGTAAAGAGATGCACTCGGGAGATGAGAGAAAGTTGTAGAAAGTCAACCATCACTGCAGCCCTCCATCAATCAGGGCTTATAGCAGAGTGGCCCGACGGGCAAGCCTCTCCTCAGTGCAAGACACATGAAAGCCCGCATGGAGTTTGCTAAAAAAACACCTGAAGGACTCCAAGACGATGAGAAATAAGATTGATGAGACCAAGATAGAACTTTTTGGCCCTAATTCTAAGCTGAGTGGAGAAAATCAGGCACTGCTCATCATCTGTCCAATACAGTCCCAACAGTGAAGCATGGTGATGGCGTTTTTCAGCTGCAGGGACAGGACGTCTGGTTGCAATCGAGGGAAGATGAATGCGACCAAGTAAAGGGATATCCTGGACGAAAAAACCTTCTCCAGAGTGCTCAGGACCTCAGACTAGGCAGAAGGTTTACCTTCCAGCAAGACAATGACCCTAAGCACACAGCTAAAATAACGAAGGAGTGGCTTCACAACAACTCCGTGACTGTTCTTGAATGGCCCAGCCAGAGCCCTGACTTAAACCCAGAGCATCTCTGGAGAGACCTAAAAATGGCTGTCTTCCAAACGTTTCCCATCCAACCTGAAGAACTGGAGAGGATCTGCAAGGAGGAATGGCAGAGGATCCCCAAATCCAGGTTTGAAAAACTTGTTGCATCTTTCCCAAAAAGACTCATGGCAGTATTAGATCAAAAGTAGTGCTTCTACGAAATACAGAGCAAAGGGTCTGAATACTTAGTACCATGTGATATTTCAGTTTTTCTTTTTTAATAAATCAGCAAAAATGTCAAGAATGCTGTGTTTTTCTGTCAATATGGGCTGCTGTGTGTACATTAATGAGGGGGAAAAAATGAACTTATGATTGATTTTAGCAAATGGCTGCAATATAACAAAGAGAGAAAAATTTAAGGGGTCTGAATACTTTCTGTACCCACTGTATATAATAAGCTTGGAGTTTTATATATTTTGAGGTATCACCTTAGCTTTTTCAATGACATTGGCAAATTCTCCACTCCAGAAAAAGCAGTGTTTGGGAGTGATGAGGAGATAGCAGTCTCCACTGTTCAGAGAGTGGGCTGTGGGTTCAACCAAACGAACTTGAACATGCCTGCGGCCTGCATGAATTTACAGACAAAGGTAAAAGGCAGAACATCCACATTTAGGACATAAAAACTTGGTCAAACTTGCACTGATATTTTGAATGATCCTTGACTACTTCACCTTTAATGTGGATGAGCATGAGCTTGTGGAAAGGCACAGCACTGTTGTTGGTCACCACCTCTGTAGACTTCACACTCCGCAGATTGACTTTCTTGAAGTTCTCTTTGCTGGCCAGACCTGCCAGAGCTGCATCAGCCAAATTTGAGTGCTTGGCCACTGAAGACAGAAGAGACATTTAAAACCAATTAACAGTGTTCATATTTGCCACATAATTGCTACTTCAATGTAAAAAGGAGAAGAGAAGAATGTTCAGTAAATTAAGCACTTAATTACTGCAAAGTACCTCATCATTACTTCACAAGCAATGACTTCTAATAATGATAAACAGCTGTACTCTTCCACTCAAGGTCAGTATAATTTTCTTTTTAATTAACGTCTTTTAAATGTTTTAAATTAAATGTTCATGGTTCAGCCCTATTTCACCACATTTAGTGCCTGATTAACCTGTTTGACCCCACACGTGTCAGTTTCCTGTCATCAAGTCAGAATTAATTATTGGCATAAAGAAACAACATGTAAAGGGCTTAAATGTATTGTAAAATTATTAGAAATGTATTTGTAATGAAATGGGAAAAAATATGAAAATTGGCCTTGTTGGAGTCTAGAAACGCAATGCAGCTAAAGCCATATGCCTGATTTTATGCAATTTTTTTAAGGCCATGTTATGCCATATTAAGACAAGACTAAAATACCAACTGAACATTTATTCACATCTTGTAAGCATCCAATCATTCTACAGTCTATTGTTTTGTGGTTCAAACGGGCCCATTCAGTTTCAGGCTTCTCTGCACACATTCTCACCACTATGGCCGGAATGTGCTTATAATTATTGTTAAATATTTACTTTTGTCTTTGTTATATTTTTGTATTCACACTTTTTTAATCCCTAATTTCTTTGATCAAACTTCTCACTTTACCTTCTTGCGTGAAATATACGTTTGTTTCAAATGGCATTCTTAAAAAAAAAAAAAGAAACATTCCAATGATCTTTACTTTTTAAAATGAGTCATAACTGTAATACTTAATAGTCAAGTCAAGTCAAGTCACCTTAATTTATATAGCGTTTTTTACAATGCAAATTGTGGCAAAGCAGCTTTACGTTAATAATTGGAAAATAATTTTGGCTGCACAGCAGCTCCCAAAGAAAATAGGTGCAAATGGGCTAGCCAAATGTTATTTTAGCACAGCATCAAAACATGTTTTTGCTCCAAACTCGCATTATAACATTAGTTGGGTGTTTGAAATAACCTTCTGTGATCCCATGTGATTTCTTATCACAAAATGAGACTAAGCTTTATCCAGACTTAAAAATGCATTGCGACAAAGTGGTTCAATAAAGTGTGTATTGACCTTGTGGGGGAAAAAAAAAAAGAATGCCTTTTTGGCACATTTTTTATACCAATATTTTTACACATTTTTACTTATTTTTATACATTACATTTTTATATGGGACAATACACACTAAGGGCCCATTTTCTGGCACGGTTTCTTGGCTGTGTTAAAGTAGACATTATAGCAGAGATACTTGTCACTGAGACGAACTCCGTGGTTCCCTCCTCTGGCCAACAGAGGGCTCCCTCACCAAATATTGACTCTCACTCACACTACATTTCCCATCAGCCCCATAACTGGCACTGAGTAAGTTGCCCAGCTGTAGCTCATTCATTGGCCTATATAAACGGTCTCTTTTCCATTCCTCTTTTGCGAGGTCTTGTATTACTACGGTTTGTATTTCTGAGTGTTTAGGCCTGTTTTGCCTGCCTGTTGTGACCCAGTTTGTTTCCCCATTTATGATTCTCCACTGCCTGCCTTTTGGACTATTTGCTTATGATCTGTGATTGTTCTCTGCCTGCCCTGACCTACTGCTTGTTTATCAACCACGACTGTGTCTGCTCTCCGTTACTGTGAGTGCTGGTGTTTGACCAAATGGCTGTTTGAGCACGATTTTAATAAAAGCTTGCTTATGGATTCCACTTAGAGCGACGCTTTTTTACAATACTGCTGTAACAAAATCCAAATTTTTCCTGCACTTTATACTATACCATTCATTTTTAATTGGCCGTTGAACTTGGACAGTGCTTTCAGCCCATTTTGCAGTGCTTTTTCTCAGCCGACACAGAGGATGTGCTAAAGCAGACATAAAGACTTACTGGTGCATCTCAATAAATTAGAATGTCAAGAAAAAGTTCATTTATTTCAGTAATTCAACTCAAATTGCGAAACTTGTGTATTAAATAAATTCAATGCACAGAGACTGACGTAGTTTAAGTCTTTGGTTCTTTTAATTGTGATGATTTTGGCTCATATTTAATAAAAACCTTCCAATTCACTATCTCAACAAATTAGAATTCCTTCATAAGACCAAAAAACAATCATCCTTTGGTCATCATTTTTAGTGAATTGTTGGCCTTCTGGAAAGTATGTTGCTTTAATTACTGCTTCAATTAGGCATGGCATGGAGCTGATCAGTTTGTGGCACTGCTGAGGTGGTATGGAAGCCCAGGTTTCTTTGACAGTCCATCGGTTCATCTGCATTTTTTTGGTCTCTTGTTTCTCATTTTCCTCTTGACAATACCCCATAGATTCTCTATTCTGTTCAGGTTTGGTGTGTTTGCTGGCCAGTCAAGCACACCAACACTATGGTCATTTAACCACAACTTTTGGTTCATTTAGCAGGGTGGGCAAGTGCCAAATCCTGCTGGAAAATGAAATGAGCATCTTCAAAAAAGCTGGTCAGCAGAAGGAAGCATGAAGTTCACCAAAATTTTCTTGGTAAACGGATGCAGTGACTTTGGTTTTCAAAAAACACAATGGACCAACAACAACATTGCACCCCGAATCATCACAGATTGTGGAAACTTAACACTGGACTTCAAGCAACTTGGCTATGAGCTTCTTCACCCATTCCTCAGAGTCTAGGACCTTGATTTCCAAACGAAATACAAAACTTACTCTCATCTGAAAAGAGGACTTTGGACCACTGGGCAACCAGTCCAGTTCTTCTCCATAGCCCAGGTAAGACACCTCTGACATTGTCTGTGGTTCAGAAGTGGCTTAACAAGAGGAATACGACCACTGTAGCCAAGTTCCTTGACACGTCTGTGTGTGGTGACTCTTGATGCCTTGACCCCAGCCTCAGTCCATTCCTTGTGAAGTTTCACCCAAATTTCAAATCGATTTTGCTTGATAATCCTCATAAGACCGCGGTTCTCTTGGTTGGTTGTGCATCTTTTTCTTCCACACTTTTTCCTTCCACTCAACTTTCTGTTAACATGCTTGGATACAGCACTCTGTGAACTCCAGCTTTTTTGGCAATGAATGTTTGTGGCTTACCCTCCTTGTGAAGGGTGTCAATGATTGTCTTCTGGACAGTGTGACCAAAGTGAACCAAACTGAGAGACCATTTTGAAGGCTCGGGAAATTTTTGCAGGTGTTTTGAGTTGATTAGCTGAATGGCATGTCACCATATTCTAATTTGTTGAGATAGTGAATTGGTGGGTTTTTGTTAAATGTGAGCCAAAATCATCACAATTAAAAGAACCATAGACTTAAACTACTTCAGTCTGTGTGCAATGAATTTATTTAATACACAAGTTTCCCAATTTGAGTTGAATTTTCTGAAATAAATGAACTTTTCCATGAAATTCTAATTTATTGAGATACACCTGTAATACTAGAGGTACGACACTGAAGAAACTCTTTTTACTTTAATGTTTTTTTTTTTTTTTTTAAATTGCCCTTTGAATTTGGTATATGGCAATGCTCTCTGATCCGTATCCATTCCGTGGCGCTGTTTCTCAGCCATAACAGAGGATGCATTAACGCGGCCTTACGGACCTTATAGTAGACGTAATGTTCTGGCCTTTGAAATTTGCATGTGGGATAAATGCACAATGAGCAGTACTGTGCTATTCGAAAGAGCAAGGTCCAACTTAAAAAAAATGGTACAGTATAAAGTGCTGCGAAAATAGGATTAAAGTGCAATATGGGACAATATGCCTACATGTAAAGTTCAATGCTTTATAAAAAAAGAAAGTTACAGTAAAAAGTGCTAAATATTTGGTTTTCGTTAGAGGAATACCTCATGGGGTGTTTTTCATTCAGAAATTCTTTAACAATACAATCAAACAACACAGAAGCCAGTCATTTCCTTCTTAAGAAAGAATTAAGATTCATATAAAAATTAAGGAACATTCTTGCAAACTTCTTAGGAATTTTTCTTAAGAACTTTCTTAACTTCTTTCTTAAGAAGATTTCCATGAATTTGGCCCTCAGGATTATTTTTCTGCATGGATGCAGCAGAGGCTCATGTTTCATATTAAAGCTAACTATATAAAATATATTAAAGGTCAAATTGAATAACACCAAACTGCAGGATTGTATACACCTTTATATAATCACACAGGAAACAAATATAAGGGTGGCTTCCCCGGCACTTCTGATGTACACAGACTAAGCACATCCTCTCAGGGAACGAGGGTTACATTAAGTAACCAGAGTCATTTCATTTTAACAGTGGTCAAAAATTAAAGTTGGAGTCTTAATCTAAATAAAAACAAGGTTAACAGGTTAAGATGAAACACAGATCTTTGTGGCGAAATAGACATGTAAAAGTGCCTCAAAACATTCCATGAATTCACCACAAAATGTAACTAACAAACATACTCCGCTCCATTTGTATCCTTTTCGTCTCCACAGAGGCCACGTTCAGTCTCTGTTTCAGTATAAGCCTGTCTGAGGTCGTCTCGTGCCGCCAGGGCACGGAGAGGATTTCTCGAGCTCTTGGTTTTCCTGCAGGGCCGCACTGAACGCTTATGTTCCTCAACTGCTGATGTTAGTCTGCAATTAATCAAGAATATAATCATGAGAGCAAGAATGAAGACATCATACCAGTACTAGTCAACCGTTTTTGGACTGTGAACCGCTGATAGGTTCCAAAGTTTTGCTACCCCGCACAGTCACCCACATCTTTAAGATAGAGCCCTGCCTACAGGAGAAAGATAAGACTTTAGGACCTTACAGACATAATTTCTTAACTGGTAAACTACATTTTAAATGTGCATATTTAAAAAAGATATTAGTAGAATGGGGCCCTAGTGGACGGATTGTTTTTGAGCATAAGAAACAGTAGCTTATTGTTTGCATTTCTTGGGCAGAGAAGAACTTGAGGCTCATTGTTGTAAGACTTTTATTCATCTAAGGAACACAAATTAAGATATTTTTGATGAAATCAGAGCTTTTTTTATCGCCCATAGAAAGCAACATAATTACCACATTCAAGGTGAAGTAGTAAAGATATCGTTAAAATAGCAAACGTGACTACAGTGGTTCAGCCTTAATTTTATGAAACAATAAGAATACGTTTTGTGTGCAAAAACAAAATAAAAAAATATAGCTGCAAGCAGCGATGACGGGCCCAAGCACAGTGGCACCTCCAGCCCAGTGGCACCACCAACTGGTGCCTTCAATGCAACTGTGTACAGCGGGCAATAGGCATTTAAAATGGGTAAAATATATAAGGACTATGTCAAGTTAGTGCCTTTGATGTTTGGGCTTGGGCTCTAATAATCCTAAGGAAAACAATAGGGCCTTCGCCCTTTGGGCTTGGGCCCTAATAATAATAATGCTTAGAAAAACAAGAGGGCCTCAATGGCTTGGGCCCTAAATAGGGCCTTCGCTCTTTGGGCTTAGTCCCTAATAATAATAATCCTACGGAAAACAACAGTGCCTTCGCCCTTTGGCCTTGGGTATTGAGTATTGGCCGACACTGTTCACGTGAGCAGCACAACTTATGCACATGATACTGATGCAGGAACCAACCAATAATCGTCAACGTTCTGATGTACACTACTTGTATTTTGAGGATAATAAAACTTGTCTTGGATTTCAACAAAAAATATCTTAATTTGTGTTCTGAAGATGACCACCACATGAGGTCTTTTTGATGTGGAACAACATGAGGGTGAGTAATTAATGATAGAATTTGGGTGAACTAAACCTTGAACTTCCCCCTGCGATAGACAAGAAACTGTCACCTTGGCATCCTGGCCATGTTGCGGCCTATTTTTCACTGAATATTTATATGGCAATATCAGATGGCTATTAAATGATTATTAATGTGTATCTTTTTTTTTTTTTTACAAAAATAAATAAGACAGTTGATAGAAATCCCCAGGAAATTCAGAGAACCTCTGATACAGGACATCACCTCACAATTTATCATTGTGTAACATAATATAATGTCTATTGTAGTTTAATGTACAGTGGACCGGGTACTGAAAGTATTGAAGACCCCTTAAATTTTTTCACTCTTTGTTATATTGCAGCCATTTGCTAAAATCATTTTAAGTTTCATTTTTTCATTTTTTTCCTCATTAATGTACACACAGCACCCCATATTGACAGGAAAAACACAGAATTATTGACATTTTTGGCAGATTTATTAAAAAAAGAAAAATGAAATATAACATGGTGCTAAGTATTCAGACCCTTAGGTGTGACACTCACATATTTAACTCAGGTGCTGTCCAAAATTTTCTTCTGATCATCCTTCAGATGGTTCTACATCTAATCTTCATTTGAGTCCAGCTGTGTTTGATTATACTGATAGGACTTGATTAGGAAAGTCACACACCTGTATATATAAGACCTTACAGCTCACAGTGCATGTCAGAAGCAAATGAGAATCATGAGGTTCAAAGAAACTGCCTGAAGAGCTCAGAGACAGAATTGTGGCAAGGCACAGATCTGGCCAAGGTTACAAAAAAAATTCTGCTGCACTTAGGGTTCCTAAGAGCACAGTGGCCTCCTAATCTTAAATGGAAGATGTTTGGGATGACCAGAACCTTTTTTTTTTTTCTAGAGCTGGCCCGTCCAGCCAAATGAGCTATCGTGGGAGAAACGCCTTGGTGAGAGAGGTAAAGAAGAACCCAAAAATCACTGTGGCTGAGCTCCAGAGATGCAGTCGGGAGATGGGAGAAAGTTGTAGAAAAGTCAACCATTACTGCACCCCTCCACCAGTCGGGGCTTTATGGGCTGAGTGGCCAGACAGAAGCCTCTCCTCAGTGCAAGACACATGAAGGACTCCAAGATGGTGAGAAATAAGATTCTCTGGTCTGATGAGACCAAGATAGAACTTTTTTGGCCTTAATTCTAAGCGTATGTGTGGAGAAAACCAGGCACTGCCTCATCATCTGTCCAATACATTCCCAACAGTGAAGCATGGTGGTGGCAGCATCATGCTGTGGGAGTGTTTATCAGTTGCAGGGACAAGACGAGTGGTTGCAATCGAGGGAAAGATGAATGCGACCAAGTACAGGGATATCCTTGACGTACACCTTCTCCAGAGTGCTCAGGACTTAGACTGGGCCAAGGTTTACCTTCCAACAAGACAATGACCCTAAGCACAAGCTAAAATAACGAAGGAGTGGCTTCACAACAACTCCGTGACTGTTCTTGAATGGCCCAGCCAGAGCCCTGGCTTAAACCCAATTGAGCACCTCTGGAGAGATCTAAAAATGGCTGTCCACCAACATTTACCATCCAACCTGACAGAACCAGAGAGGATCTGCAAGGAGCAATGCAGAGGATCCCCAAATCCAGATGTTGCATCTTTCTCAAAAAGACTCATGGCTGTATTAGATCACAAGGGTGCTTCTACTAAATACTGAGCAAAGGGCTCTGAATACTTAGGACCATGTGATATTTCAGTTTTTCTTTTCAATAAATCTGCAAAAATGTCAAGAATTCTGTGTTTTTCTGTTGTAAGGCTGGTGTCGGATCGTCTGGACTGAGGGACAACTTTTCCCTACAAGAACAAAGTGCTTTCCTGAACAATCAACATTTGAATGTTCTCCTGCATAAGTAACAAGCACCATCCAAGACGCCCCATGCGAGCAGTTCATACCTCACCACTACACTCTCGCTATCGTCCTCTGTTTCCCATCCTTCTCCCTCACCTAAAGCTCAACGCAAATCCATGCAATGTTGAATGTGTACAACAAAATGAATATATATGTTTTGGTATCATTTGAAATGAGTGCGCCTGGTAAAATGGTCTCATTCTCCCCGGACATAGTACGAACTTCCAAGAAGTTCTAGAAAGCAAGCAATATTGTGTGCCACATAAAGGTGTGCACAGCCCCCAGATCCTTCATTCAAACTACCTCCAATCTACCTCCATTCAATCTGATTGCCCATTTGTGACCCCCTGAACAGGGGACCAAAAACCTAATTACAATTGCAGACACCACCATTTGGTCTTATTGAATTATCTGGGTATTTAGGGAAAAGCTGGCAAGGGGTTCGGGGAATCTGTAGACAGATCTCCCGCATAATTGCTGTGTGTAGTCTATTTCACTCCCAGGTAAATGCTTCTATGATGTTTTATTATTGATTTGATGTATGTTTTATTCTTTGAATTGGATTTGAATTATTGTTCTATTACCTGGTTAATAAATTATGTTTGAATTTATTCTGATTGACTCTGAAATTATTAAACTCTAGTAGATGTAGAAGTTCATAACTCCACAAATCTACGCTCAGGTTAGTCGGAGCTCCAAAAACTGAGTTTTGGTCCGTTACTAACACATTGGTATTAGTCACGTGTACTTAGACTGTAGAGGCTAATAATGGGTTTTTCCGTTCAGAACAACAAAGGGTTGTCAGACCAATCTGAATTTGGGTCCGCCTCAACCTCTGATTATTGTAATATTATTCTAAACTAAGTGTATGTGGGAAACTACGGCATGATTATGTAAAGTTGTCATCAGAGGGAGTTAGATTGGTCAGCTTGGTTCTATGACATTGGTCATGACCTCTGGATATGTATAGAGTTATTCTAATTAAGTGTTTACAGATCTATGGGGACTGAATAACATATTTTTAGAAATAAGCAAGCATGGTGCAGCGTCTAAAAGTATCAGTCAATTGCCTCTGTCTAGATGACCAACACTGACGAGTTTGTGATTAAGATGATCGTATTCCGATCGGTGTTATAGGAATCCGAACGAACGAGTATAATTCAAACTAAGGGTTAAAAGGAATAATCAAACATTTATTCAAATGTATAGCTAATCAAATATGATTTAAACCTTTTTTCATAATTAGAGTCAGATGAAAATACAGAGGTAATGCATATAAAGAAATGTATTTAATTCAGTTGATGTTGCGTTGTACAAAAGAAGACAGCAACCCTTCACCCGCTCTATTTGAAAACCGTCATTGTACCAGTGAGCGGGCCTTACACAGTCAATATGGGGTGCTGTGTGTACATTAATGAGGTTAAATAATTAAGTTAAATGATTTTAGCACATGGCTGCAATATAACAAAGGAGTGAAAAATTTAAGGGGGTCTGAATACTTTCTGTACCCACTGTATTATTGGCTAACTGAAAATATTACTATAAGAGATAAAATATGGAACGCAGCATCTCAAAGAGTTTTCCTCTTCTGTGGAACAAAGCTATTTTGAAAAATATCTGTTTTTGTACATACAATGGAAGTTAATGGTAACCAAAATAGTTTGGTTACTAGCATTGTGTTCCGCAGACAGAAAACAAAAGTCATACAGGTTTGGAATGGCATGAGGTTGAGTAAATGATGACTAAATTTTGAGGTTTTTTGGTTAACTATGCCTTTATCCCAGTATCTCACTTGGGCGTGTCTGACAGGATAATACTGAAGTCTTCTTCATCGCCTAGTAGTACACTGGAGCTCAGAGTGGTGGGTGATAAGTAACTGTAGAATCGCCCAAATGTCTCTTCATCGCCCAAGGTCATCACCTCCTTCTCTTTCTCTCCATCACTTCAATGGTGGAGTTCTTCATGCCAACAATGGCTGCATGTTAAATGAAGAGAGAAATATGATGATGATCACTGCATACAACTATATTATGCATTAACCCGCAAGTTATTAATAGAGTAGTTCAATGAATAACCTTTATTGTGACGTCTGTTAAGAAGGACTCCAGTTTGTCAAATCTTTTATCTCCCTCAGCATCGGGCCGTGTAGAGATTTCTGTTCGAAAGACATTTCCAGACATGAAAAAAGGACACTTTTGTAGAGACAATGGCCCTGACAATACTTTAATATGCCAAGTGAGTATTAAAATGGGGGTCACAGAAGATGTCAGAGACTGATACCTTCTAATGGTTTGACTGGTGTACTTTTTGCTGGCCTTCTTGCTGAGGATAATGGGAACATCCTCTCTGTTGGGTGATACTAAGCCTGATGGGAAACCGATGAGTCAACATGAAAACATTCTTATCACTGCTTGAACCACAGAATGGACTCTAAAACCTGACTTCCTATGTGCAGGGATCCTGATATGCAAAACGTTTTGCATGGTTTGTGCATTAACCTTGAAAAAGTAAAAGTCTTTCACAAAGCTTTGTCTTTGGCTATAAACCAGGCAAATTATTTTATCCCACACCTCTTTTAGCCATTCGTCCAGCAAACAGAGTACTGGGTGGAGTCATTAAAAACTCCTTTTCCTTTAGCTTTCCACTGTTCCTCCCTCTCCTGCAAGATCTTCATCCGCTCAGCCAAAGACATCTTCGGTTCTACATCTGCAGAAGATTTCTGAAGAGAGAAAGTGAAAAACAACATCCGTTAAGCTGTTTCCACTCTAAAATCCCACTAGTGCTACAGCAATTGAGAAGTCAAACATCCTCAGATTGTGATTTATAAACTTGTCTTACAAGAGAAAACATTCTCTTTTTGAACTCATCTGACAAAAACACTGGAGACACATTGGAATATAGAAATGTCCCAGATACTATCTTAATCCATACTGCATTTTAATGCCAGGTGTAATGGGAGCCTTTAACCCCAGACAGATGTTACACATACTCACACCATCTACAACATCATTGGCATGACGGGGGTGCTACAGCAGTCAGAAGTATGACTCTTTTTTTTTTTTTATGTGGTGTGTTTTAAACTTGGCCTGATCGTAACCAAACCAGTGTAGAAAGATTCTCTGTAGTCTGATGGTCATAAATTATCAAAAAAAAGCTGACATTTCTATTTATGATCCTTAAGGGCCGCAAAATATTCAAAGTGGCTCCTGTACTGTAAGCTGCTGTGTAAACAAACCATTTCAAGAAATAAATACTAAATTATTGCGATTGTCATTTCAGAACACCGAGTATAGTCATAAAAACTTAAATGGCTTGCCATTGATTGATGTTTAGCACGCAGCTCTGCCAGCCTACACAAATTGGTTGGAACACCTTGAACTATTACTGTAAACTGTGTTTCCATTAACTGGCTGTACAACAACATTTGTGTTTTCTGCTGGATTCAGATCTCTAGTGATGCGCTTTAATGATCATATGCAGGTGAAGAGTGAGCAACCTGGCGCACCACCCGATTTTGTCAAAGAGCCACGTGTGGCTCGGAAGCCATGGGTTCCCAACCATACTATAGCCATTAAAATTAATTAAATTGGATATACAATTTTTAAAATTTATTCTTGAGTTCTGGAAGTAATAATAATTACAGTGTTGGTTAAATGACCTGTGGTCGATTGGCAAAGAGAGAGACATTCATTTCTGCCTTGCTTATGCGGTCCCAGTCAGTTCATTGTAAATTTTATGGTGTTGACATGCTATAACACACATCTTTCTAAGGAATTTGCGGAGCCTAAAATGGCTGGATCCATTAAACAGAAAAATAGCCTATAAGACCACAGAGAGAATTTAAATGTATGGTTGTGAATGTGAATGAAGTGCAATATGAAGCTGCTCATCAACTAAAAATATATTTAACTGATTTCAAATTTCTTATTGCCCTGGCTAACTTCACCTGGAATGTTTAGTTTAGAATTCTAAGTTTTCCACTGTACGGAAAAAAACAAAATAAAAAATCAGATTACCTCAGACTTTATTGCTAGAGGAATCCAAGTTTCAAACTAAACTAAATTGTTTGGCCCTTTTGTCATTTTCATTGATAAAACAGTAGAGTGAGGACAGAAAACGAGGGAGAACATAGGTTGGAAAGTTTTGCACCCACACAAGCATCAATAATAAATGCGTCCACGAATAGCCAGGCCACTTAAGCCCAGGACACACCAAAGAACATCAAAGAACTAGCAATGACAAAATCTGACTGTGTTGTTGCCTCTTGTTGGCTGCATCGACCAAAAAGCTGCACTTGAACACACCAAAAGGACGAAAATGGACTGTCAACTAGTATGTGAGTTCTGCACCTGCGTGTAAATAAATATCAGTCTATATCAGCAGCTATCGGTCTAATGTCTATGTTCGTCGTTAAAAAAGGGAAACCAGAACTAGGACTGCAGATATACAAACTGTAAACAAAGAAGTTTTTGTTTAACGTTTTGAATATCATGTTGATCACTTTCTTTATTCCAGTCGGCTCATGTTATTAAGAAAATATTTGTGCATTCTCAAATGCTCAGGAAAGATGACATTAGATTATAACAGCCTCCTATCTGTACCATCTTGACTTCTTTTCTCACTTTTATCACTTATGTTTCTTTCTTGTGCACTGAAAAGCCAATCAGAGTTCTTTCCCTCACTGAAGGCCCAATGCCAATTCAACACTCTGAATCACCCCAAAAAACCCAGAAGGCATCCAACTAGAGCCAACAGTGTGGAACCCACTGAAAAAAACTAAGCCATACAGGTTTGGATCTCAAAAACGGCCTGACATTGTCCGACAGCTGACTATCAGTTTGGTGTGTCCCAGCCTTTAAAATAAGCTGCATAAAAACAATTACAATTTAACCAAAATCAGATTCTCCAGAAAAAAAAAAGAAAAGGAAAAAAAAAGTTTTACAATGAAATCATCCATCTGTTATCACCCATCAGCTACTCTCACATTATGAATCAGACACTTCATAAATGGACCCCATATGGACAGTAGTAACCACAGGTAATCTGTTATTGGAGTCCATCACTTGGACTGTGACTGAGAATGGGCCCTTAGGACTAAACAGAATGGAGACTGAGTTATTAATCTGAAGGCTTGAAGACCAACACTGTGTACTGCCTCCCCACATCTTGAACATGTGGTCATCACAGGTGTTGCTTTCTATGCCCGAGTGGAATAAAGGCCCTCGTAAATTCCAGAATTTAACATTCAGGACCCTGTGGATAAATAAAATCTGACATGTTCCTGGTCCCCCCTTTAATAGGAATATGAACATACACAGTGTACATACTTGTGCATATACATATGTGCCAAAAGCAGTAAAGCTTTTAAGCAAATCATTTAAGGGGAATTCCTGATGACAGAAGGAGTTGGATTACTTTCAAAGCATCAATGGAAGACAGCATTTCCTCAAGGAACCAAATATTTAGTTATATCTAAAGAGAGAAACTGACAATCTCAGAGAGCTGCCAATATAGTCTGGAAGAACAGTTCTTTTCATTTTTTTCATTTTTCATTTTTCATCATTTTGCAGACGCTTTTATCCAAAGCGACTTACAAGGGGAGTGTCTTGCTCAAGGGCACTTTAGTCATGGTATCGAAAGTGGAGAGAGTGCTGTTTATTCACAATACCCACTTTCAATTCCTGTCGGCGTGGGAATCGAACCTGCAACCTTCAGATTACAAGCCCGACTCCCTCACCACAAGGCCACGACTACCTCTTTTAACAAAAGCCCAGCGCTTAAGCATAAATTATTCAGATTAAAACAAATAAACACACGTTTATTTAATTATTCCGTTCATTGAGGCAAACTACCCATAATGCATCGAAAAAGACCACAAAACACAAGCTTAAGAACTCACCTGGGAATGGAGCACTACAAACTATGCTGAGGCAGATAGGGAAAGCAGAGGAGATAGAGCAGGTGCCTGAGGTGAAGAAGGAACGACACAGAGGGAATAAGTGAGAGATCAAAAGGAAATTCTGAATACAGCTTTGTGAACCTCACAAAATAAATAATTGGGTTGAAATAGTAATAATACTGAAATAGAAAAATAATATTTTGTAAAATAATATAATGTTTTTATTTTCGTTCAAGTAATAAGTACCAGCCCTCAAAAATATTCCTATTAAACTACATATTGATGTTTTCAAGGGGTAGTAAGTGATTTCCAAAAGACGCTGTTGATATTTGAAATTGACACCCAAACATATTCCACCCCGAAAGAAACAGACCCTAAAACGATGAACATGGTTTGCAACACAAGCAAAGGCTAACAGCTAGCACTTTTTTTCCAGAAATCACTTACTGCACCTTTAAAACTAAAAGGTAGAAAAAAAGAAAAAACAGAAATTTACTGAATCTTGTGAGAGTCACCTGTTAGAAAGGTAAATCGGGGTAGTGGAAAATCAGAAAAGACAACTGTGAAGGATCCAGCTTCTCAGATCCAAACACATCTCAAACTCAGCATTCAAATAAAAACTTCCTAAAGCCAAGAGCTTACCAATCAAACTGGTCCAAAGGTCCAGAGGACCGATTAGATCTTGTGACTTGATGTCAGACTCATGACTGAAGAGGTGCAAAACTAGGAGCCCCTCTAGGGGGATTGAACAGAGAAAGAGAGATTTAAAGTGTGTGAAAGAGAGAGCGTCTAGGGTGAGGTCATTGTTACAGTTCCCAAGCAGGTTTCCCATAAAATTGAATTGCCATAAAAAGGGTTTTCCTTCAGCTCTGTTTTAGCTGAGCTCACACTTTCAAACAGCCTCCAGTGAGAACTCACAAAGTGTGAGTCAGAACAAATAAAAAAAAGATGAAAAGACAAAGAGAGAAACTGACCTATACTTGGGATGATGAGGAACAAATTTCAAATTTCTGGAGTTCAGGAAGAGTATTTCAGTAATTAGATTTATCCGAAACATAGATGAGTGCATCATCTGCTGAAGCATCTGACATAGAGAGTAAATGATTTTGTCATATCTATGTCCAGCAACTCTCAGTGGGAGACCGAAGCTTTCGACACTGAGCTCATTTCATGTAAAAGGAATTATATAGAATTACCTACTCTAGCTTATGGTACTGAGCAATGTATGGAACTTGTATTGTGAGCACTTCCTGTGTTATTTGCCAATTCATGAAGAATCGCTTGTTTGTTTTCCTCACTTGTAAGTCGCTTTGGATAAAAGCGTCTGCCAAATGACTAAAATGTAAAAATGTAAAATATATTGGAAAACTCTGTTAGGCAGCACAAGTGAAGCTGAACCAAATGACGACGTCTGTTTGGTACAGGCCTGCTATTATAAGCCTTTGCTATAAGGCTTACTTTGATTGGCCTAGCTAACCGGAAGCAGCTGTAAATGGATGCATTTGTCGGCAATGTGTGCCCCTGACATCAGAATTTCATTTCTTTTCATTTATTTCTTTTAAGAAAAGAAAGTGCCAAAAAGAGTGCCAACATCTGCTCATTTTTATTTTTCACAGATCTATAGCAGATCTCATCATATCACAATCACACAGATGGTCCTTCTGCATTCAGGCCTGTTTCTGGTCACATTTCATGATTGAGAACCTATTTTATAACTATGTCTCACAGGGACTTCTCAATCTGTTTGTTATAGGATCTCTGATCTACATTCTGTGGCCAACCCACATTAGTCAAACTGTTTTTACAGGCTTTTATTTTAGCTATGACTGTCACATAACAGTGATATAGCCACAGAATGCCCAAAATAAACCTCATAAGGGATAACATACAGTCATCATCTCTAAATAAAACCTGACAGAGAGATCAGGACCTGGAGGGGGCTCGACGACTCTTGAAAGGGGTTTACTTTTACATATTCACAGACTCACTGCTTATTAAGTCAAGTCAAGTCATTCATTCATTCATTCATTTTCTTCCGCTTATCCGGGGCCGGGTCGCGGGGGCAGCAGTCTGAGCAGAGATTCCCAGACTTCCCTCTCCCCAGACACTTCCTCCAGCTCTTCCGGGGGGACAGCGACATAGTCTCTCCAGCGTGTCCTAGGTCTTCCCCGGGGCCTTCTCCCGGTGGGACAAGCCCGGAACACCTCCCTAGGGAGGCGTCCGGGAGGCATCCGAAACAGATGCCCGAGCCACCTCAGCTGACTTCTCTCGATGTGAAGGAGCAATGGATCTACTTTGAGCTCTTCCCGAGTGACCGAGCTCCTCACCCTATCTCTAAGGGAGCGCCCTGCCACCCGGCGGAGAAAGCTAATTTCGGCCGCCTGTATCCGGGATCTCATTCTTTCGGTCATCACCCAAAGCTCATGACCATAGGTGAGAGTAGGAACGTAGATTGACCGGTAAATCGAGAGCTTCGCCTTGCAGCTCAGCTCCTTCTTCACCACGACAGACCGGTACATCGACCGCATTACTGCAGAAGCTGCACCGATCTGTCTATCAACCTCATGCTCCTTCCTTCCCTCACTCGTGAACAAAACCCCAAGATACTTGAACTCCTCCACTTGAGGCAGGAGGCAAGTCATCTTTATTTATATAGCGCTTTTTACAATGCAAATTGTGGCAAAGCAGCTTTACATTAATAAGAAAATGGTGTCATTGTGCAGCTTATTCTATATATTATTGATTCATTCCGTTGCAAATATCAGTAGTTATTAGTCTAGTTATTTAGGTATATCAGCACTGCAGAAAACGGTGACGTAATCATCCGGCTCGGCTCAGTTCGCATACAACGGCGCCAATGCAGGCATATCAAAAACACTGCTGAATATCAAGCAAGTGTCCCCAACTTAAGCAAGCCAAAGGCAACAGCGGCAAGGAACCAAAACTCCAACAAATGGAGAAAAAAACCTCGGGAGAAACCAGGCTTAGTCGGGGGGCCAGTTCTCCTCTGGCCAACAGTGAACACTTGTCCGATACTCAAGCAGAGTTACAGGTCATTAAACCGATTTGGAATCGCAACAGTCAAAATATTTAATCTAGTTCCATCTAGTTTAAGATCTTTTTGATCACACCAGTATGAGACGGTTTGTTGGGATATGTGCCACTGGCTGATGAGTCGGTAAGGTCTTAACAAAGGATGAGCTAGTTAACACAGTCTCCTGCCGACCCCACAGGCCACATTGCTGCCGCACACAGGCACAGGTTTCCCGTCCGACCCGGACACGGCCCAGATCCAGCCAATCACGTTAATTGGTTAACCTCGGGATAAGCAGAGAGACAGAAAATTAGCGTAGACGCCATTCTTCTTCTGATGTACCGAGTACATCTGGTGTTATAGGAAGTGTTCCCGGTTCCGGCTGACCTGATCTATGCAGCCTAACAATCCTTTAATGGATATGAAGACAAAAGTTTATAGTGCGTCATGTGTATGCCAGGTTAAATAGATGCGTTTTTAGTCTAGATTTAAACTGACAGAGTGTGTCTGCTTCCCGAACAATGCTAGGAAGATTGTTCCAGAGTTTAGGTGCCAAATAGGGAAAGGATCCACCGCCTGCGGTTGATTTTGATATTCTAGGTATTAACAACTGGCCAAAATTCTGAGATCGTAATAGACGCGAAGGACTATAATGCATTAAGAGCTCTCTCAGGTACTGGGGAGCTAAGCTATTTAGTGCTTTGTAAATAATTAGCAAGATTTTAAAATCTATACGATGTTTAATAGGGAGCCAGTGCAGTTTTGACAGAACCGGGCTAATATGTTCATATTTCCTGGTTCTAGTAAGGACTCTAGCTGCTGTGTTTTGGACCAGCTGTAATTTGTTTATCACGCGAGCAGGGCAACCGCCCAATAGAGCGTTACAGTAATCTAGTCTCGAGGTCATAAACGCATGAACTAACTGTTCCGCATTTGTCATTGAGAGCATATGTCGCAATTTAGATATATTTTTAAGATGGAAGAATGCGGTTTTACATATGCTAGAAATGTGGTTTTCAAATGAAAGATTGGTATCAAAGAGCACACCCAGGTTCCTAACTGACGAAGACGACTTAACAGAGCAGCCATCAAGTGTTAGACAGTATTCTAGGTTTTTATGTGCTGAAGTCTTTGGTCCAATAATTAGAATCTCAGTTACCAAACTAACCTACCAAAAAAGAAAATAAATGGATATCAAATATCCATCAATAAGTTGAAATGATTTGATTATAGGAGAAGAAAGAGAGAACTGAATGCAACAACAAAAAAAAACCTATCAAAACAGGGTCAATAATCAAATACACAGATTAGCAGTGAAAAATATATTTGAGAGACAAAAACTAGATATTTTTATCTATTATATAAAGCCAAGCAATAGAAATAAGTCAGTCTCAACCTTCCTGAAGAAGATCTGATCAGATCTTCAGCAAATTCAATAGAGACACTGTGAGATCCAGACCAAAGGATTATCCACTGTGGATAAAAAAGTTTATACACTGAAATTTGGCATAAAATATGTCTTTCCACCATTTTAATAAATAGGAGCAGGGAGAGATTGGAAAGATTGAATTAAAGAAGTTATTTTCAAGATGGGACTGGATTTGGTGTTAAGTCATTCTTATCTAGGACATATTAAGTCTGGGTTCAAACTACATTGGTTTTTAAATCTTGATCAATGTTCTCTCAAATCTCAAACATGCACACACTACAAAATATTATTAATATTATAATGCCAGAAGGAGCTGAGGTGCTCCTTCTGACATTATAATCTTAATGTATAATGTCTGCTCTTCAGTGAGAACTGGAGGTGAGGTTTTGCCAATTTTAATGTCAACAGTAGTATGCTAGCTAATATTGGCCTTAAGATCTAAAGTGGTACGTTCAAAACCAAGGTGATTCCTCAGCCGGTTATGCTCTTGATGTTTTCAAAGATGGCGTAATCATAGTCAAAATCCCAAATTAAAATCCTAAATATCAAATATGTTTGATAACATTGGGGCTGCCCGATGCGTCTGAGATTAGATTGGGAGATTTAAGATTAGATCTGAAAATGCCTCAAATTACCAGATAATCTGTGCCGCACATTGGAACCGACCAAGGACCAATATTTTTTACGACCTAACTCTACGAATAAACTATAAATATTTAGAGAAGCCTTCGACCTGAAGGCTGTTTCATAAAAATTTTAAAAAAAAAACGCTAAGAAAACCAAGTATTAAACTCCAACACCTGAATTAAATGAACCTAACAAATAATTTGGGCCTAAAGCGGTTTCATAAAAGCCTAGAGAATATATATAGAGCAATTTATCACAAAGTTATCTATCTAAATATGGAATTATTTAGAATGACTAACTACAACTTCTATTAAAATATTCATTTTCCTTTCATTTTCAAACAGAAAATAATGATGTATATTGTCTGTACCTCTCACTGAGAGAAAAGTATAACTTATCAGTATGTTTTGGGAAAGTTTCCTGTTCAAAGCAGAGCTCAGATCAACTTCAGCCTTGAAGAAGCTGTGAATCATGTGTATCTATTAGGGGTGTGACGAGACCACTATCCCACGAGACGAGACGAGACATGAGATTGGGTTCACGAGACGAGATTTTTATAGTATTTTTAAGAAATCCTCAATAATGAAACGTATGAAGGGAAAATAGTCTTTTATTCAACTGAAAATCCTAAAATGCAAAAATGTTGGTGCATTTGGAAATCAACTTGTAATGCATGTCATTTTACTTCTATTTTAATGAATTATTTGCAGTAAAACAACATGCAAACACTGCTAAATGTTGCTACAAAATCAACCAATTGTTTTCTGCCCTGTATAATTTCACATGAGAAATCTCACTGAACTTCTTTCTATAGATTGAACATAAAATAAACAATATAAATAAAATAAACAAAAATAAAAAATTCAAATTACACTTTAAGTGTCACTTTAACTGCAGTACAAAGTTGACCATTTCCCCGTCACTACTGATTGTGTGTGCTGTAACTGTTATAAAGCTCTGCGTACACCGAGAAGTCCAGCCGTCAGCAGTGACAGCGATGCTTTCTGCCTCTTTAGGGGCCGTTCACATATCGCGCCTAATAAAGCGTGTAAAGCGCGGCCCGCGTCGCTTCCTCCTTTTGCAAGCGTTCGGGAGCTCGCGCTTCTGTAGCGTCTGTCGTTGCTATGCAACCATGAACTGTGCTCTCCATGACCATCGCTTGGATCTTGTCACATGACAAGACATTCTGAAATGTTGAGATGTTTTCATCTCGCCGCGGCACAGGCGTGTCAGGAAAAAAACAACCGCGTCACTTCCATTTTGCGAATTAAAATGCGTGCGATATGTGAACGGCCCCTAAGAGTCTGTACAACCTTGGCCGAGGTGTACGGCATAGTTTTCTTACAATGTTTACACATTGTTTGTGTCTTGTGTGTTATTCTTGCGCCAAAAACCAAAATGTTTCCACACAAACGATTTGAAAGTGGCGGGGGCATCTTGAATAATAATTTCACCCTCACACTGATAGCACGACGAGACAACTTTTCAACTCGACGAGAAATCTCGTCACGTTTTAGTCTCGCGAGATCTCGTCTCGCGAGATCTCGTCACACCCCTAGTATCTATGTATATGCGCTTAGTGTTCTGTACAGGTCCGTTATGGATATTAGTGGACAACTGGGACTCTTGCTTGAGACCTCCCAATGCCATGTAGTGACTTAACGGGACATTCTGTGCCTAAATTCAGGGTCCGATCGCCAGCATCATTATGGAAGGAGATATGCTTCAGACCATCTGTCCATGTGTGGAAAATTATCAGTTTGGTCTAGTTCCCTTTCTAGGGAACTTCGAGCTGCGTCGAAAGTTTGACGCAATGGGAACGCTTCGCGTGAGTGCGTCATGAAGCACATGTGAAATCCGTCCAATGGCGTGACTCGACGTCAGAGGCGGGTGACGTCACGACCAGGAAACTATAAAGCACGCTGAAATCGGCGAAATGCCAGCTTCTGTGTCTTCAGTCACGCTTTATGTGAAACAGTCTGTCTTATTTGATGTTGTCTATCTATATACCAGCAGCAATTTAGAGTGTGTCTATGTGTTGTTTGTTTGGGTGCGGAGCAAG
The DNA here is from genome assembly GCA_037194245.1 of Opsariichthys bidens. Classification (NCBI taxonomy): domain Eukaryota; kingdom Metazoa; phylum Chordata; class Actinopteri; order Cypriniformes; family Xenocyprididae; genus Opsariichthys; species Opsariichthys bidens. The sequence continues at coordinate 430,680 of CM074297.1, forward strand.
CACAGTCAGCATTCTGATGGACTCCCCTGTTTCACATCCTGGCCTCTTCGGCGACACCATAAATAAAGTTGTCGAGCGGTTTCAGGAATCTAATAAACAGAACGCTGCTTTTCAGAAGCTCCTCCCCCGCCGCCCTCAGTTCTCCGGGGCTGTCCCTAAACAACAGCCCCAGACATCTAAAGCCAGCTCCTTGCACTGTGCCACACAAAAACAGAGCGTGGCAGAGTACATGGTTGTATCTCTCTATTAGTGTTACTAGACCTCAGTGCTGCTTTTGACACTATCGACCACAATATTCTTTTGAATAGACTAGAAAATTATGCTGGAATTAGTGGAATTGCATTGGCATGGTTCAAATCATACTTATCTGACCGTTATCAGTTTGTAGTAGTAAACAAAGAGATGTCATTTCGATCACAAGTTAAATATGGAGTACCACAAGGCTCAGTTCTAGGACCGTTGCTTTTCACTCTGTACATGCTACCCTTGGGAGATGTCATTAGGAAGCATGGCATTAGCTTTCACTGTTACGCTGATGATACTCAGCTCTATATTTCCTCGCGCCCTGACGAAACCTACCAATTGTCAAAATTAACAGAATGCGTAAATGATATGAAAAATTGGATGACTAGTAATTTCCTACAACTACATTCAGAAAAAATAGAGATTCTAATTATTGGACCAAAAACTTCAGCACATAAAAACCAAGAATACTGTCTAACACTTGATGGCTGCTGTTAAGTCGTCTTCGTCAGTTAGGAACCTGGGTGTGCTCTTTGATACCAATCTTTCATTTGAAAGCCACATTTCTAGCATATGTAAAACCGCATTCTTCCATCTTAAAATATATATCTAAATTGCGACATATGCTCTCAATGACAAATGCGGAACAGCTAGTTCATGCGTTTATGACCTCGAGACTAGATTACTCTAACGCTCTATTGGGTGGTTGCCCTGCTCGCGTGATAAACAAATTACAGGTGGTCCAAAACGCAGCTGCTAGAGTCCTTACTAGAACCAGGAAGTATGAACATATTAGCCCGGTTCTGTCAAAACTGCACTGGCTCCCTATTAAACATCGTATAGATTTTAAAATCTTGCTAATTACTTACAAAGCACTAAATGGCTTAGCTCCCCAGTACCTGAGAGAGCTCTAAATGCATTATAGTCCTTCGTGTCTATTACGATCTCAGGATTCTGGCCAGTTGTTAATACCTAGAATATCAAAATCAACCGCAGGCGGTAGATCCTTTTCCTATTTGGCACCTAAACTCTGGAACAATCTTCCTAGCATTGTTCGGGAAGCAGACACACTCTGTCAGTTTAAATCTAGACTAAAAACGCATCTATTTAATCTGGCATACACATGACGCACTATAAACTTTTGTCTTCATATCCCTTAAAGGATTGTTAGGCTGCATAGATCAGGTCAGCCGGAACCGGGAACACTTCCTATAACACCAGATGTACTCGGTACATCAGAAGAAGAATGGCGTCTACGCAAATTTTTTGTCTCTTTGCTTATCCCGAGGTTTACCAATTAACGTGATTGGCTGGATCTGGGCCGTGTCCGGGTCGGACGGGGAACCTGTGCCTGTGTGCAGCAGCAATGTGGCCTGTGGTGTCGGCAGGAGACTGTGTTAACTAGCTCATCCTTTGTTAAGACCTTACCGACTCATCAGCCAGTGGCGCATATCCCAACAAACCGTCCCATACCGGTGTGATCAAAAAGATCTTAAACTAGATGGAACTAGATTAAATATTTTGACTGTTGCGATTCCAAATCGGTTTAATGACCCGTAACTCTGCCTGAGTATCGGACAAGTGTTCACTGTTGGCCAGAGGAGAACTGGCCCCCCGACTAAGCCTGGTTTCTCCCGAGGTTTTTTTGGTTCCTTGCCGCTGTTGCCTTTGGCTTGCTTACGTTGGGGACACTTGCTTGATATTCAGCAGTGTTTTTGATATGCCTGCATTGGCGCCGTTGTATACAAACTGAGCTGAGCCGGACGATTACGTCACTGTTTTCTGCAGTGCTGATATACCTAAATTAACTAGACTAATAACTATTGATATTTGCAACGGAATGAATCAATAATACATAGAATGAGCTGCACAATGACACCATTTTCTTATTAATGTAAAGCTGCTTTGCCACAATTTGCATTGTAAAAAGCGTTATATAAATAAAGATGACTTGACTTGACTTCCGTTCGACCTAGCACTATCACCCCGTACTTTCACAAAATGTGTGGACGGAGCGCTAGCTCCGCTGCGTCTAGAGGGCATACGCATACTCAACTATATTGACGATTGGTTGATTTTAACGCAGTCACGTCAGGGAGCGGTTTGGCATCGAGATGTCATTCTCACTCACATGGAAATGTTGAGGTTAAGGTTAAACGCAAAGAAGACTGTGTTGTCTCCAACTCAGAGTACCACTTTTCTGGGCGTGGTTTGGGACAATGTTTTTTCGCATGATCAAAGTTACGCGGCGATGCCTACGGGCTCTGATTATGTGGAAGAAACCTTGGTTCCTAACCCAGGGGCCCATGTTGGGAGCTCCGTGCCGTCGCAAGATGCTAATGACGGATGCTTCCCTCACGGGCTGTGGAGAGGGCACCATCTCTCCAGGCACATCAATCGCCTGGAGATGTTGGCAGTCCTTCTTGCTCTAAAGAATTTCCTCCCAGACCTCAGGGGCTACCATGTGCTTGTCCAGTCAGACAACACATCGGTGGTCGCCTATATAAATCATCAGGGGGGTCTGTGCTCACGTCCACTCTGTAGACTGGCTCACCAGATCCTCCTGTGGGCCCAAGGGAAACTGCTCTCTCTCAGGGTAGCTTATATCCCTGGGGCCCAGAATTTGGGAGCTGTGGGCTTGAGGGGGCCCGCACCATCCTTCACTCCAGAGCTCCATCGACGAGGAAGCTGTATGCTTTAAAAATGGAAATTATTAGTTTCTTGGTGCAGTGGTCGTAAGTTGGACCCTATTAGCTACCCGGTTGGTTCAGTACTTGAGTTCCTTCAAGAGAAATTCACTGCAGGGCTGGCTCCCTCCACTTTGAAGGTCTATGTGGCGGCCATAGCGGCTTACCACATTCCTTTGGGTGGGTTATCTTTAGGGAGAGACCCACTAGTTACTCACTTACTTCGTGGCTCTTTGAGGCTGAGACCTGCAGTACCGTGGTCCTCCAAGGTCTGACCCTGGCGCCATTCGAACCCATAGAGGAGGTGTCAAGTTCTTGACCTTGAAGACTCTATTTCTCTTAGCTATCACTTCTCTTAAGAGGATAGGAGATTTGCAAGCTTTGTCAGTGGCCCCGTCATGCTTGAAGTTTGTGCCCGGGATGGTGAAAGCCTTTCTCCACCCGAGGCCAGGCTATGTTCCTAAGGTGCCTACCAACGTGGCCAGATCTATAGTGCTGCAGGCTTTCTGTCCTCCTCCCTTCCGGGATCCTGACCAGGAACGCAACAAACTGCTATGCCCAGCCCGGGCGTTGGATGCGTATGTCCACAGAGCTGCCCTGTGGTGTAAGACGGAACAGTTGTTCGTTTGTTTTGGGGCCCCTCAGGGTCCCCAGCATCTAAGCAGAAGATGAGTAAGTGGATAGTCGAGGCTATTTCACTCTCGTATGAGTCAGCTGGACTGCCGTCCCCTCTAGCAGTTCATGCCCATTCTACCCGTAGTATGGCTGCCTCTAAAGCTCTTCTCTCTGGAGTATCTTTATTAGACGTTTGTGATGCGGCTGGCTGGTCCTCGCCGCACACATTTGTGATGTTTTATGATCTTGACCTGAGCTCCACTGGAGCTAGGGTACTCTCCTCCTAGTGGCTTATGTTTCACATTAGTTAGGCATTTGTCACTATGGCGACATGGGTATTAGCGTTCCCATTTGCTTCAAACTTTCGACGCAGCTCGAAGTTCCCTAGAAAGGGAACGTCTCGGTTACGACTGTAACCTGGGTTCCCTGAGAGGGAACGAGACGCTGCGTCGCCCTGCCATACTTCCTGCATGCCTATCAGTGACGATTTCAGACATTGCGAAGCTGGCGTTTCGCCGATTTCAGCGTGCTTTATAGTTTCCTGGTTGTGAAGTCGAGTCACGCAATTGGACGGATTTCATATGTGCTTCATGACGCACTCACGCGAAGCATTCCCATTGCGTAAAACTTTCATCGCAGCGTCTCGTTCCCTCTCAGGGAACCCAGGTTACAGTCGTAACCGAGACGTTTTCTTAACCAATCAGAATCTTAGTAATGACTTAGTTAGTGAACTCTGTTAAAATATAATTGTGGTGGAAATGTGAAAGTACGGAAAAGAGAGAGCGGCCAACGAACTCCTTGTGAGACCTCAAGCTGGCTTCTGCTGATGAAACTGCAAACTATTCTTCAGTAAAATTTTCTTCAATTTTTTTTTTTTTTAACTCTGATACCGGGTCTTCATTTATCATATCTGGTCTTTCGGGTCTTTAACAGTAAAAATCCCCTACAATATACACAGTCAGGAGAACAAGTATTTGATACACTGCCGATTTTGCAAGTTTGCCTACTTACAAGGCAAAGTTACAAATTACAAAGTCTGTAATTTTTATCATAGGTACTCTTCAACTGTGAGTGACGAAATCTAAAACAAAAATACGGAAAATCACATTGTATGATTTTTAAATAATTAATTAGCATTTTATTGAATGACATAAGTATTTGATCACCTACCAACCAGTAAGAATTCCAGCTCTCACAGACCTTTTAGTTTTTCTTTAAGAAGGCCTCCTATTCTCCACTCATTAACTGTATTACCTGCACCTGTTTGAACTCGTTACCTCTATAAAAGACACCTGTCCACACACTCAAGCAAACAGACTTCAACCTCTCCACAATGGCTAAGACCAGAGAGCTGTGAGAGGACATCAGGGATAAAATTGTAGACCTGAACAAGGCTGGGATGGGCTACATGACAACAGGCAAGCAGCTTGGTGAGAAGGCAACAACTGTTTGCGCAATTATTAGAAAATGGAAGAAGTTCAAGAGAGCTGGGACCACAGTCTCAAAGAAAACCATTAGTAACACACTGTCATGGATTAAAATCCTGCAGCGCACACAAGGTTCCCCTGCTCAAGGCAGCGCATGTCCAGGCCCGTCTGAAGTTTGCCAATGACCATTTGGATGATCCAGAGGAGGAATGGGAGAAGGTCTTGTGATCTGGTGAGACAAAAATAGAGCTTTTTGGTCTAAACTCCACTTGCCGTGTTTGGAGGAAGAAGAAGGATGAAGGATTACAACCCCAAGAACACCATCCCAACTGTGAAGCTGGTTGAAGGAGGTGGAAATATCATTCTTTGGGGATGCTTTTCTGCAAAGGGGACAGAGCGACTGCACCGTATTGAGGGGAGAATGGATGGGGCCACGTATTGCGAGATCTTGGTCAACAACCTCCTTCTGTATGTAAGAGCATTGAAGATGGGTCGTGGCTGGGTCTTTCAGCATAACAACGACCCAAAACACACAGCAAGGGCAACTAAGGAGTGGCTCCGTAAGAAGCATCTCAAGGTCCTGGAGTGGTGTAGCCAGTCTCTAGACCTGAACCCAATAGAAAATCTTTGGAGGGAGCTAAAAGTCCGTATCGCCCAGCGACAGCCCTGAAACCTGAAGGATCTGGAGAAGGTCTGTATGGAGGAGTGGGCCAAAATCCCTGCTGCAGTATGTGCAAACCTGGTCAAGAACTACAGGAAACGTATGATCTCTGTAATTGCAAACAAAGGTTTCCTTACCAAATATTAAATTCAAAAATTAATATAAAATGCAATAAAATCCAAATTAATTACTTAAAATCATACAATGTGATTTTCTGCATTTTTGTTTTAGATTCCGTCACTTACAGTTGAAGAGTACCTGTGATAAAAATTACAGACTTCTGACTGGGCGATTCAAGAAGAGTTCAGCACTCCTGAGCACTCTGGAGAAGGTGTACTTGGCCGCATTCATCTTTCCCTCAATAGCAACCAGTCTGTCCCTGCAGCTGAAAAACACCGCAACAGCATGATGATGCCACCAGCATTCTGCACTGTTGGGACTGTATTGGACAGGTGATGGCCACAGGGATCTATGGGTTCTTCTTTACCTCTCTCACCAAGGCTCTTCTCCCCCGATAGCTCAGTTTGGCCTGACGGCAAGCTCTAGGAAGGGTTCTGGTCGACCCAAACGTCTTCCATTTAAGGATTATGGAGGCCACTGTGCTCTTAGGAACCTTAAGTGCAGCAGAAAGTTTTTTGTAACCATGGCCAGATCTATGCCTTGCCACAATTCTGTCTCTGAGCTCTTCAGGCAGTTCCTTTGACCTCATGATTCTTATTTGCTCTGACATGCACTGTGAGCTGTAAGGTCTTATATAGACAGGTGTGTGGCTTTCCTCATCAAGTCCAATCAGTATAATCAAACACAGCTGTACTCAAATGAAGGTGTAGAACCATCAAGGATGATCAGAAGAAATGGACAGCACCTGACTTAAATATATGAGTGTCACAGCAAAGGGTCTGAATATTTCGGACCATGTGATATTTCAGTTTTTCCTTTTTTAATAAATATGCAAAAATGTCAAGAATTCTGTGTTTTTCTGACAATATGGGGTGCTGTGTGTACCTTAATGAGAAAAAAAGAACTTAAATGATTTTAGCAAATATATATAAATATATATATAAGCAATATAACAAAGTGAAAAATTAAAGGGGGTCTGAATACTTTTCACTTTACATGAATATATATACATATAGGTGCACCTCAATAAATTCGAAATGTTATGGGAAAAGTTCATTTATTTCAGTAATTCAACTCAAATTGTGAAACTTGTGTATTAAATAAATTCAATGCAAACAGATTAATGATTTTGGTTCACACTTAACAAAAACCCACCAATTCACTATCTCAACAAATTAGAATATGGTGACATGCCAATTAGCTAATCAACTCAAAACACCTGCAAATGTCTCCTGAGCCTTCAAAATGGTCTCTCAGTTTGGTTCACTATGCTACACAATCATGGGAAAGACTGCTGATCTGACGGTTGTCCAGAAGACCATTATTGACACCCTTCACAAGGAGGGTAAGCCACAAACATTCATTTCCAAAGAAGCTGGCTGTTCACAGAGGTTAAATGACCATGGTGTTGGTGTGCTTGACTGGCCAGCAAACTCACCAGACCTGAACCCCTTTGAGAATCTATGGGGTATTGTCAAGAGGAAAATTAGAAACAAGAGACCAAAAAATGCAGATGAGCTATAGGCCACTGTCAAAGAAACAGTTTTATTTAATTGGTCTTATGAAGTATTCTAATTTGTTGAAATAGTGAATTTTTATTAAATGTGAGCCAAATTCATCACAATTAAAAGAACCAAAGACTTAAACTACTTCAGTCTGTCTGCATTGAATTCATGTAATACACAAGTTTTAGAATTTGAGTTGAATTACTAAAAAAATGAACTTTTCCACAACATTCTAATTTATTGAGATGCACCTGTGTGTTTGCGTGTGTCTGAACATATATATATATTAGGGCTGGGCAAGTTAACGCGTTTTTATCGCGTTAACGCATGAATTAATTAACGCCGACAACGCACTTTTTATTTTGAAAGTCCGTTGCTCACTGCGTTTGAATACAGACTGTAATAATACAACTGAATACAACACAAAGCACGGGTCGCAGGAGGGGTGGGATGTTTATCAGTAGCTACTGGCTGCTTGCGATGAGCGTCATCACGCGTCTCAACCAATGAAAGCATTTGTTGTTTGCCTAAGAGAGCTACAGCGCGAAACAGAAAATATCTGATGCGGACAGAAAAATGGAAAAAGGTACCGAAATCTTAAATAGACATTTTTATTTTAAACCTCTTCCACACGGCGGAGTTGATAGAACTAAAGCTATTTGTAACCACTGCAAAGCTGAATTGTCCTATCATCGGAGTACTTCGAGTCTGAAATATCACTTAAATGCAATGCATACCGTTGATGCCAGGAAACAGAAGTACTTGGCCAGTTATAATGTTATTATCGAGGTTCATATATATATATATATATTAGGAGTGTGACGAGATTTCTCGTCGTGCTATCAGTGTGAGGGTGAAATTATTATTCAAGATGCCCCCGCCACTTTCAAATCGTTTGTGTGGAAACATTTTGGTTTTTGGCGCAAGAATAACACACAAGACACAAACAATGTGTAAACATTGTAAGAAAACTATGCCGTACACCTCGGCCAAGGTTGTACAGACTGTTAGGGGCCGTTCACATATCGCGCGCATTTTCATTCGCAAAATGGAAGCGACGCGGTCGCGACGCGCATACAGTGCGGCGCGCTCGTTTTTTTCCTGGCGCGCCTGTGCCGCGGCGAGATGAAAACATCTCAACTTTTCAGAATGTCTTGTCATGTGACAAGAACCAAGCGATGGTCGTGGAGAGCACAGTTCATGGATGCATAGCAACGACAGACGCTACAGAAGCGCGAGCTCCCGAACGCTTGCAAAAGAAGGAGGAAGCGACGCGGCCGCGCTTTACACGCATTTTTAGGCGCGACATGTGAACGACCCCTAAAGAGGCAGGAAGCATCGCTATCACTGCTGACGGCTGGACTTCTCGTGTACGCAGAGCTATATAACAATTACAGCACACACAATCAATAGTGACTGGGAAATGGTCAACTTTGTACTGCAGTTAAAGTGACACTTAAAGTGTTATTTGAATTTTTTATGTTTATTTTATTTTATGTTTGTTTAATTTATGTTGAATCTGTAGAAAGAAGTTCAGAGAGATTTCTCATGTGAAATTATACAGGGCAGAAAACAATTGGTTGATTTTGTGGCAAAACATTTATCAGTGTTTGCATGTTGTTTTACTGCAAATAATTCATTAAAATAGAAGTAAAATGACATGCATTACAAGTTGATTTCAAAATGCACCAACATTTTTGCATTTTATGATTTTCAGTTGAATAAAAGACTATTTTCCCTTCATACGTTTCATTATTGAGGATTTCTTAAAAATACTATAAAAATCTCGTCTCGTGAACCCAATCTCGTGTCTCGTCTCGTCTCGTGGGATAGTGGTCTCGTCACACCCCTAATATATATATATATATATATTTACAATCTAAAAACGTTAATGTTTTATTTAATAAAACATTAATGTTTTAATGTTTTATTTATACGTTAGTTATATTTAATTTGATTACATTAATGTTTAAGTTAAGATTTTCAAGAAATGTTAACTGCTACTAACTTTTAACTGCTGTAAAAAAAAGCACTTTTTTTGTTTAAAATTTTGACAAACCAAATTTTATTGCACTTCTGTTCATACAGCAGTACTTTGAAAGAATAAAATTACACAATACACTACTTTTGATTTCATTATTGAATTTTGTGCATGCTGCGATTAATCGCGATTAATCGCAGAAAATCATGCGATTAATCGCGATTAAAATATTTAATCGTTGCCCAGCACTAATATATATATATATATATATATATATATATATATATATATATATATATATACATACACACACACACACACACATACATACTATACATATATATATATATATATATATATATATATATATATATATATATATATATATATATATATATATATAAGATCAGAGTATGGATTCCCAGGAGTCTATATTTTAGTAAATAAAGGCTAGCTGACTTTATTGTGCTTTGGCTACATTCCAGTGTGGACAACAACCATGCGTGTCACTTCTGCAGGCTACATCTTACTCTATTACATAAAAACGCACTCTTTTCATATCTTTTGCTAGATCACTCATAACTAAATAAAAGCGTAAAATGAAGGCCTGATTGTTTCAGGGGCCTTGTCACAAGTCCATTGATTTAGAATTTCTGTGTTACTTTTGAAGTATTTTAAGTTTACTTTATGTAACAGAATCCACTGACAATAAGTCTGACTAACCAAAATAAGCCTGGCTTGTATTCTAATCGACCTGACAGACTTCAATACTACAGACATGTACGATGATGTTGACATTTTACATTTTAAGAGAGAAAATATTGTGAATAAATTTCTTGTCTTGCAGCTCTTTAACAAGAGCCCGATTCTAAACAGCACGCCTGTGCATCATTCCGTGTTGTAGGCCACATGCCAAATAAAATCAATCATAATAATAATAAAAAAATGTCCAGTGGAGTAAAGTATATGAGTAATTGTGTAATTAATGCTATTAGTTTCTGTTGTTTTTTTGGCTACTTTTGTACTTTGATACTCAAAGATATTAACAACTTTTACTCTCTATTTGACTACATTTTTGAACAAGTATACAGTGGTGTGAAAAAGTGTTTGCCAACTTCCTGATTTTTTTGCATGTTTGTCAGACGTAAATGTTTCAGATCATCAAACAAATTTAAATATTAGTCAAAGATAATACAAGTAAAAACAAAATGCAGTTTTTAAATGAAGATTGTTATTAAGGCAAAATGAAATTCAATGGCCCTGTGTGAAAACTTAACTGTGGTTTATCACACCTAAATTTAATTTCTCTAGCCACACCTAGGCCTGATTACTGCCACACCTATTCTCTATCAAGAAATCACTTAAATAGGACCAGGTTGAAGTAGTGAAGTAGACAAAAAACATCTTCAAAAGCTAGACATCATGACCAAAAAATCATGAAGGAGAATGTCTGGCTATCTGTTTGTGACCTCAAGCTGAAGCGAACTTTGGTTCTGCAGCAGGACAATTATCCAAAACAGACCAGCAAGTCCACTTCTGAATGGCTGAATAAAAACAAAATTCAGACTTTGGAGGAGCCAAGTCAAAGTCCTGACCTGAATCCTGTGGAATGGCCTTAAAAAGGCAGTTCATGCTCAAAAACCATCCAATATGGCTGAATTACAACAATTATGCAAAGATGAGTCGGCCAAAATTCCTCCACAGCGCTGTAAATGACTCATTGCAAGTTATTGAAAATGCTTGATTTTAGTTGTTGGTGGCCCAACCAGTTATTAGGTTTAGGGAACAATCACTTTTTCACATAGGGCCATGTAGGTTTGAATTTTATTTTGCCTTAATAATAACAACTTTCATTTAAAAACTGCATTTTGTGTTTACTTTTGTTATCTTTGGCTAATATTTAAATTTGTTTGATGATCTGAAACATTGTGACAAACATGCAAAAAAAATAAAAAAAATCAGGAATGGGGCAAACCCTTTTTCACATGTACTCTTTACTCAATTACATCTTTAATGAATAATGCAATTTTGCATGGCACCTAGCTTTTTTCTGTAGCAGTTTTTCTGTTGCAAAAGAAGTGATATCGCCATCAACAGGGCATTGAAGGTACTATTTCTTGTGAGTTTACCCTTACTCACCCAAACTTTCAACATGTCTACTGTACATGAATGTGAGGGCATTTGCAGGTTATTGTGAAAACAGAGCAAGTAGGGCTTGGACTTTTTTTAAGCTTTAATTATAGTTAACATTATTTTATTTTAGAACTTTTTGAAGGATATTGGTTTACTTGTGCCCATTTTGAGCACTTGAACTTAACTAAGACTTGATTATTGAAGTGTTAAGTTTCATTTCGACTTTAGAAAAAATAAACGTGATCGCTCGCCTCAGAAATCATTCCTTTACAGAGTGCTTGCTACGTACTTGTTACGTTATACTTTAAGAACAAATGTTGCAACAAAATTAAGAACAGAGTTATTTACAAACTAGCAAGTAGTTACTAAGCCCCTAGTATGGCTTTTACATTCCAGTTTAAGTATGAATTTACAAATACCTGCTGGTGCAACCCTACCCTGTAGTCTGAGCCCGGCTTAAGTCTTAGCTGTGTCTTCTTGTGAGCAATAACGTAGACAGATGGGTTTTAAATGTGTTAGGATAATCTTACTAAGAGTCACTTTCACTATTTACCCAGTCTCATGTTGTTCCAAACCTATATGCGGTTTTGTTTTCAGTGCAACACAAAGGGAGAAACTTGTACAAAAGATAAATCTGAATGTAGCTCTTTCAATACAACAACAGTTCCAAGAAGAAAAAAAATACACACGTCAAAAAAGCATAATAAAAGCAGTCTATGATGTGTGCCATTTGGGACAGGGCCTTAGACTATATGTGCACAGGTGAACAATGAAAGCTGGTTCCGTTTTGTCATAAAATCACTTAAATATCAGATCGGAAATTGAAATTGCTCTTGTCATTATATTCAATTCATACAAGTAAATGATTTTTGCATGAAGAATACCTTTTAAAGCAAGAGGGGAAGCACACTTCTCCACAGGTCAGGTCTGTGTGGGTTTAAATGTTTGCACTCGGAATGCATGTAACTAGATAGACTGATGCCTATCAAATTTCAGGAAATCCTCCTCCTGTGCTCACACCCCCTTCTCAGCAGGACAGCCAAACTAAGGAACTTGCTGATTCAGCACTGGAAACAAACTCTTCCTGCCCCACCCCTCCCAGTGGATTCAACAGCCCACAAACAGCTTCTCACATCGGGAGGGCTACTTTTGCAGTCTATTGATTCATACTGTCTCCACCCTATAGCTACTAACACGGACACTGCATGAACCCCAAACTGCACGCAACAACAAAAGTGTTGTGTACTGTGAAAAGTTTTATGAGAGTTTTAACAGGTTAATTCAGCCCTTAATTCTCAGGTTAATTAAATAAGGTTAATTCTCTGCTACTGACCGGAAAAAGAGGCAGTATTTTCAAATAGTGTGTGGGTACCTTCTTCTTCCAGGCATTCTCACTTTCCTGCAGCTGGGAGCAACGGTCAGCAAGGGAAGTCTGGACCACATCGGTGTGCTTAATCTTCTTTAGTTTGCCCTGCCAGTCGTCTTCACCACTCTTAAATTCTTCCAGCCTGCCAAATGTACAGGGAAAAAATAATAGAAACTGACATAAGTTAACTTTCCATTTAGACTGTGTCAGCAGTATAACAAACATCCCATTAATGGACTTTTGTGAGACTTTCATTCTGACTTTTAATTTAAAGCTGGGTAAAAGGTACAAACTGAAATTAGAAATTAGAAATTAGAATGTTGTTCCTTGGGGCACATGATGTAGGTTCAAACCCAGTAGAGATGGACTGATAATCTATTTAACTGATATTTTTAATTGATACTTCATATATTTCTACTTGACATATCTTCATAAAGTAGAAATTAATTTATTATTTTAGTCTTGTAGTCAACTGATTAATTATTGTCAAAAGCAAAAATAAACCAAATTACTAGACTTTTAAACAAATAATCAGCATCAATCATAACAGTATCATTAATACATCTGGCAGAAGCTTTTATCTAAAGCAACTTACTTTGCATACATATACATATACATATTCATAACAGTTCATACATTCCTTAAAAATGACCAAGGCATTGCTAGAGCCATGCTCTACTGTTTGTGAGTTTCATTAATGCTTTTAAACATGAAAACTTCCTTTCCCTTTTCCATCATACCTCTCTTTCAGAGAGGCGTCCAGGCTGCTGTCTTGCTCCTCCCCTTCTTCAGATTGGAAGATGTACGGGTTTTTGTCCACAGAATCGGGGGAAGGAGTGCGAGAAGTCTCACTGGAGCTGCTTTCCTTTCCCTGCTGCCTCCTCTCTTCTCCATCCTCCTCGTCATCCTCAACCTCTTCGACCTTGGCCTTCTCTCCATCAAGAACAGTCAGCTCCTTGCAGGTTTTGATGGCAGGAGTTGTGATCCATTTTAGCTCAGCAGGTTCTGAGTCCAGACTGGTTGAATGGCTCTTCTTCATGATACCTTTGATACTGTGCTGACCTGAATCCTGTCTCTGCAAGACTGACATAGTAGCTTTTGGCTCTTCGTCCACCTCCAGAGCTTGAGAAGAAATGATCAGCTCTTCTGTGCCAACAGAACACGGCCTCTCTCTCACTTTCTGTTCATTCTGTTTAGCCTAAAAGAGCCAAAGGCAAAAAAGAAAGGTCAGTCAAATCCCCTCAATTTGAATTTGAATTTTGAATTTCAATTTGAATCCCCTCAAATTTTAGTAGACATTTAGTTGTAGATATTTTTTTGTTTCTTAAAGACTGATATGATTTTTTTTGTCTCATGACTAGCAAGCATGAGCATTAAAATATAAATGTTTCATACTAAACAGCATTAGAGTTTGTAAATTAAGTAATTTTTAACTTTGATTCGATGATTTGTTTGTGGCAACTCAAAAATGTTCACTTGTGTCATGTTGTATTTTTTATGTATTAAAATGTATATTTCGCCATGATAGACACAATCACCGGTTAAGTAAGGTCTTGCCAGCAAAGAAAATCAAAACAAAGTACTGTGTCTGTGGCTCTCATTTTGGGGTAAAGCAACATGCAAAAATAAGCGCTGACCCCCAGACCCTTCCATTCTTCCTCAAAACAGGCACCCAAACTCTCTTTCTCTCCAAAAGGAAAAAACGAGAGAGAGAAAGAAAGAAACACAGTGAGAGTATAGGAGTGAAAAACATGGTTGGTGGTCTGTTTAACAGCGGCACAACCACACACCCCTGAGGGAGGAGCACGGAAACACAGTGACCCAGAGAGAGGAAAAACCGGAGGGTAGAGTCTCAGGAGGATGTCTGGAGCCACTGCTGATTACATGAGGACAATACAGGAAGATGAGGACCTCTCATAGAAGCACAGTTGTCGTAATTGAAATTACTACTCAAACAAATCAAGAGAACATCAACTCATCAAACTTTACCTGCTTATTCAGCCTCGTTGCCTGAAGGAACGATATTGGAAATTGTTCCTGCCAAGTGCTTTTAGAGTATATAACTAATCTGTTAAGGACAGAACTGTGTAGTTAAAAGGAATGGAGTCATATGTATTCTAAGTGTTTATTGACTGTATTGAGTTGCCATGACAATTTAATTTTCCCCTGTGGGATTAATAAAGTCTGTCTGTCTGTCTGGATTTATTATATGTATCATATATATATATATATATATATATATAATATATATATATATATATATATATATATATACTCTCTAGTTTATGAAAACTGGTAAAGCCTATCTCTCTCAACAGCCAAAATATTTGATTCCAATAATTCCAAATTTATTCCGGGCTTTGTTTTGTGCCACAGAGGTTGCATACGTTTAGTCAGTGAAGGAATTGGGTGATTTAAAATGTGATTAATTGTGCAGCCCTAATTTTAAGGAATCTACTGATGTTTTGCTATGAAAGCAAACAATGCTGATTAACAAAGCTCTTCTAGAGAAACCAAATTTGCCAAATTTTTGACTGATCATCTAGAATATATCTGCTGTGGATAATATAAATTATGAAATTCTCTTTAGCTTGGTTTATGCAGCATGACTGCTTACCATTTCT
This sequence comes from Opsariichthys bidens, assembly GCA_037194245.1. NCBI lineage: Eukaryota > Metazoa > Chordata > Actinopteri > Cypriniformes > Xenocyprididae > Opsariichthys > Opsariichthys bidens. The sequence goes on from CM074297.1 coordinate 446,042, forward strand.
TCTCTCACTTCCTTGTTTCCCAGATCCCGCTCTCCTGCAGTGAAGGGTTGGAATTGGGAGATCGTCTCATCCCATCTGAGATTTATTCTTTCTCCAGAACTTTTCTCTCCCTCATCTGATGAGGAATGGCTGCAGAGAGAAGATACGTCTTTGGTAGGGATCTCATTTTATAATCAAATTTATTATTGTATGTATCATTTTATTATTTGTTCATTCAAAAAGCTGAGTATGTGTGATTAGTGGAGATTAGCAGATGCTTTGTGTCAAATAAACAAATGAAAACCGATGCTCTTATATATTTGGTTGTATGAGGAATAAGGCTGCCTTCCATAAAGTTAATCATTGTGACTGTTTACACATACTAGGTTGAGTCATTGCAATATCTGCCTCCAAACACTGAAAGCAAAAAAACATTCGGTCCAAATTCCACAGATTCAATAGTCAGCTCAACTCAAACATAAACACAAACAGAACATATAATCTTCACTGTTACCTCACAATAGCTGATAAGAGAAAACACAAATAATATTTATAACACGCACACCTAAAACCACACACACACACCCTCATGTTTTACACCAGTGTTAACTATACACACTTTTTACAGAAATAATGGCCATCATAGGAATACATTACATTTTAAATATATTAAAATCTAAAAATATGAAATAACATTTCACAACATTACGGTTTTATTTTTGATTAAAAATAAATGCAGTCTTGGTGAGCGTCTGTCAGGCTAATTTTTGCTTTGTTCAACAGGTCAGCGGCAGTTGAATCGGCATCAGGGCCGTCAGTTAGAGAGATCACTCTGATTGGCTATTTAATTCAGCAAACAAGTCTGAACATGAGAATAAAAGCAAAAGTGATGAAACCAAACAAAGAAGTCAAGACAGTACAGGCAGAAGGGTGTTCTAATTTTACGTCATCTTACCTAGGTATTCCAATTAGGGCTGTGCAGAAATATTGATATTGATTGATAACTATGGCGATTGAAAGTTTTCTGTTAAAGTTATGTATTAAATCATGGTTTAATGTTCTTGTTTATAGCAGAGCCTACTGTAACGCGTGAGTTAGGAGGAAAGGCAGCTCTTCTAAAGAAAATTGTTGGTTTTACACGGGACGCGGCAAGCGGAATCACCATTTTCCCTCGTTGACGAAGCGTTTTGTGCAGTCAAGGTAGTGCTCACATCGCGTTCTCGGAGCAGACGACGCCATACCATAAGTCGAGCTACAGCAGAGAATAATCAGACTCACAGAACCCTTTTCAACAGTTTACGGTTTATTCCAACTTCAAGATGAACTCGTATAACTGTCTTCCACAAATGTCCCACTGTCAACAGCTTTACTTATTAAACCAAAACAACTCAAATGAGCAACATAAAATACCCAGTGACACCTCAGACCTCAGTGACACTGCATTACAAATGCATTTGCTAATAAATTAATATGTAAGTTTTTTTTTTTCTGCAAAGTTATCAATAGAATGTGATATACATACCAGAATATCCCAGGTGGTACAAAGCAGGTTGCTTTTTTAAAAAAAATTTTTTTACATTTTTGATTCAGGCCTATAAAAAAAAAAAAAGTATATCGCAATATGTACTGCAATATATTGTATCATGTGCCATGTATCGTGATATATATATCATATTGTGAAGACCTTGCCAATACACAGCCCTAATTACAATCAAACCTCTTCAAATGATCCAGAACGCTGCTGCACGTCTTGTCTGCAACGAGCCTAAGAGAGCCCACATCACGCCCCTCTTCATCTCTCTGTACTGACTACCCCTTGCTGCTCGCATCAAGTTCAAAGCGCTGATGCTTGCTTACAGATCCACCATAGGCTCTTCACCTTCCTACCTCCACACACTGCTACAACGCTACGTCCCTAGCAGAAGCCTGCGATCACTAAAGGAGCGAAGGCTTGTGGTACCGTCACAGAGAGGCACAAAATCACTCTCCAGAACATTCTCCTTCACTGCTCCCTGCTGGTGGAATGATCTCCCTACTTTCATCAGGAACGCAGAATCCCTGGCAATATTCAAGAGACAGCTGAAAACTCACCTCTTCCGTGAACACTTGATCCCCTCATCATAAAAAAAAAAAAAAAAAAAAAAAAAAACCTTCCTACTCTAGCTTATGGTACTGAGCAATGTATGAAACTTGTTTTGTGAGCACTTCCTGTGTTATTTGCCAGTTCATGAAGAATCGCTTGTTTGCTTTCCTCACTTGTAAGTCGCTTTGGATAAAATCGTCTACTAAATGACTAAATGTAAAATGTAAATGTACAATACATGAATGTTTTCATAACAACATGAGCAGCCTGAAGTGAAGAAAGTAATTAACATGATTGATATACAAAATGTTAAACTGGTGCTGCTTTGTTCACAGTTTGTATGCAGTCCTAGTTTTATTTCCCTTCTTGTATGGTGAATATTATATTAGACTACTGATACCAACTGATATAGTCAGTTATTATAATGTTACTATTTTCAATGGAATAGAACGACGTTAGCTTTGAAAAGTTGCCATGCTCTACTGTTTGATTACAGATTGGGCAGATTTTAATTTAATAGGCTTTTTCCATTAATGTTTAGCCCTTATATATTTAAATAACTGACCTACTGAGCATCAACTGCAGCAAAAATTTATAATTATAATTCATGGTCTTCTTTTCTGACATGGTCTCCAATTGAGACTAGTAAATTAAGTTTAAGCCTGCTGTTTTATACTCACACTTTAAATCAATCTGAGTGAAACAAAAACCTTTGACCTATAAGACTGTAAAACTACACCCTAAAACTACAAGACAAAAAGAGACCATTAAGATCAGATAAGTGAAGCTAGAAGCAAACTGTGTGCCAATGAACCAAAAATATCTACCAGACGCACAAACACACTGAAATGCTATGCAATCCAAAAAGTGTAGGACCTGAATATTGTAGCTCAACACCACATTAGACTCCACACACAAAATCTTCTAGAACCCTGCTGCGAAAACGGAGCCAGATGAGATGGGATCCAAAAGTCTTAAGTCTAAAGCTTTGACAAAAACTGTCTTTTGTACAGTATCAATCTATCAAATTTCCAAAACCAGCCTTTAAAATAGCAGCTTTTGTGAAATATCCATCCCAGAAGTCCTTGATTTGTAATTGCATGAGACATTCACACAGTGCTTGATCATGATGCAGCCATGCAGTGAAGGGTAGCAGAGATATTCTTTAGTGTAATACGAAGCAGACCTTCGATATTTAATATATCAGCCTCACTATGTCTAGAAACAAGTGTGTGCCACCCACATAAACAATAAGCTCAGACACATGTCATGACTAAGCTAGAGAATTGAATTTGACAATCCTTTTATTACAAAATTTTCAAACTTCATTCACAAAAATCAAAATACATACATTCCACAAAAAACAAAATCAGAACAAAACAAACAAACAAATAAATAAATAAAAATACAAACAAAATAAGTTCATTACATCAACACTTCTGAAATAAAGACAATTTCATTATGAACTAATGCACACAGCACAGCATCACTCAATTTCAAAAGCATTCAACGCACTCGTTAGTTTATAAAAGTTCAACTCAATTACAAGTCGGGATTTAACCATTTTTTAAAAAACTGATTTAAGCTCTTCGTGCTCTTTCTGTTCAATTTTATTTCTTCTAGTTATATAGATGGCTAATTTTGCAATACCAACAATAAAATTGAGTAACTGACATTTGATTTTTTTCTTCATACTATACCTACAACCAAGAATAAAATCCTGTTTTGTAAAGCATACCTCATAAGATTCAAAAAGAAGTTCTAAGAGGCTAATCAAAATGGGAAGTCTCTAAACAAAACATAAAACAATGAAACGGTCTCTCTTTCATTGCAAAAAGGAAAATTCTCACTTACATTTGGGTTCAACATTGCCACAAAAGAATTAACCGCCACAGCTCCATGGAGTCTCCTCCACTGAAGATCACCAACTCCTTTAGGTAAGGGAGGTTTGTAAAGAACCCTCCACACTGGTTTTATTGTTTCAGTCATTCCTAACGTGTCTTTCCATACAGTCTCACTTCTGTTTTTTAATCACTTAATATTTGTCACTTTCACAATACTTCTGTAAAATGCTTTACCTTTAGCTGCAAAAAAATCTACTTGCTCATCAAACTCCTTTAACAAGGGATTAATGTAATTTGATGAAATGAAATCAGGTGCAATACTTATATCTGGGAAGAAATCTTCACAGTCTGGAAATATACATTTCTTATTATACTCGTAAAGATCTTTCTTGTACATTCAAAGGCCCCTGCAGTTCATCTAAAAAACGTTTAATAAATCATGCAGACTTTACCTTTAAAAAGGCTGAAACTGCTTCTACATCTTTAAAATCAGGACCTGCAATATTTATGATGTGTTTCAATTGCAAAGATCCATTTCTGTACAGCAAATCTTTAAAACCTTGTATTTCTTCACCAGATACATCAAGGCATGCTCCACACACAATAGGCTCTTCAAGTAGCCAGTTCAGGGACATTAAAGGTTCCATCCAATGATGTTTGAACAGACTCCATATTTTAAAGAGACTTCGATAAAAAACAGGAACTCTAACTCTAAATAATCTAATGATTATTTTTTTCGATTAGTCGACTACTCTTAACGATTATATTTATTAAGGTTTTTTTAAATTAATCTAGTGATCTTTGTTTACGTAAGAAGTTAGAACTAATTTAGCAGTTAATTGAGGAGTAGAAACAATGAGAAAACATAATATGTAATAATACGATTTGAATTTGATTAAAAACAAGCCACTTGTGTGGTCGTCTAGAGGTAGACATTTGAACTTTAAAATGAAGAGTGTCAAAGACTTTCTATACAGTCTTAAAGGAACTTTGATAGTGTTCAAGCCATTGAACAAACGTCTCCTGAACCATGTATTGTTCCCCTTGCGCTGTCTGTAATGCAGGGAGTCTTGTGATTGGTTGTCAAGGGAGATGAGGCAGCTAAATTCTGATTGTAACGCTCACATTGTAACGCTGGTTTGGGTTGAGTAGGCGAGCAGTCGGCAACTCGGCGCTTAGCGAGCGTGCAGGCCAGGTATGAGGAGTGCGAGCAACTGAAACCTTGCACGTGCGAAAGAGAACGTCCACGCACATCCAAATAAACTGATTTTCGTTCGCTCAAAATATTTTCTTATTTGCGAGACGAAGATTTTCTCCTCAACTCGTTCACGTGCCCTTTTGCATGCTCAAAATATGATCTTGCGCACGCAAAAATTTGGCAGAGATCCAATTGCAAAGGGTACAAAGGACCATTTTATTTGACCTCTGTTTAAAGTATTCCCATACTTTTGATAATCGTGGTCTAGGTTTTTGTGACAGAATGGAACTTTCTCCATTCCCAGGAGCAGAAGCTGCCATTACGTGAGATGAATGTAAACAGTGTGACGAGTCGACGCATTTCACGCACATCGACGTATTTTTGTAGTCGACATAATCGATGACGTCGACGTGTCGTTGCAGCACTATTTGAATCCATTAAAAACAAAGCAGTGTCCAGGCCGAGTCCACTTATTCTGCGTAAAATCCATTGAGCCACTGGTCTCCATACCAGTCTTTCAGATCCAAGCATAAGCTTCTGCAAAAACTGAAGACGATAAGCAGCACATCTACTTGTCAAATGCACTAGACTTTGGCCTCTATCTTCTTTAGCAAGAAACAAGACACTTTGAGGGATCCAGTGTAAATTGTCCCAAAAGAAGTCCACCATTTCCGCTTGAATTTTTGATAAAAGACCAACAGGGTGGTCAATGCATGCAAGTCTATGCCACAGGGAGGAAGCCGCAAGATTGTTAATAAGTGTGCGTCATTTAAAAGACAGTAAAGTAAGCAGCCATCTCCATTTTTTCAAACGTCCCATTACTTTATCTGCCATTCCTTCCCAGTTCCTCTGCATGAAAGAGTCATTGCCTAAGAAAACACCAAGGTATTTTAACCCATCTCTTGATAATAAACCTCCTGGTAAAATGGGATTTCCTTTCTCTCCGTTCCCAAGCAATAAAGCATCACTTTTTCACCGGTTTACAATTGCTGATTAAAATATCTTTAAAATTATTAAAAGTTTGCTGTAGCATTTGAACATCATCACTGTCATTTATAAAAACAATATCATCATCAGCATATGCAGATAAATAAAAAGCAGTATTACATTGTGGCAATGTCAAACCCTTTAACTTGCTTCGTAACTTAAAGAGCAAGGGTTCGATAGCCAGCACATATAACAACCCAGACATGACACAGCCTTGTCTAACCCCTCTCTGTACTTTAAAAGGGGTACACAAACCGCCAATAATTTTGATCACACTCTCGCTTTCACAATACATTGTTCTGATCATATCAATAAAGCTAGAATGAAACCCAAAGGCTTGTAATGTATGCCACAAATAAAGTTGTTCAACGCGATCAAAAGCCTTCTCTTGATCCAAAGAAATAAGGCCAGTTTTACTACCAAAAAGCTTTGAAACCTCTACCACATCTCTGATTAGAGTTGTATTATCAAAAATGGATCTATTTGGTATGCAATGTGTTTGATCGTAGTGTGTCACCTTCCCTATTATTTTACTTAATCTTGCAGCCAAACCTTTGGACAGGATTTTATACTCGGAGCACAAGGGAGAAACAGGCCTCCAATTTTTTATATTTTAGAGATCACCTTTTTAAGGCAATAGGCAACTTAGTGGAAGAAAACCTTTAATCAGGCTCTCATCAAACACTGTAAAGAGATCTTCACTTATTATGGGCCAGAATACTTTATAGAATTCAATGGGTAACCTATCAATTCCTGGGGATTTCCTATTCTCCATACTCATCATCGCTGTATAAAGTTCTTGTACTGTCAAAGGTAGTTTCAAACTTTCATTGCTCTCTTCATCGAGTTTTGGCAGACCTTCAATAAAACTAGCAGTCATTTTTTCAATTATTAAATCAGCTGTATATAATTTTTCATTGAACTGCACAGCAACTTCTCTTATCTCAGAAGTTTCAGTTACTTCATGTCCTGTGTCAGAAACCAAAGAATGAATTATTCTACATTGACTATTTTTTTTCTCCATACTAAAGAAAAATTTGGAAGGAGCATCCATTTGTGTGACTTTCTGGAAACGTGAGCGAACCAACGCTCCCCGTATAATAAAGTTTTCTTTAATGTCAGAGCTTCAAAATGTTCTTTTTTGCCTGTAAATGCAGACAAACTGTATGCATCAACTATCTCAGCTTCTAAAGTATTCAATGATCGAGTTATTTCTCTTGTAACATTAAGAGTATATTGCTGGCAAAAACTTTTAATTTGCATTTTCCTACAATCCCACCACTGTGGTAGAGAGCTATATAAATGCTTTTGTTGCTTAAAAACATCCCAGAAAAAAATCTTTAAAATGTTTATCATCAAGCAAAGATGCATTAAAATGCCAATAGGCACTTTTTGACTTGACATTCCTCACTAAAACGGAACAAAGAACTGTACTGTGGTCTTACACAATCTTACACAATTTAAAAATATTATACTGGTGCTTAAAAGTGTAAAAACGATCAAGACATGCCAAAGACAATGAGTTATCCTTACAATGAACGTCTAGGTTACTAATGTAACCCCCGTTCCCTGAAGAAGGGAACGGAGACGTTACGTCGGACTGATGTCATGGGATCTCGCTTGGGAGCCCAATCACCTCCGCATAGTAAAAAACAAGCCAATAAGAATTGGCTAGTGAGATTTACATGCCGGGCCCCTCCCCCGACATCCGTAGAGCCGGCATTACTCACTTCATTCATGCTTTGCTGAGGAGCCGAAAAACTGATCTCGGCCACTCAGCGGTGACTCTGTGCTATGGCAAGGGACGTAACGTCTCCGTTCCCTCCTTCAGGGAACGGAGGTTACAGTAGTAACCTAGACGTTCCCTATCAGTCAGTCACGTTCGACGTTACGTCGGACTGACGTCATGGGATCCCGTGGAAAACGCCATAGCAACCGAGCCACGATACGAGCGTCGGGGAAGCAGATGCTGGCAGGCCGAGGCGTGCCACCTGCAAGTGCAACCTCGAATGTCGTAACCCTCCAGCGCCCGGAGCAAGCCCCACAATGTCTTCCATACCAGAGGGATGGAGAGGACAGGATCTTACTCAGGAGGTGGTCGAAGCTGTTGTTTCCTTACCTCAGGGGAAGAGTGCTTCGGTGACTCAATTCCCACGTTTTTCTCAGCTTACCAAAAACGCCAGGAAAGCATCCCACTTGGAAAGCTACGGAGACCACACCCTGCCCGAAGGGAGGTAACGTGTGGAGCACATATGCACTGACCTGCGGGGCAGTATCTGCATATGGAGAGCTCCCTGAGGAAGGTCCTACCCAGACTGGGGAGGAACGCTACGCCTCAGGGGCAGGGGCTGGTCGCCCAGGGAACACACGGGTTTACCATCGGGGAAACCGTACCGTGGACCATACACATATGGGGTTACCCGCAGGGAACCACAAACATATGGGCATCTAGCCCAGTACAAGGACTGACCGCTGGGGGCATGTACACGAGTACTGGACCTAGCGTCTGACGCCTCTGCCGCGTCTGACTGCCGAAAGGATGTAGGAGGAACTCCACAGGGTTCACCAACTGGGGAACTGAACTGAGGAGTAGACAAGCGCTCAAATCTCCTTGTGAAAGGAGAATGGCGCAGCAAGCGGTCTCTCATGGCTATCTTGAAGACAGCACACGAGAGGACTCCGGGTCCACTCGGAGGTTATAAAACCTGGCGAATGTGTTCGGTGACGCCCAGGGAACCTTGGGCACGTATCCAGGCCGGAACAAGATAGAGCAATCTCCACCACCTCTGGGCCACCCGTCTCAGGACCCCAGCTTTTGCTGCCTCTTTTTGGCAGCTTTAGTGGTCAGGAGGGGCTGCGCCACCTCCCTGCGGGAGGTTTGCGGGGGACAGGGTTTCTCCGATCCACCCGAATCACCCGCATCAGCACTCAGCAACTCGACGGCACATGGCATTGTGGAGGAGTGGGAGATTCGTGGGGGCTGACCCGACGAAGAGGCTCCCACTGTAACCCTCAGATCTCCCAGAGTGCTAACCATTCCCGCAGCTTTCCTTTGGAAAGTCACGGGGGATTGGGTAGCAACAGAGGGGACTCCGCCTTCCATTGAAGGAGAGTCGCGATCGCAATGCCAACATGGTCATGCTCTCGCAGTGAGAGCATGAACCATCCACGAGCGCTGCCTGCCCAGACACGTGAAACAGCGCTCGTGGCCGTCGGATGAAATCAGGAAACGACTGCATCCAGAAACACACGGGAAAAAAGACATCTTGAAAAAAGACGTTTTTTCTCCCGTGCTTGCTCTTTTAGAAATGCTCTGCCCGCTGGAACACCGAGGGATGGAATGCGCGCTGATTTTGTTCCACACCAGCGCCACCGCAAACCACCGTTGCTGTGCTGTCACGCCAACGAGAGAACAAGAGCAGGAGGAAATTGAAGCAATGACAATTGCTGTTTTTGGGATCTTGTCCCTGTAGCAATGAAAATTGCTTTTTTCGCTCAAGTCTCAGCTTTACTATCTGTAGAGATGAGTGGAGATCAGTTGAACCGATCGGCTCCGAAGCAAAAGTATGAATGAAGTGAGTAATGCCGGCTCTATTTATGCCCGGCATGTAAATCTCACTAGCCAATTCTTATTGGCTTGTTTTTTACTATGCGGAGGTGATTGGGCTCCAAAGCGAGATCCCATGACGTCAGTCCGACGTAACGTCGAACGTGACTGACTGATAGGGAACCCATGTGTATTGTCTTAATTTCTCCAAATATCACAGAGATCAAAAGTTTCCACTAATTGCTTGATAACCCTTTGAGACGCAACATGTCAAGTCAAGTCATCTTTATTTATATAGCGCTTTTTACAATGCAAATTGTGGCAAAGCAGCTTTACATTAATAAGAAAATGGTGTCATTGTGCAGCTTATTCTATATGTTATTGATTCATTCCGTTGCAAATATCAGTAGTTATTAGTCTAGGTAATTTAGGTATAGCAGCACTACAGAAAACAGTGACGTAACCGTCCGGCTCAGCTCAGTTCGCATACAACGGCGCCAATGCAGGCATATCAAAAACACTGCTGAATATCAGGCAAGTGTCCCCAACTTAAGTAAGCCAAAGGCAACAGTGGCAAGGAACCAAAACTCCAACAAATGGAGAAAAAAACCTTGGGAGAAACCAGGCTTAGTCGGGGGGCCAGTTCTCCTCTGGCCAACAGTGAACACTTGTCCAATACTCAGGCAGAGTTACAGGTCATTAAACCGATTTGGAATCGCAACAGTCAAAATATTTAATCTAGTTCCATCTAGTTTAAGATCTTTTTGATCACACCGGTATGGGACGGTTTGTTAGGATATGTGCCACTGGCTGATGAGTCGGTAAGGTCTTAACAAAGGATGAGCTAGTTAACACAGTCTCCTGCCGACACCACAGGCCACATTGCTACCGCACACAGGCACAGGTTCCCCGTCCGACCCGGACATGGCCCAGATCCAGCCAATCACGTTAATTGGTAAACCTCGGGATAAGCAGAGAGACAAAAAATTAGCGTAGACGCCATTCTTCTTCTGATGTACCGAGTACATCTGGTGTTATAGGAAGTGTTCCCGGTTCCGGCTGACCTGATCTATGCAGCCTAACAATCCTTTAACAGATATGAAGACAAAAGTTTATAGTGCGTCATGTGTATGCCAGGTTGAATAGATGCGAGTTTAGTCTAGATTTAAACTGACAGAGTGTGTCTGCTTCCCGAACAATGCTAGGAAGATTGTTCCAGAGTTTAGGTGCCAAATAGGAAAAGGATCTACCGCCTGCGGTTGATTTTGATATTCTAGGTATTAACAACTGGCCAGAATTCTGAGATCGTAATAGACACGAAGGACTATAATGCATTGAGAGCTCACTCAGGTACTGGGGAGCTAAGCCATTTAGTGCTTTGTAAGTAAGCAAGATTTTAAAATCTATACGATGTTTAATAGGGAGGCAGTGCAGTTTTGACAGAACCGGGCTAATATGTTCATACTTCCTGGTTCTAGTAAGGACTCTAGCAGCTGCGTTTTGGACCAGCTGCAATTTGTTTATCACGCGAGCAGGGCAACCACCCAGTAGAGCGTTAGAGTAATCTAGTCTCGAGGTCATAAACGCATGAACTAGCTGTTCCGCATTTGTCATTGAGAGCATATGTCGCAATTTAGATATATTTTTAAGATGGAAGAATGCGGTTTTACATATGCTAGAAATGTGGCTTTCAAATGAAAGATTGGTATCAAAGAGCACACCCAGGTTCCTAACTGATGAAGACGACCTAACAGAGCAGCCATCAAGTGTTAGACAGTGTTCTAGGTTTTTATGTGCTGAAGTTTTTGGTCCAATAATTAGAATCTCTGTTTTTTATGAATTTAGTAGTAGGAAATTACTAGTCATCCAATTTTTTATATCAGCTACGCATTCTGTTAATTTTGAGAATTGGTAGGTTTCGTCAGGGCGCGAGGAAATATAGAGCTGAGTATCATCAGCGTAACAGTGAAAGCTAATGCCATGCTTCCTAATGACATCTCCCAAGGGTAGCATGTACAGAGTGAAAAGCAACGGTCCCAGAACTGAGCCTTGTGGTACTCCATATTTAACTTGTGATCGAAATGACGTCTCTTCATTTACTACTACAAACTGATAACGGTCAGATAAGTATGATTTGAACCATGCCAATGCAATTCCACTAATTCCAGCATAATTTTCTAGTCTATTCAAAAGAATATTGTGGTCGATAGTGTCAAAAGCAGCACTGAGGTCTAGTAACACTAATAGAGAGATACAACCACGATCTAATGATAAGAGCAAATCATTCGTAACTCTAATGAGAGCAGTCTCAGTACTATGAGATAAATTCAATGGAACCTGGATGAATTTAAAATGAATGTACTATATTTCAGATCAATATACTTGTTTTCTTCAAAATATTTCTTTTTAATACCCCCCCCCCCCTCTCTCAGGGTCTTGCAGATTTAACCCTTTCATTGCTGTCTCCTTTTGTCTGCATTATAGGATAGGAAATCTCTTAGCCCTTCTCTTCTATAAATTTGTATAAAGAAATAAAGGCAAAGAACCAGTTCATTTGTATTTCACTGACTATTTAGTTTTATATAATTAGTTTAACAATATAATAAGATAAATTCAGATGAATATATAACACTTTGAACTGCTAATGATAACTTTGCTATGATATGATCGCTTTTAGTTTGTATTATATTGAATAATCTGACTCAACTAACTAGTCAGTCTCCAACTGGAGACACCGTTTAAATTCATTTTGCCCGCCGTGCCCAGTTGTCCTTAAACCACCGAGGTGGCGGTGCCACCGGCTTGGCCCGCACATCGCTGCTAGCAGCTATATATATATTTTTTTTTTCAACCGTTCTGGGCTTTTTGGGGTCCTTAACATGCTCAAAAACTCTTGAAACTTTGCAAACGCATTGGAACCTGCGGCCATTAGGACGTGACAGAGGCTGAGACCCGGGCGTGGCAGGGGGGCTCAACAGCGCCCCCTTGAATGGGGTCCGAAATCTTGGTCCATATATCAAACACGCTTGCACATATTAGTATGAAACTCAGTACACATGAACATCTCATCGGGCCTGACAACTTTCGTGCTCTAAGTTGTACGCCGCGTCAACAGGAAGTGAGCTATTATGGGTTGTTTGAAAAGCGCATGCTCTGGAATTTGATATACTCCTCCTAGACGCTTAATCCGATCACCACCAAACTCGGTCAGCATGAAGTCAAGACATTGATGATGCAAAATTGCCATAGGATTTTTGATATCTCAAACGGTATGCCCGTGGCGAGGCAACAAATTTATGGCGAGAAAACGGAAACAGGAAGTGTGTTATTACGTCTGCATACATTCATTGATTTTTATTAAACTTCACCTCTGTGTTCGTTGTAGGAGGCCGAGCACATGTATGTGACTATTGTGAGTCAAAGATATAGCACCACCAATTTGCAGCAGGAAATGTGTCACTTTCAAAATGCTTTGAGATCACCCTCTTATTTTTTACCCGATTTGCTTCAAACTTCTTCAATATAATGTCCAAACATTTCAGATGTAGACATGTGAATGTCTTTGTGATTTCTTAAATATTGTTGCCATGGCAAGACGTTAAACTTTAACACTATTCTTGGGTGTTTTTGAGGCTCTTAACATGTTTCAAATTGCATGAAACGCGACACATACATCAATATTGTGGACCAGTGGACATGGGCAAAGCCATAAAAACGGGCGTGGAGGAGGGGCTCTATAGCGCCATCTTTTGACAAAAGTTGGAGGGTTAGTTTAACCTACAGTCACCAAACTCAGTACACATATTGTGCTCATTAAGCCGGACAACTGTCTAATTTATAGTCATTATCTCCGACCAACAGGAAGTCAGATATTTTGGTTTGAATGTGTATATTTTGAATAATCAAGCTCTGAAGTTTTATCTATTCCTCTTAGGGTATTCATGCTATTGACACCAAACTTTCTGAATATGATGACAATATACTGAAAATGATAAATTGCAAACGATTATAGTATATCTCCAATGGTGTTGCCATGGCGAAGCTTTAATTTTTGAAAAAAAAAAAAAATATGGTCATATTTGAATGATCACAGAATGAGCACTAGAGGGCAGCAAATACCTATTTTTAACCTGGGTTGAGAAGACAAAACATTGTTTTAGAGACATTGTTAATAGACATTGTTTTAACAATACTTTAAAAAAGAATGTATGTTTGGTAATGAACCTGGATGAATTTAAAATGAAAATACAATTTTCGAATCAATATATTTGTTTTCTTTAATATGTTGTATTTTGAGATGACACTCAATGATAATTCATGATATTAGACAATATTCTCCTCTGAATTATACACTGTTTATTTCTATATACAATAACACTAACATTGAATAAAAAATAAATGTTTTTTTTTAGTCAATGTAGTATGTTTAACTTAAAAATAATCACAATAACGATCTGTTTAAGGACAAGAAATAAAAAAGAAATTTAATAATAACCAAAAGATGGCACTATATGGTTATTTTTAACAAGTTTAGATACAATTCCGAACAGATTTAAAGTAAATCACGCAACATAATGTCGTCACGAAACGGGAAGTTGTTGTAACTCAGGCATACAGTGTACGATCTGCTCCAAACTTCACATGTCCCTGGTTTAAAGACATCTACGTGGCAATATTCAGTTATAGTCAAAGCGCCACCTGATGGCAACAAGAAGTGTGGCACATCGAAATGACTTTACCATATATCTCCAATATTTACATGCTTAAATGCATGTCGCCCACTGTTCGCTGTTTTCCTTAGGCATCTGGGTGGCATGAGCCCGGGTGCGAGGGCCCGTCATCGCTGCTTGCAGCTTTAATTAAGAATTTGTTTTTTAACCTAGTTTACCAATTTTCATAAACGGTACACTTCAAGATCAGAGAAAGCCCCTTCTTTCATCAAATACCTGGTGTCTTTCACAAACTGAGCAAGATCAGGAAAATAATCCTCAATCTGTACGCCTTTCAGCCCATTCGTTTCCTGAAGAAAAGTACTAATGTCTTCAGCTTTACACAAAACGTTCACGTTTTCATTTTGAGAACAAGCAGAAACCTCTGAACAAACAGAGGCACTAGAATCAGAATCATTATCATCATCCGAAACTATGACTTCATCATCACCACCTTTTTTGAACTGCGGTCAAGCCAGCCGCCACCGCGAAATGCACGGTCAATCTAGACGCCACTATACTTCATGGTTCGCGCATACACTGGATATTATGGTAAGACCGTCAGAGAACTGATCTGAAAACAAGCAATCCTCTGTCGAAGCGATTTCACATTTATTTATACATTCAGTATGTCTCAATAAATGTTAATAAATAACCATATAAACGAATATTACAATTATTTATAATAAATATAATATATAAAGCCCAGTTTCACGTGTAAATGATAGTATACCTCACTTACCTCACTGTAAAAAAAAAAAAAAAAAAAAGTCCTAGTTTCCACAGATTCATTTCACCTCAGGTGGAGAGGACACCTTCTCACAGTGTCAACTGCACCGTTTCAGGCCATTCTGATGTTGCATTCCAAAATAAGAGCCCCCTAAATTTCATATGTATGCTGCTTTGTCCACACATTTAAAAATTCTTTAAAAAAAAATGTCCTAGCGCACTATATCAGCAAAGAGTGAACGAAAATGAGTGAGCGAATTCGGACGCTGACGTTAATAGCATGCGCCAGACAGCGCAGACAATTTCGTCATTAACATTTCCTATATCCATCTGTAATATGTCCTGTTTAGCTTAATGAGTTGTATATTACAGTTTATTTGTCATGTTTATTGAGAATAAAGAGAGAATAAAAACACCTGTGTCATGCCATTTAGTAAATTTATATTTTAAAATAACAGAACAAAAACACTACACTGTCACATTTGTTTATAAAAAATATAATATTAAATAAATACAATATAAACAACAGTATATAATGCACAACAGTTCACTAACATATGAGAAAAATTGACCAAATTATCATATGATAATAAGTATATATATTATGATATAAACCTGTATCATTTCGCTTCAAAATATCTTTACAAAGATGTTCTAATTAATACAAAATTACACTTACATTTATAGAAGTTGCCGCTTCCCGTATTGCCTCCGCCATATTTTTTTTTTTTTCGCGCTCGATCGTCTTATCGCGTTGGATTTTGGGTAACGGCGACAAAGATGGAATTTTGAGAGATGAAAAGGGAAGAATAGCGCTTCCGAAGTTAGGATTAATAGTCCTCATCAAACATTACCATGGTTTGTCACACACAAGTTGTGCAAAGGTAGTACAAGTAATCAATCAACTGTATTGTATTGCAGAAGTACACAAAACTGCTAAGCTCGTGCTAGATGCATGTCTTACATGTGCCAAAGTAAATCCGCACAAACCAGCTAAACATGATGCACTGCCACATCCACAAGTACCAATTCAGAATGTGAAAATTGATTTTACGCACATGCCCCCAATAGGAAATTTGAAATATCTTTTAGTAATTGTGGATCAATTCTCAAAGTGGCCAGAGGCATTTCCATGTGCAAAAGAAGATGCTAAAACTGTGGTGCGAATTCTAACCAAGGAAATAACTCCTCGATTTGGCATACCTACCACTACTGAAAGCGATAACGGGACGCCATTTGCGTCAAAGGTAACGCAACTCTTGGCCAAGGCATTGTCAATTGACTGGCAATTCCACGTTCCTTACCATCCACAGTCTGCATCAAATGTTGAACGCCTCAATCAAACCATCAAAAGAAGGCTTACAAAAGCCTCAATTGACACCGGAAAGAGATGGCTAGATTTGCTGCCCGCAGTATTGGCAGAGATAAGAATGACTCCATCTTCCACTACTAAATTTTCACCATTTGAAATACTAATGGGTAGGCCTTTCCCTACTCCATGGGTGAAAGGCCGCTCAGGCATTACTTCCCTAGGTGACCTGGAGGTGATACAGGAGGACTACGTGAATTCCCTCATCCAAAAACTAAATTCTGTATGTGCTGATGTTTCTCTGTGTCTCCCTCTCCCCTCAGAAAAGCCCACTCATCCTTTTGTTCCAGGAGAGAGTGTGCTGATCAAAAACTTGAAACCTGCATTTGAAACTTGAAAGGTGGGAGAGCCGAGGTATCTTGGACCTGCCACGGTGATCGCTGTGACGAGGACCGGAGTTCTGACAGATTACCAACCGCAGTGGATACACGCCTCGAGGATAAAGCACAGTCCTTCAGGAGAGCAGGCAAGCTCCAATTTAGAGCTTGATATTGTTTATTTCGCCAAGTGCTCCCTAGAGGAAGACCCAAGATTAGATGAGATAATTCTTGAGAGACCATTCCCAGACAAGAGTGTGTTATATCTGTTCACACTACAATACGGGACATTTGAAGTGTACAAGCGAGAAATTAATTAAATGTCCCTATTAGACCTGTTACATGATTGGACAATAGCGCAAAAGCAAACTTGGGAGGAAATAGCATCCGAGACATTATCAAACCTTGAATTACCTGCTGAAAATGTTATTTTTGGCAAAATTACATTATTTGCGTATCCACCGCCCGCTGCAAGGGATACGTGGAACTTAGTGCAGGACAGACTACTTGCAAGACCTCCCAATACTGCTCTAATACATATAATTAAACCAAACCCAACGAATCTAGAAGGAAAATTGGTTGTGTACAAGATAGACAAAAATTGGAAGTCATTAGTTGAAGCTCATCTGAAATTCCTATGTCCGGAAGAATAGAATCAGTACAGAAACCTTGGCATCCATTCAGATGGCCAGGAATGTGTGGAATCCGAGGAACAACATGCATCCTCATGATAATAACTGTAATAATTGTATCAGTAATCTTTATGTGGGAAGCAGAGAAAGTCAGACAAAATGACACACTTCCTCATAATGGCCACACGCCAACCCACTCTTAGTAACCTTAAGGCAGGGAAGGAATGAGAGCTTTGTGTGTGACCCCATAACTGCCTACTTAGGAATTGTGGGTCTTAACACGAAATCGATACGAACTCTGTATGGTGACGGGCTATATTTTTGTACTGGGTCATGCAGTTGGTCAGAAATAAAGGCGTATGTTCGACCTGAGGAATGGAAAATTAGAGGACGGTTTATAGCAAGTGCAATGTTAGTGGATCAGGGAGGAGTAATCTGGACTGACGGAAGGAAAAGACGCTCATTGGTGCTGAACGTTACAATATCTGATGTGCAGCTTTCTGATGCAGGAAAGTATTATTGTGGATGGGATAGGTCAGGTAAAGATGGATATCAGGAAGTTCAGATTGAAGTAATTCCACAGGGTACGGATATAACAATTCAGAGTGCAATATCAGGGTTAGCCCCAGATTCAGCTGACTTATCACCAGATATGTCTGCAAAAGACAGAGTTCTGACAGAGACTGCTAAAGCCAGATGTGAAGTAAATTGTGCATGTGCATTGGCGCTTCTACAACGAGGTGCTTTAAAGAATGAGATAGACAGAGAATGTTGGATTTGTATGCAACTGCATGCAGCACGGAAAACATACCCAATGACCTCGGAGACAGTTCATCTAGAGAAAAACAAATGCGATATACCACGACAAATATCCATTATAGTACAAATGACAAACAATCTGCAAAAGACCGTAACATCTTCTTTAAAAGACTACAACTGCTCGTATATAGGTCTTCCATTCGAAGGACCGGCTTTTCGTGTGCAATCACATTTCGCAGATTTATGTATTTGTTCCAACAAAGGGCGACACTATGTGGGAACGTCAGATTATATGAACACCATAATAATCAATCAAGCGGCTATGAATAGGAATAACTGTAGTATTAAGTATCACAATCAAACAAAGGAAAGTTTTGAATGCCCATTCTCCTCCTTGGATAGCGCTCCAGGTATGATTTGGACTTGTGGAGGAATGGCATATTACCACCTGGATGAAGGAGAATGGCATGGATGTTGCTATCCCGCACTGCTTTCCACTGGAACCACGGTATTAATTAGAGAAAATGTTGATGTCAATAATGAAGACACACCACATCGAAAGAAAAGAGATACAAATAGCATGCCTAATCGATACAAGGGATACAAGATCTCCAGTCCATGGACAACTCCATGGGAAAATGTAGGGTGATCCGTAGCAGGTTTCTTCACTGGAGTAGGGACTACAGTTGCTCTGAACAAGATTAATGGCTTAGCATGGCAGGTTTCATCTTTGGAGAATGATACTGCTCACACATTAGGAGTAATTGCAGATGAGTTGAAGAAGATGAGAGAAGCAGTCATTCAGAATAGACTAGTCTTAGACATGTTGACCGCGGAAAGAGGAGGAGTTTGCAAAACGTTGGATGTATCTTGTTGTTTTTACATTCCAGATAATTCAGACAACATTACGAACATCGCCAACCACATGAGAGAATCCATCCCAGAGCCAAAGAGAGATGAGTCGTGGTTTGGCTGGCTGAACAGCCTGTGGGGTGGCTGGGGAATGTGGATTTTCAATACGGTCATACCTATTGTTGTACTCATGTTGATCTTACTACTATTAACACCATGGCTGCTCCAATGTCTCAGTAGCTTCATTGCACGTTCCCTCCAAGTTCTAACATCCAGAGACACATACCAAGTGATGTTAAATGTTCAAACTACCCAGACATTTTCTCGTCAACCTGTTGCTCAACCAACAGGAGTTTGATATTGATAACAGTGACAATGAATATGTGCATACCTACGAATTATAAGTAATCAGTGATAATTTTTACTACTCATAATTATAATTTGAAATGATTAATATGATTTTTGCCAGTGATCATTTGAAGTGATTTTCTACAAGTGATAATTTGTAATCAGAGAAAACAGTGATTTCTTTTATTTTTAAGAATGGAATTTAATTCATTAGAGGATGTTGTACTAACTTGTTGTATCGTTTCATGGTAATAGATTTTTGATGTATCAGAACTAACAAAAAGAAAATAATAATAATACGAGTTTATATGATTATATGTAATAATCAAGTCTTTTTCTGTGCACAAGAATGTTCATAAAGTAAGACATTTTGTCTTAAAGTGGCCATTGTAAGATTTGGAACATCTTGTGCCCCGTTTTCCAATGTTGATCATGTGATTCTGTTTTTGCTGACTTGATTCTTCTTGCAACCAGTATAATAAATATCCAGACATTATATCATCTTGCTTACCTCTAGACTGACCCAGAAACCATGTGATTGTAATCATGTCCATCTTTGATACCCAGAATCGATTCTGCATTTCTTGCTGCATTGCTCAAGCTCAATTTTAAAGAGTCTTCTTGAAGAACTCAATATCCAAATTATTTTTATCTTACACTCAGCTTAAGAGTTCAGAAAATAATTGAAGCTGGAAGCGACGATGAAAGGGCCCTCGCATCCGTGCTCACCGCCACCCGTTGGTCTTAGAAAAGTGTTCACAGTGGGCGACAGACATGTAAGTGAGTAAATACAGCAGAATTATGCCAAAGTCGTTTTAAAGTGCCACACTTCCTCCTGCTAAGACGTGTCACTTTTACTATAATTGAATATTGCCATGTAGATGTCTTCAGGCCAGGACTATTATGAAAGATGTGAAGTTTGGGGCAGATTGGACATTGTATACCAGAGTTACAACAACTTCCTGCTTCATGGCGAAACATGGAACTTTGTCAGGCCTTCATGAACACGCCCTTTAACGTCACGAAGGGCTTTAGATTAGAGTGGCCAAATATGATGTTGATCTGATTAAAGCTGTAGGAGTACAACTTGTGAAAATATCAAAAACTACACAAACTTTGCAAAGAAATTTAAATATGACTTCCTGTTGGTTTTGGCACTTTGTTGAAAATTTGTAGGTGGCTCTATCGAGCCTTTTTGCCTAATTCTGAGATCCATAACAGATGTTAATTTTTTACCATTTCTGATGCGTGTGAAAAGTTTCCTGACTTTTCAAGCATGTTTAGGTCCTGAAAAATGCAATTCATTTGGGAGAAGAAGAAGAATAAGCTGAGCAATTCCAATAGTGTCCTCACACCATCGGTGCTCGGGCCCTAATTTAAAATTACAATGTACTACAATCGTACAGTACCCACAGTTATTTATGTAATATATCTCTCTGCATTAAGGGGTGTCTATTACATTTAATTCACCTGTGAGTTAAATACAGTTTCTCAAAGGCTATCATCCAGGATGATGATCAGAGACATTAAATGAGGACCAATCAATTGTGCGTTTTAGCAGAGAGCTCAGTCTCACCGACAGCACTCCCCACTTCATCTGCACCAAGCTGCCCGGTGTTTTTGTTGACTTTATTAGGGCAGCTATGCATGAGATGCCCGATCCTTCCACAACCAAAGCATTTGATCGTTGTATCAGATGATGCGAAAACAGCATAATCAAAGTCGTCTATTTTAAATTTGAAAACCAGCTCAATTTCATCTTTGCCATTTTTTAAAATCATTAACACCTGTCTCCTAAAAGACACGAGATGATTTACTAAAGGCGATTTACAATCAACAATTTTTTTGATTGAGGAAACAGTCTTTCCTTATCGTGACAATTCCTGAACGATAATCTAGTCTTTCACAAAAGGAGGGACGTCTATTATTTTCTTGGCTGGAGTACTCAGAGGAAACACCGGCGTGAGTGAACCTTTGATTACAACACCATGTTGTACTATCGCATTGGCCTTCTCAATCATGCTAAAGAAAAGCACAATCGCGTTATTCATTCGCAAAGCTGACGCGATAGTTTCATAACCCACAACGTCTCCAACAGCCAAACAAACATCTTCCACATTGCCATTCGAGTCTATCTTGACTCCATGATGCCGAGTTAAATTTTCAAAAACCATTGTGTTTGGAGTCGTCATGCCTCCCAGCAAAGTGCTGGAAGCAGACTGTCCTCACAATGGATAAATGAAAAAGACTAAATATCTCTACAAAAAAAAAAAAAAAATCACAAACACGCACTTACAAGGAAAAAAGTTTGAAAAAAAAAAAATCACTCTTACCAGCCACAGATGGCTGCTCTCACCCACACGCACTACGCTCCGCCCACACACTCCCATTGTGCGAGAGAGAGAGAGAGAGAGAATGCTGTCAGCATGCTTCATCTGACAGACAGGCATTTTGCATTTATCTTCCATGACTCACTGCCCTCCTGGCAGCAAACAGAACAAAACTAAACCAGCACAGAGGATTACAAACTTCTAAAACTAACCTTGTGAGAATCACAACAGATGGCCTACAGTACATATAGTTCAGCCAAAACTGATCATTTACAAACATTCCAAATTGTCATTCCAAACCTGTGTATATTTATTTCTTGCATGGAACACAAAAGAAGATATTTTGAAGAACCTTTTCCCCCTATATAAACATGTACAATGATGAAAGTCAATGGGTACCAAAAACAACAACATTGGTCCCCATTGAATATTGATTGCATGAACAAAAAAACCAAGAAAAACTCTTTTTTATGTTGCACAAAAGAAAACAGTCATACACGTTTAGAAAGATATGACATGGAATAAATGATGACATCATTTTCATTTTTGGTTGAACTAACCCTTTAACTCAAAAGCTTAAACTAGCTGACAAAATAATTCCCCCTGCTTACCTGGTGGAAATGGTCCTTCTCTCACTAATATGGTCTACACTGTAGGTAGAGTAATCTTCTTGGTTCTTTTGGGTGGTCGAGATGTCGGTCTTCTCCAGCCCCTGGTGGCCAAAGGGGGGGAAAAAAACTATCAATACATACAGGAACTTCAAAGCTGGAAAAAAGGAACCATGGGTACTTTTCACATCCAACTAATCCTCCAGGAATGATCCATTCAGAATCTCACAATTAGCCATTCGGTTTTGTGAAGTCGGTTTTTCTTTTTCTTTTTTAACAGGGTTAAACTGCAGGGGCCTATAGGCGCACACACACAGCCTGGGAAAAGCTGTTGTCTTAAGATTGAATGAATATTGTTGGAGAATGTAGAGGTCAGAGTGGCTTTGACTGCTCTCGATTCACTCTGAGGAGAGAGAAAAATGTGGAAACTCTCAAACTCAGTCTAAAGTACCTGTGGCATGTTGTCGATTAGTAAACGTTTGTCTTGTACCTTACCTTTTAAACAAACAAAATATAGTGTTTACTGTAACACTTACAATTAAGTCTATAAGCAGGATTGGGATGAACGTCAATGTAACCCTAACCACTTAGAACGTATAGCCACAAAATTTAAACATGTTTACAAGAGACAAGTGTGAGAAAATTGCTTTTTAACTACATATGTGTGCGACCATGTTTTCCAAACCCAGTAACTTTCATAACTACACAAAGATTCAAGAAGGGGAGTGTTCCAGATTATTAATTACACATGTTGTTTTTTTTTACAATCATTATAATTCAGTGTTAATTTCCCCTTATGAAAACATGACAATAACTAAATAAAAAAAAAAAAAAAAAGTTTTTTATGACAAAAACTATAACAAATCTATTGACATTTTTGTCAATAATTTTAAACAATACAAAGATGATTTTGGAAGAGATTCAATCTCAATTAATCTCTTAAGGAGATTAGATGCACACTCTTGAATGGTAAAGTATCTACCGGGTGGGTTAATAGCATATTTTTTTCAATTGCTATAAAATATTTAAAAATATGTCAACATCTGTGAGAAAGAGGAAAGCAGACATATGGATAAATTTCATATTTGATGTCAAGGAATGGACCGGAATGGTTGAAAGAACTGGAAATTTTATCATGCATTTGCATATGTTCTGCCAATTTAAATAAAGCAAAACATGTTTTATTTATATACAAAAATAAAAACCTTTTTGTGTGACAACAATTAATAGGCTATTCGATTTTCATGCAATAAACTAATCTAAAATAAAAGTTATGTAGTGTATTTACACTGAAATCAATCGAGTGGTGCAGGTATGTCATTACTTTGCAGGCCAGCATTTTAGCACTTCCGGTTCCATCATCCCAAAGTAAATGTTTTTTTTTTTGTTTTGTTTTTTTAATGGGATTTTGTTTAAATGGCTGAAATAAGTTTCAAAACACTTTTTATGTTTTACTCTACGACATCAGTATTACCCCACCAGTGCTGTCCAGTGCGTCATCCAGCTTTGCCACACATATAGGTGGTCAACAGGCTGTGTGTCAAAGAAGGAAATGTAGAAGAGTAGATGTTTTTTTTAAATAAACACCTATATAGTCTAATAATTGTATAGCCTGTATTTCTCTGGCACGCACCACAGTGAACCTAAGCCTACACAGAAGAAAGCCCTTTCTTGGCGCAGTGTGGTTTAGTGTAAAGCAGTTCATTGTGCCCCAATATACTTTAAGCAAAATCGAAGAATCTCATGTGACGTCATTTTGAACAAAATCAGGCTAAAACAAAGTTTGTATGGAGTTTATTTTGGGAGTTTGAAACAAAGTTTACTACTAATAGTAATTGTAGTATATGGACTGTCAAAAAATTATTAATGACCTTGACCCCTGTCAAATGATTAATGACTTTGACCTCATTGACCCCTGCCCTCCCCCCAGGGTTCACTCATGATATTACCCCTCCCCTCCAGGGGTTGACTGTTGTTTCACCCCATGACCCGGGTGTATTGATGAGATAATTGAATTAGTGATGTTGACCTATGACCTAAACGATAGGGTCAGGGATAATTTTTGAACTTTGACCATCATAATTGAAGTCGTGTGTGTAATGTTTGGGTCGAATGTATGGGTCACACATTTGGTCACATGTGCGATCATGTTCGCAGGTCACATGGGCTGATCACATGGGTGGGTCACACAGGCACGGCATCCACATTCTGGCTCATGGGTCTCTCATTTCATCCTTCTCTGTGCAAGTGACAAAAATAAGTTTCTAATAATTTCAAAAAGTTTGGTGAAAACATTCCCTTCTTTCAAAAGATAAATAAAAATCTAAAATTGTATGTAAGGATCAATACAATAACAGACATTTATAAATAAAACATTTACCATAGTTTTAGTTAAATATAAAATATCTCACATTTTTAAACAAAAAAAAGTTGTAGCTCCTTACTTGTTGATGTGCTTAACATGAAATGGTTTACAAGTGGTATTAGATCAAATAAAATAAAAATAAATCTTTAAAATTATGTTTAAATTATATTTTTATGTAACAACAAATATGTAACATCACCCTATATACTGAGGCCATCATTAATGATTGTCGAGGACTCCTCTCTTAAAATGCGTAGTGATTTTCTTAAAGATACAACTTAAGTTAAATAAGAGCAATGTTAAATCTTCGAGAGTTGCATATGTGATTCACTTTGTACTTTTTGAAAATCAAATTAAATATTTGCAGTTTATTTAAAAAACATACATATTTCTTTGTGTGTCACATGGACAAAAATACCACATGAATCTTTTTGTATAATTGAGATCTAAGACAACTAAGCACAATTTTTGATTTAATACTTTAAAGTTTTTGAACAGATGCTGTTTAATAAAAAATAATGCTTTATATTAAATTTAAGCAAAATTATTCACCATTGGGTATCAGATGTTATCTTGACACAGTAGACTTTTAGGAAGATTATTTGACTTTAATAAAACTTTAAAGAGTGGATTTCAACAACAGTTTAATTTTAAAACATCATATTTAAACTTTTAAGATTGTGCTTTGAAATAAATTTAGTAAAAAACAAACAAACAAAAACATTCACGCAGGAAAGGAGGCTAATGTGGCTCATCTCCTCCCATCTCTGTGAGGGTCTGAAGCCTTCATTTCACAGTGGAGTATATCACTGGGAGGATCTGGGATTATTTTGTGTATGATACAACTTAAAACTATTTGCTGTTTTTTTTTTTACTTTATTTCATTTCATTTTTTATAATTGTATAAAGAACTACTTCCCCTCTCAGAAAATGTAAGGATTTTTCAATATATATATATATATATATATACAGTACTGTGCAAAAGTTTTAGGCAGGTGTGAAAAAATGCTGTAAAGTAAGAATGCTTTCAAAAATAAACTTGGTAATAGATTATATTTATCAATTAACAAAATGCAAAGTGAGTGAACAGAAGAAAAATCTAAATCAAATCCATATTTGGTGTGACCACCCTTTACCTTCAAAACAGCATCAATTCTTCAAGGTACACTTGCACAAAGTCAGGGATTTTGTAGGCATATAGTTAGGTGTATGATTAAACAATTATACCAAACAGGTGCTAATGATCATCAATTCAATATGTAGGTTGAAACACAATCATTAACTGAAACAGAAACAGCTGTGTAGGAGGAATAAAACTGGGTGAGGAACAGCCAAACTCAGCTAACAAGGTGAGGTTGCTGAAGACAGTTTACTGTCAAAAGTCATACACCATGGCAAGACTGAGCACAGCAACAAGACACAAGGTAGTTATACTGCATCAGCAAGGTCTCTCCCAGGCAGAAATTTCAAGGCAGACAGGGGTTTCCAGATGTGCTGTCCAAGCTCTTTTGAAGAAGCACAAAGAAACAGGCAACGTTGAGGACCGTAGACGCAGTGGTCGGCCAAGGAAACTTACTGCAGCAGATGAAAGACACATCATGCTTACTTCCCTTCGCAATCGGAAGATGTCGAGCAGTGCCATTAGCTCACAATTGGCAGAAAACAGTGGGACCCTGGTACACCCATCTACTGTCCGGAGAAGTCTGGTCAGAAGTGGCCTTCATGGAAGACTTGCGGCCAAAAAGCCATACCTCCGACGTGGAAACAAGGCCAAGCGACTCAACTATGCACGAAAACACAGGAACTGGGGTGCAGAAAAATGGCAGCAGGTGCTCTGGACTGATGAGTCAAAATTTGAAATATTTGGCTGTAGCAGAAGGCAGTTTGTTCGCCGAAGGGCTGGAGAGCGGTACACGAATGAGTGTCTGCAGGCAACAGTGAAGCATGGTGGAGGTTCCTTGCAAGTTTGGGGCTGCATTTCTGCAAATGGAGTTGGGGATTTGGTCAGAATTAATGGTATCCTCAATGCTGAGAAGTACAGGCAGATACTTATCCATCATGCAATACCATCAGGGAGGCATCTGATTGGCCCCAAATTTATTCTGCAGCATGACAACGACCCCAAACATACAGCGAAAGTCATTAAGAACTATCTTCAGTGTAAAGAAGAACAAGGAGTCCTGGAAGTGATGGTATGGCCCCCACAGAGCCCTGATCTCAACATCATCGAGTCTGTCTGGGATTACATGAAGAGAGAGAAGCAACTGAGGCTGCCTAAATCCACAGAGGAACTGTGGTTAGTTCTCCAAGATGTTTGGGCTAACCTACCTGCCGAGTTCCTTCAAAAACTGTGTGCAAGTGTACCTAGAAGAATTGATGCTGTTTTGAAGGCAAAGGGTGGTCACACCAAATATTGATTTGATGTAGATTTTTCTTCTGTTCACTCACTTTGCATTTTGTTAATTGATAAATATAAACTATTAACATGTCTATTTTTGAAAGCATTCTTACTTTACAGCATTTTTTCACACCTGCCTAAAACTTTTGCACAGTACTGTATATATATATATATATATATATATATATATATATATATATATATATATATATACACACACACAAGTGCTGGTCATGTAATTAGAATATCATCAAAAAGTTGATTTATTTCACTAATTCCATTCAAAAAGTGAAACTTCAATATTATATTCATTCATTACAAACAGACTGATATATTTCAAACGTTTGTTTCTTTTAATTTTGATGATAAAACTGACAACTAAGGAAAATCCCAAATTCAGTATCTCAGAAAATTAGAATTTTGTGAAAAGGTTCAATATTGAAGACACCTGGTGCCACACTCTAATCAGCTAATTAACTCAAAACATCTGCAAAGGCCTTTAAATGGTCTCTCAGTCTAGTTCTGTAGGAGACACAATCATGGGGAAGACTGCTGACTTGACAGTTGTCCAAAAGACGACCATTGACACCTTGCACAAGGAGGGCAAGACACAAAAGGTCACTGCAAAAGAGGCTAGCTGTTCACAGAGCTCTTTGTCCAAGCACATTATTAGAGAGGCGAAGGAAAGGAAAAGATGTGGAAGAAAAAAAGTGTACAACCAATAGGGATAACTGCACCCTGGAGAGGATTGTGAAACAAAACCCATTCAAAAATGTGGGGGAGATTCACAAAGAGTGGACAGCAGCTGGAGTCAGTGCTTCAAGAACCACTATGCACAGACGTATGTAAGACATGGGTTTCAGCTGTCGCATTCCTTGTGTCAAGCCACTCTTGAACAATAGACAGCGTCAGAAGCGTCTCGCCTGGGATAAAGAGAAATAGGACTGGACTGCTGCTGAAAGGTTTTCTGATGAAAGTAAATTTTGCATTTCCTTTGGATATCAGGATCACAGAGTCTGGAGGAAGAGAGGAGAGGCACCTCGCAGCCGTATACCAGGAAGTTTTAGAGCACTTCATGCTTCCTGCTGCTGACCACCTTTATGGAGATGCAGATTTCATTTTCCAACAGGACTTGGCACCTGCACACAGTGCCAAAGCATCCAGTACCTGGTTTAAGGAGCTTGGTATCCCTGTTCTTAATTGGCCTGCAAATTGGCCTGACCTTAACTCAATAGAAAATCTATGGGGTATTGTGAAGAGGAAGATGCGATATGCCAGACCCAGCAATGCAGAAGAGCTGAAGGCCACTATCAGAGCAACCTGGGCTCTCATAACACCTGAGCAGTGCCACAGACTGATCGACTCCATGCCAAGCCGCATTGCTGCAGTAATTCAGGCAAAAGGAGCCCCAACTAAGTATTGAGTGCTGTACATACCTTTCATGTTCATACTTTTCGGTTGGTCAGGATTTCTAAAAATCCTTTCTTTGTCTTGGTCTTAAGTAATATTCTAATTTTCTGAGATACTGAATTTAGGATTTTCCTTAGTTGTCAGTAATAATAATCAAAATTAAAAGAAATAAAAATTTGAAATATATCAGTCTGTGTGTAATGAATGAATATAATATACAAGTTTCACTTTTTGAATGGAATTGGTATGTATGTATTGAGTGTATTGTGCCTGAGGCTATCTTGTTTCAAGTCGTTTATGCAGCAATGTACTAAAAGTGGTGAATGAATCCTCCATTGAGAATTCATAGTATGTTCATGTCATTTTTTAGTATCATATTTGTTGTGTTACGTATTTTATTTATAATCATTTACAATAGAGATAAGCTCCTTTTTTAGAGAACCAACCTGAGGCATCACAGGTTCTGAATGTATTCAACATATTCAATGTTTCTCTCTGTCTGATAATGTTTGGTGATTGTGTGATGGTGTCACAGAACGGGTAGTTGAGAGGCAAACCCAGAGTTGAGGATTAACATGAAGACTTTAATCACTTCGATAGGAAGAGAACAACATACAACACATTCCAACATCAACGAGAACCGACAACGGAATGAAGGAAAACATACAGAATATATGCAGGACCTGATGAGGAGTGATGACTGGGGCACAAGTGAAAGAAATGCCTACTTAACAAAACAGCTGAAGATGATGAACTATTAACATGAAGGGGAAAACAGAATTGTGACAAATGACAGAGACAGGGAAAGAGATACACAGATCCCTGACAGATGGCCCCACATTTTTACACATACGTTGATACATAAAATTATACATTAGATTAAAGTCAGATCATTTCTTCCATAGGACATCAGTTTTCTAGGAAGATAAATAGATGATTTGTTTGACTTTAAAAAATCTAATTTAAACATAACTTTAATGATTTAATTTGAAAGAGCTTTTCATTTTAAAAGATGTCATTTAAAAACGTTTACATTTATGCATGAACAAAACCATGTTTCATCCTCCCACAGCTCTCCCCCCCGTCTTCCATTTCGCAGCACGGCTGCAAGAAGTTTTTTGGAGAGTCATTGAGAAAGATTTTTTTTTTTATTTCAGCATAAACTAATATCGATTGTAAACCATTTTAATGTTAAGGACATCAACAAGCAAGGAGCTACAACTTTTTTTGTTTAAAAATGTGAGATATTTTACATTTAACTAAAACTGTGGAAAATGTTTTATTTATTCATGTTTGTTATTGTATTGATCCTTAAATACAATTATAAATTTTTATTTATCATCTTTTGAAGAAGGGAATGTTTTCACCAAACTTTTTGAAATGATTAGAAACCTTGTGGATGTGGATGCCGCACCCATGTGACCGCAACGTGATCCACATGAGTTCAATTATGATGGTCAAAGTTCAAAAATGATCCCTAACCCGTTTAGGTCATAGGTCAACATCACTAATTCAATTATCTCATCAATACCCCTGGGTCATGGGGTGAAACAACAGTCAACCCCTGGAGGGGAGGGGTAATATCACGAGTGAACCCTGGGGGGAAGGGCAGGGGTCAATGAGGTCAAAGTCATTAATAATTTTTTGACAGTCCATGTAGTATAATTACTACTGCTACTACTGGTAAACACCTGTGCACTACCATTGGTCAGTGGCGATTTCATAATCGGTAGGTGTGCGCTGAGGCTCCGCCTTCTTTCATGTGGAAATCTTTTCCGATGTGAAGCAAGATCTCTGTGAACTGTTTTGAATAATATATTCAATAAAATAAGGATTTTTTTTTCTTTAAAAGATCCTGCATATACATACATTTTCCAGAGATGTGGGAGTCTCTATGTTCATAAAAGTTAGGTTTGCTTTTAGTCAGTTTTTGCTGTCTATGGCTATCGACAGCATGCCTGTCATCAGAGCTTGAACTCCGAACATTCCTTTAACTTCAAAATTCCACACATACAAGTAAGAAAAATCAAAATAATTTTCTTTTTCACACAAGACTGTAACTTAATCAGATAATACTTGGCTGTGAATTCTATATTCAGTCTCAATATATCAAGCTTTGTATTGCAGACCCAAATTTCCTGAGTACAAAAAATATGGTGTTTTCATTCAAATGTCTTCGAGGACACCTGGACGTGTTCAAGTCCAGCTTGCAGATTTTCTTATAACAAAACACAGCTGACACAGACATTACAGCGGTCCATCTGGGACAACTGCAGAGCTTGGCTGACAATAATCCATTTAATTCAGTGTAACCTCTCCAAGACAATTTCCTGCCAAGAAAATGCATGACCAGATGCTGACATAATTTTCAGAATCAGAATCTTACAACATCTTACAATCTTACAACAACAACAACATAAAAGGAAGACATGAATTTGTCTTTGGTTTATAAAGTTTAGTCTCAATAAAAAAAAAATTAAAATTTGTATTAAATATAAATAAATATACAGTATGTTTTTTGGTTTATAATTTTCATAGCTGATCAGAAAACTAATGTTTTCAACAAACTTCTTTACTTGCCAGCAATTTAACTGAAGTGTCATTTTTTATGCTAAAGTCATTTTTCCGGTAATTTTGCTCTCGGACATCAACCTCTGGCTCAAATAAATTTAAATAATATGATAATAAAAGTTTGCAATTTCAAGCACTATAATGCACTGTTTTATATAGCTAAAATAACTAAGCACAATGTAAAATAAGCACATTCAAGTTACAAATGCCCATTTCTGCTCTAACATTAAATATAATGTGGGATAGTCTTTGATGGAAAGAAAGCACACTTCAACATGGAGAGACTTAAATGAACAAAAAATGAGTAAGTCCATGCAAACTGAACAAGAATAATTCTTTCAAAAACTGAATTCCTCAAGAATGAAAACAACAACTGTTTGGTCACAATATCAATTTGTATGCCAACCTAGAAGGTTAATTCACCAGTGTGAATTTTGAGACTTGTGAAGATGTGTTTTAGAGGAATGGCTGGAATCCCATTTGGAGTCTCTACTACTGAAATTGTCTATAAATCCAATAAAATATGTTTTGTAACAGTTTTACACCTATAACTGTGAAAACAATATTTGTTTGCGAGAGAAATAGAATGAAAGGTGTCACAAGGTGACAGGCGGATGACATGTCCATTACAGTGCTTACAGATAAAGGGAACTTACTTTTAAAAGAGACATTTTGGCAGGCATACCGGTTTTGGCGTCATCATCTGTTTTCCCATCATCTGCCAACACACAAACAAATAGTAATGTAACAGAACGTGCACAAACGCACATACATGCACAATCAATCAACGTGCCTGAAGTAAACTTTCCTCATACTGCACACAATATCAGATGTACTAAGTGAAGTCATGAAAGATCCCAGAAGGATCGTTTCAGTTTGTTTTGGTTTTGATATTTAAAAGAAAAATAACTCTTACAAAAGAGACCTTCACACACACACGCTTAAGCTCTTCTATAAACTCTTATCTTCAAGAACTTCTGTTGACATTGACCCATTGTGTGAACTCTAAAGAAATTACCATACAAAAACCACTTGTCCAGTGACAGCACAAAAGCTTACTGGTTCCAGTTCTTATCAATTCCAAGTTTAGGTTCCAATGCAGAAAAAAACAATGTCTAGGTCAAACATGTAGATAATCGAATGTATTCTCTCTTTTTGCAAAACAAATTAATATGGACAGTAGTGCATATTTACATATATGACTTTTGAAGCATATTGTATGTTTTATAAACAGCGAAACTAGCATATATTTGTCAGAAACTCTAGATCTATATAGCGGTGAACGCATAAAATAGCACTTATTGGGTAAACTGGCTTTAATAAGACTTCTTCAAGAAATAGGCAAGAATAAACCTGGTGTCCGCCATGATTCCTATTCTTTCTGACAAAGCACTTGAACGCAACAAGGTCATAATCACAACTTCAGAAATGGGAAGTATAGGAGATTTCTGATAGCATGTGAAGGCAACATAATTTAGCTACTAACAAATATTCGTTTTCTCCCTCAACTGTTTACCTTACAAAACCAACTATGTTAACAAGGATGCCTGCCAAGATGGGCATGCTGACATAATTTTGTGTGTATTTGTCCGTCAAGCACAAGACATATTTGTCTTCATATCCGTTAAAGGATTGTTAGGCTGCATGGATCAGGTCAGCCGGAACCGGGAACACTTCCTATAACACCAGATGTACTCGTTACATCGGAAGAAGAATGGCGTCTACGCAAATTTTTGTCTCTCTGCTTATCCCGAGGTTTACCAATTGACGTGATTGGCTGGATCCGGGCCGTGTCCGGGTCGGACGGGGAACCTGTGCCTGTATGTGGCAGTAATGTAGCCCTGGG
Organism: Opsariichthys bidens; assembly: GCA_037194245.1. Classification (NCBI taxonomy): domain Eukaryota; kingdom Metazoa; phylum Chordata; class Actinopteri; order Cypriniformes; family Xenocyprididae; genus Opsariichthys; species Opsariichthys bidens. The sequence goes on from CM074297.1 coordinate 478,923, forward strand.
GTGTCGGCGGAGACTGTTAACTAGCTCATCCTTTGTGAAGACCTTACTGCTCATCAGCCACTGGTACATATCCAAACAAACCGTCCCATAACGGCGTGATCAAAAAGATCTTAAACTAGATGGAACTAGATTAAATCTTTAGACTGTTGCGATTCCAAATCGGTTTAATGACCTGTAACTCTACCTGAGTATCAGACAAGTGCTGAACTGTTGGCCAGAGTAGAACTGGCTCCCCAACTAAGCCTGGTTTCTCCCAAGGTTTTTTTTCTCCATTTGTTGGAGTTTTGGTTCCTTGCTGCTGTTGCCTTTGGCTTGCTTAAGTTGGGGACACTTGCTTGATATTCAGCAGTGTTTTTGATATGCCTGGATTGGTGCCGTTGAATGCGAACTGAGCTGAGCTGGACAATTACGTCACTGTTTTCTGCAGTGCTGCTATACCTAAATTAACTAGACTAATAACTACTGATATTTGCAACGGAATGAATCAATAATATATAGCATAAGCTGGACAATGACACCATTTTCTTATTAATGTAAAGCTGCTTTGTCACAATTTGCATTGTAAAAAGTGCTATATAAATAAAGATGACTTGATTTGACAAGGAAGAGAACTCAATATTCACATTTACATTTATTCATTTGGCAGACGCTTTTATCCAAAGCGACTTACAAGTGAGGAATACAACAAGTGATTAATCATGAAGAGGCAAATAGACACAGGAAGTGGTCACAATACAAGTTTCAGACATTGTTCAGAGTATCATATGCTAGAATAGGAAGGGATTCCAGGAAAGTACAGCACAGGATAGGATTTTTAAGGATGGGCCTAAGTGCTCACGAAAGAAATGAGTTCTCAACTGTCTTTTGAATATTGCCAGAGATTCTGCATTCCTGATGAAGGTAGGGAGATCATTCCACCAGCAAGGAACAGTGTACGAGGATGTTCTGGAGAATGATTTTGTGCCTTTCTGTGATGGTACCACGAGCCATCACTCCTTTAGTGATCGCAGGCTTCTGGTAGGGACATAGACTCGAAAAAGTGAGTGGAGGTAGGAGGGTAGATCTGTAAGCAAGCGTCATCGCCTTGAACTTGATGCGAGCAGCAAGTGGTAGCCAATGCAGAGAGCGTGATGTTGCATGACGTGGGCTCTTTTGGGCTTGTTGAAGACAAGACAAGCTGCTGCACTCTGGATCATTTGTTGAGGGTTGAGTGGGCGTGATGGTAGTCCAACTAGAAGAGCATTGCAGTAATCAAGCTTAGAAAGGACCAGGGCCTGGATGAGAAGTTGCGTTGCATGCTCCGTTAGAAAAGGCCTGATTTTCGTGATGTTGTGTAGTGCAAATCTGCATGACTGACCTGTCTTAGTAATGTGATCTTTGAAGGTCACATTACTAAGCAAATATACACACATCCAAAGCAATTATAAAAATTTAAGCAGACTCTCATATAGTGTGCAAATGCTGAGTTCATTCGACATTTCACCATATCAAGGAAGTTGTGTTGCTGTTTTTGAAGCAGCTAAACTTAAACTTAGTTTCTCTATTAGTAGAGAGGCAGCTGCCAAACTGTTGAGACAATTAAGTTTAATCAATCCATCCCCACTCCACTCTCTCTCTATAATAAATGCCTTTACCACTTTGTATATAATTAGCTACTAGCTCTTACATTACAAAATACATGTATTATTAGTACACTTGTATGGTTTAAGCACAACATAAGCAATACTATACACCATACAAAAGTTCAGCATCAGTAATACTGTGAAATATTAATGTAATATTTAAAAATAACAGCTTAAAAATATAGCTGCAAGCAGCGATGACGGGCCCAAGCCCGGTGGCACTGTACACCCGGCAGCTTCAAGGCAACTGTGCGCGGCGGGCAATAGGCATTTAAAACGGGTAAATATAAAAGGACTATGTCAAAGTCATTTGAATTCAACACATTTACTGCAGCAGTTGGTCCCCATAAGATCACAAACCAAAACAGCCACATCTATGAGATCATTTAAATTTAGATTAATTTCATAGGATGTCATAGGTTACTTTCAAGTGAGTGCAGAATGTGTTTTTTTGGCCTAGCTGAGCTACCGTTTGCGCACCAGTCTTATGCACCAAAAAGATGCTTTAATTTAATTCCAATATGGGTGGTATCCGATGAAAAAATTAAATTGTAAAATCATCAAATGGAGCAAAATAAGTGTCAGGTAAGAGTAAGATGTGTCTAGATTTTTTGGCTCACTTATGAAAGTGAAAGTCGTGACGTGTTGTCAAGTATGGTGACCCATACTCGAAATTGGTGCTCTGCATTTAACCCATCCCAAGTGCACACACGCAGCGGTGAGTATTGAACACACACACACTCACACACAAAGTGAACATACACCCGGAGCATGTTGTCCCCATCTTCAATTCCTGCCGGCGTGGGAATCGAACCGGCAACCTTCACGTTACAAGCCCAACTCCCTCACCATTAGGCCACGACTACCCCGTTAGATTATTATAAACAAATTATTATAAACAGCCACTTTTTATAAAATCGTGTGAAATTTACTGTTTTTAATAAAAATGTAATTATATCAATAAATAATTAATCTAAAGACATATTTGTCATATGAGATGCTCGCAAACACGGCATATTACCTTGTGTAAAGCCCATGTCTAGAAAACAGACACTCCTCATATGTAAAAAATAGACTGATTTTAGTTCTGTCTCAACCAGCACATGAAATCACAGATGTTGGGTGATAAGAATTGAAACTCAAACATCGTTTAGAAAACTAGTACTGTCCGGATAGTGACATAGTATCATAATTCAATTTCAAATGAGTGTAAAGTTATCATTAGCAGTTCAAAATCTTTATAAGTACATCAATATTTATATTAGGTTAATTAAAATATTTAAAAAAAAAACAATTGTTAAACTAATTATATAACACTATGTTGTCAGTGGCCAACAAATAAACTGGTCTGATTAACTGCCAGGGTTGGGGAGTAACGAAATACATGTAACTTAGTTACATATTTAAAATAAAACAATTGAGTAACTATTTCATTACAGTTCCATTTTAAATGGGTGGTAATCAAATTATAGTTACATTTGAAAAGTATTTTAGATTACCAAAGGGATTACTTTGAATATAGTAATAATTTTGATAAATTTAGAAAATTGTATATAGTCAAGTCAAGTCACCTTTTTACAATGCAAATTGTGGCAAAGCAGCTTTACATTAATAATTGACAAATAATTTTGGCTGCATAGCAGCTCCCAAAGAAAATGGTGTCATTGTTCAGCTTATTCTAGACATTATTGATTTATTCCGTTGCAAAGATCAATACTAATTAGTCTAGTTAATTTGTATACTGGAGAAAACAAAATTGTCCGGCTCAGCTCAGTTCGCATACAACAGCGCCAATGCAGGCATTACTAAAAACACTGCTGAATATCAAGCAAGTGTCCCCAACTTAAGCAAGCCAAAGGCAACAGCGGCAAGGAACCAAAACTCCAACAAATGGAGAAAAAAACCTTGGGAGAAACCAGGCTTAGTCGGGGGGCCAGTTCTTCTCTGGCCAACAGTGAACACTTGTCCGATACTCAGGCAGAGTTACAGGTCATTAAACCTATATAGAAATAAACAGTGTATAATTCAGAGGAGAATATTGTTTAGTGTCATGAATTAATCTTAAAATACAACATTTTAAAGAAAATAAATATATTGATCAGAAAATTGTATATTAATTTTAAATTCATCCAGATTAATTACCATATATACAATCTTAATTTAATTTAAGTAAAACAATGACATTACAACATATGAGACTCTTTTTTAAAGTTTTGTTAAATCATCTTCTCAACCCTGTTTAAAAATAGGTATATGCTGCCCTCTAGTGCTCATTCTGTGATCATTCAAATATGACAATTCAATGTTCCTAGAATTATTGCAACCAAAGAGCAGTTATCTGCCTAATTTTAAATTACACATACTTCTTGAAATTAAAAAAACATTAAATTTTTTTAATTTAAAATATTTTTCTTATTATATATTGAAATAAAATGGAGAATAGCTCATTTATTTGAAAATATAAGACAAGTTATTTTCATTTTTTTGTCCTTTCTTTAAAGCTTCACCATTATACTATAATCGTTTGCAATTTAGCATCTTCAGTATGTTTTCATCATGTTCAGAAAGTTTGGTGGCGATTGGATGAATCCCCTATGAGGAGTAGCTAAAAATTTAGAGCTTGATTGTTCAAAATATCCACTTTCAAACTAAAATATCTGACTTTCTGTTGGTCAGAGCTAATGACTTTAAATTAGAAAGTTGTCCAGCTAAATGAGAACAATATGTGTACCAAGTTTGGCGACTGTAGGTTAAACTAACCCCCCAAGTTTTGTCAAAAGATGGAGCTATAGAGCCCCTCCACCACACCCATTTTTAAGGATTTGCCCATGTCTACTAGTCGACAATATTGAATGTGTGTGTCGATTTTCATGCAATTTGAAGCATGTTAAGAGCCTCAAAAACAACCAAGAATATTATTAAAGTTTGACGTCTTGCCATGGCAACAATATTTAAGATATCACAAAGACATTCACATGTCTATATCTGAAATGTTTTGGGATTATAATGAAGAAGAATGAAGCAAATAGGGTAAAAATAAGAGGGTGATCTCAAAGCATTTTGAAAGTGACACATTTCCTGCTGCCAACTGGTGGCGCTCCATGGGCTCGGCCCCCTGTCGAGCCCCTCTGCCACGCCCGGGTCCCAGCCTCTGTGACACCCTAATGGCTGCAGGTTCACGTGTTGAAAATTTAAAGAGTTTTTGTGCATGTTAAGGGCACCAAAAGTGCCAAAAATCTTGAAAAGAAAAAAAAAATAGCTGCAAGCAGCGATGGGCGGGCCCAAGCTGGTGGCACCGCCACCTCGGTGTTTTAAGGACAACTGGGCACGGCAGGCAAAATGAATTTAAAAACGGTGTCTCCAGTTGGAGACTGACCAGTTAGTTGAGTCAGATTATTCAATATAATACTAACTAAAAGCGATCATATCATAGCAAAGTTATCATTAGCACTTCAAAGTGTTATATATTCAGCTGAATTTATCTTATTATATTGTTAAACTAATTATATACAACTAAATAGTCAGTGAAATACAAATGAACTGGTTCTTTGCCTTTATTTCTTTATACAAATTTATAGAAGAGAAGGGCTAAGATATTTCCTATCCTATAATGCAGACAAAAGGAGACCGCAATGAAAGGGTAAATCCTGCCAGACCCTGAGAGAGAAAGAGAGAGAGAGAGAGATTCAGAAAAAATATTTTAAAGAAAACAAATATATTGATCTGAAATGTAGTACATTCATTTTAAATTCATCCAGGAATTTATCTTAAGGTATTTAACACTATTTTTAACCATATTATTAAACTAATTATACTGAACTGGTTGTATGCCTTTATTTTTATGAGATTTCCTATCCCATAATGCAGACAAAGGGACACAGCAATGAAAGGGTTAAACCTGCCAGAGTAAAACACAGAGAGATGTTCGGGCTCGTGAACTGTCTGAATGTGTGTGTGTGCAATGTATGAGGAGAGCACAAATGTAATATAAATGATAACGATCCAAATACGGTTTATTTGCAGAAGTTTATATTTTAGTTTAATTTTTTTAAATCCCTGCATGTGTAAAGATGTATAGTTATATGTATAACTGGGCGCAATCATCATTACAGATGCTGCACGTCTCTTTGTGTGACAGAACATAGAACTTCAACTATAATTGAAGCTGTTTAATACATTCTTGTGATTAAATCTTGTGTAATCGCTGGAATGTTTTAGTGAACAAGGTTAAAAAACACATAAATGAGTTTGTGATTACTCGTGTTCACAGACAGTAGCGGTTCTAGACAAATTTTACAAGGGGGGCCAAGGAGGGGCCAGTGTTTAACCAGAGGGGCACATTAAAAATGGTAACAAATTATATTTAAAGGTTATAAACTTTGTTTTACTTGCTGATATCTGTAGAAAGATGTACAGTAAACTTAGGGCACAAGTACATTTATTTACTTATGCATGTACACTACCAGTCAAAGTGTACAAGAAAAACAGTATTATTGAGAAATATTTTTACCATTTAAAATACTTTTTTTTTATATTTGAATAGGGTATATTTTTAAAAATGCAATTTATTCCAGTGATCAAAGCTGAATTTTCAGTGATCAGTGATCAAAGCTGAACTCCACTCTTCAGTGTCATATGATCCTTCACAAATCATTCTAATTTGCTGATTTGCTGCTCAAGAAACATTTATAATTATTACCAATGTTGATGATTATTATCAATGATTTTTGAAGGATTTGTGAAGGATCATGTGACACTGGAGACTGGAGTAATGATGATAAATTCAGCTTTGATCATAGGATATAAAATACACTTATCTATATATACAAAAATAAAAGTCATTTTACATTTTAATAATATTTCACAATATTACAGCTTTTCTTGTATTTTAATAACATAAATGCAGCCTTGGTGAGCAGAAGAGACTTCTTTCAAAAAAAGGAGAAGAAAAGGTGAGCGCTACCATCAGTCCTGTGTCATGCCAACAGTAAAGCATCCTGAGACCATTCATGTGTGGGGTTGCTTCTCATCCAAGGGAGTGGGCTCACTCACAATTCTGCCCAAAGACACAGCCATGGATAAAGAATGGTACCAAAACACCCTCCAACAGCAACTTCTTCCAACAATCCAACAACAGTTTGTTGAAGAACAATGCATTTTCCAGCACGATGGAGCACCGTGCCATAAGGCAAAAGTGATAACTAAGTGGCTCGGGGACCAGAACGTTGAAATTTTGGGTCCATGGCCTGGAAACTCCCCAGATCTTAATCACATTGAGAACTTGTGGTCAATCCTCAAGAGGCGCGTGGACGAACAAAAACCCACTAATTCTGACAAACTCCAAGAAGTGATTAGGAAAGAATGGGTTGCTATCAGTCAGGATTTGGCCCAGAAGTTGATTGAGAGCATGCCCAGTCGAATTGCAGAGGTCCTGAAAAAGAACGGCCAACACTGCAAATACTGACTCTTTGCATAAATGTCATGTAATTGTCGATAAAAGCCTTTGAAACGTATGAAGTGCTTGTAATTATATTTCAGTACATCACAGAAACAATTGAAACAAAGATCTAAAAGCAGTTTAGCAGCAAACTTTGTGAAAACTAATATTTATGTAATTCTCAAAACTTTTGGCCACGACTGTACATAATGTGCAGACCTGTGAAACGCCACCTGATTACAGAGGCATAAAACTCGTTAGCGCCAACTAGTGGCCAATTGCCCCTTCGCAAACAGTTCGATTGACAGGCGATCTGACCAATCAGAACCCTAAATCTTCCATTTTATCTGACAAAGCAGTCAGGGCAGTATAGTAGATTAACATTGGTTAATCAACCCAACTTGAACTTGAAAAATTGTGTATTCATGTCTTCATGTGGATGACCCAACATTCCTTCTGATGTCCATTCTTGTTTATTTGATGCTATAAATGAACTAGCATGAAGAGATGATCGGTTCACGAGCCGCTTGAAGGAACTACAGCGATCTGTCATGACACATTAAGGAGCCACTATACGGTATTTATTGTTTAAACTTATTTATGATGTATTTTTTACTGTGTGAGAACATGATGTGTGGTGTGAGCGTATGGGTTGTTGGGCATAGCAATAGGGGGCAGGTTTTGCGAAGAGTCGATTTCTTTCAAAGTTCCGATTGGCCTCCGTTAACCTTGTCTAATAGGTGCTCAAACTTCATTGGCCAATGGTTTTTGAGATACGCCAATATCCTCATAGACAACTGGACCATGACACTGCATACTAATTTTCAAATCAATTGGAGTAACGGTCGGATGATTATAGCAACTTTCATGTTTTTTTTTTTCATGTTATTGAGCCACCAAGTCTTCGATCGGCGAATTTTTTATTTACTTTGACCAAAGATTGAGCCCATACACATGTATACTGAGTCAAAATATCTCAAACCATTCTCGAGCTATAACCATTTTAGTAAAAGTGGCTCCGCCCTTAACAAATGCTTTAATGCCCCTTAGCAACCGTGTATCAAATTTTCAACATTTATACTTTTCAACTTTTGATAATTATTGATATTCAGACTTCAGAGAACATTTCTGCACTGGTTTGGTTCCAATTGGGCGAAAAACTTAGGACTAGTTCGCAAAGGTAGGTTTTGGAAAAAATGTCAAAATAGCGTAAAATTTTTAATACCAGATATGAAATCGAAGATATACGTTTTGTTCGTCTTGAGGAGAAGGATTACAATGATATAAGACAAACGGTCTAGGAGTTTTGCATTTTTTGGTTGCTGTAGCACCACCTATTGGCCAATCTGGGTCATACTCTTTCAACCTCTCCAAATTGAAACTTATCATACATGTTTCACGTCTCTTGCACTTACAGTTTGGTCTGCACGATCAGTTTTATGACAAAAAAAAAAAAATAAAAATCCTTACAATTACAATAAGGCAGTGGTTCTCAATTTTTTGGTCGCATCCCCCTTTTAAATCTTTTTAAAAATCTGACGCCCCTACTAGTCATGAATTTCTTTATCATGAATATCATTCAGCAAGGACACACCACGATTTAAACAACAAATCTTAATGTAATAATACATTTTATTTTATAAAATCACAGGTCTGTATATTAAAATTAAAAATGTTTCTTAAGCATAAAATCAACATATTAGAATGATTTCTGAGAAATCACGACTCCAAACACCTGAGTAAAGTGCTGAAAATTCAGCCTTGCTAACAGAAATAAATTACATTTGAAATAGAAATTCATTATTTTAAATTGCAATAATATTTCAGAATATTACTATTTTAATTGTATATTTGATCTAACAAATGCAGCCTAAGAGCATACTAGACTTTTTTCATAAATAAACAAAAATGTATTGACCCCCAAACTTTGAACAGTAGTGTATATCTAATATTTTCCAGTAACAATTAAAAAAATATTACTGACGTCAAATAATGTTGACAGATAACAATTTGATCCAGACATATTGTGCATCCTTAATTTATTGTACTTGGCCAGCTAACACCTCATCTATATCGTAAATAAGTGACAAAACAAAGCTAGAATTCGGCTATAATGAACGACTTGTATAGAATGACTTCTAAACTGCAAACAAATGACACATAACGAAATCATAGTTATCATCAGAGTATAGACAAATGTGTTAAACAAGGAAACTCACTTTTCAAATATAAAATAAATCCAGATTGTGGTGTACAGATTGTATGGTCCTCAGCTGAACAGGAGGGCTGTATGCACATGCACAGCTATGTGTGAAGCTGTTTGTGTTTTTCACTAGATTTTCTCCAGCTGTATGTGACTATACATCACTGTATCTCTGCTCTTTTAAAAAGGGAGAGTGTGGCACAATGGAGGCAAGAGAAGGGAACTGGGAAAAGAGACTCACCCTGTGGCTTCTGGGCTTCTTCTGCTTCCAGTGGACTGTGTGTGTGAGAGAGAAAGGCAAAGACTAATGAGCTTATTAATTAATATGTGGCAAGGAAACAAAAGATAACACAGGTTCACCCTTCGCCTTTCATAACGTTTCAATTGCCCCGCTTAAGGCAGATAAGAACAGGAACTTGGTGCTAGATAAAAGCATGAGAAAGAACCCACTACACGTGATTAATGCTGTGCATCGGTAAAGCATTACTCAAGCACTGCAAAGACTAAAAACAGGCCAATCTAGAACTTATACCCCCGGTTACAAAGACAAAATGAGTCAAAATGCATGTTTGAGCTGTTTTAACTGAAAGTAACTTGTTCTAACATAACTTAAAATATGTCACTGCCATTGTTTTGTTTCAAGATTCACACCAATAATGTTTTTTTCTTAGGCACATTTATAAAAGCTACTTAAATGTCCTAATTGAACTAAGGCCTAATCGTGGCTTAATCAAAGCCCTGTCTGTGAAACCTGGCCGTAAGGTCATTCTAATTGTCTTTACAGTCATGCAGGCTGTACTTTTTAAATGGCACTTCCATATTTAGATAATGATAAAATCCGTGAAAAACAAATAAATTGAGAACGACACATATCTGATATGAAACCATGAGTTTTTAGTCCATCAATGCTTTGAGGCCATTCGATACACTCCTAGAAACTGATGTACGCAGATATAAGCACGTTTTTGGTCTGAAAAAGACAGGACGTGAGAAATATACACATCAGCACATAGAGAAGTTTGAAGTAAATTAAGGTGGTGAAAAGGAGTTGAGGTGCAGGCATTATTACTAAATTTAATTATTCCCAGGTGTGGTTTGTACACCGCTGTTCACAGGTATAAAGTGCACAAGATGCAAGAATTACAACGCAACTACTGTAAAATATTATGGTTAAATAATATAAAAGACATTTAATTTGACACAATCGTAAGATAATTTATATTTATTTACAGTATATTGTCATACCTTATCATCATATCATACCTTAAACTTCTCTAATATTCGCGACTCAAGTGTTGTCTATGTTTGAAAGACATTGCATAGTACCTCTCCAAACACGTTCAGATTCCCCTGACATTTTGTGTGATCGCGTTTTCTTCATACTCGTCTTGAGGGTTGGCTCTTCAAATTGAGGTGAAAGCTGATAGGTTGTTCCCACGTGTGTACTGTCCAATGGCATTTTAGCACTCGATTGACAAATGGATAAAGAAAAGCATACATGTACTTTTTGTTTTATTAATCTAAAAAATTAATTAAATAACCCGTTTCAAATTCGTCTATTTATTTACACATTCAAAAAAGATTTTTTTAATTTATTGTTTTATTAAACTACATTTAAAAACAAGAATTAAATAAACAACTTTAAATATGTCTATTAATTTGCCCATATAAAAAGAGATTTATTTATAAACATTTTTATATTTGAATTATTAAATTAATTATTTGATTTTTTGTTTTATTTTTATGTGGCACTCCTGGTCCTCCATACACAAAAGCTTGTGCTACATTAAGTCAATATTCATACAACTGACATTTGAGAAACAGACAAAATGCTTTCTGTGTTTAGAGTGTACAGGTTACTGCTAGAGGAGAAACATGGCATAATATTTAAAGGGATAATTACTAGGGGTGTGACGAGATCTCGGTGAAAATTTGTCTCGTCGTGCTATCCGTGTGAGGGTGAAATTATTATTGAAGATGCCCCTGCCACTTTCAAATCGTTTGTGTGGAAACATTTTGGTTTTCCAGTAGAAATAATAAACGGCGAGAGAATAACACACAAGACACAAACAATATGTAAACATTGTAAGAAAACTATGCCGTACACCTCGGCCAAGGTTGTACAGACTCTTAGGGGCCGTTCACATATCGCACGCATTTTCATTCGCGCAAAATGGAAGCGACGCGGTCGCGACACGCATGCGGTGCGGCGGGCTCGTTTTTTCCTGGCGCGCCTGTGCCGCGGCGAGATGAAAACATCTCGAACGCCCCGAGCTCCCGAACGCTTGCAAAAGAAGGAGGAAGCCGCGCTTTACGCGCTTTTTTTAGGCGCGATATGTGAACGGCCCCTAAAGAGGCAGAAAGCATCGCTATCACTACTGACGGTTGGACTTCTCGGTGTACGCAGAGCTATATAACAGTTACAGCCACACAATCAATAGGTACTGCAGCTTTGTCAACTTTGTACTGCAGTTAAAGTGACACTTAAAGTGTTATTTGAATTTTTTAATTATATGTTTATCTTATTTATACTGTTTAATTTATGTTCAATTTGTAGAAAGAAGTTCAGTGAGATTTCTCATGTGAAATTATGCAGGGCAGAAAACAATTGGTTGATTTTGTGGCAAAACATTTAGCAGTGTTTGCATGTTGTTTTACAGGAAATAATTAATTAAAATAGAAGTAAAATGACATGGATTAAAAGTTGATTTCAAAATGCACCAACATTTTTGTATTTTATAATTTTCAGTTGAATAAAAGACTATTTTCCTTTCATACGTTTCATTATTGAGGATTTATTAAAAATACTATAAAAATCTCGTCTCGTGAGATAGGGGTCCCGTCACACCCGTAATAATTACACAATGTATACATTTTGACATATATAACTTTTACAAAAATGTCAAAGAAAACTGTTGATAAACTTCCGACCAAATACGATGAACTATTCCGAACAAATACGATTGTCACGAATGAGGCTCCCTCTTCACATCCTCCGGATCAGCAGAGGGAGCTCTCACCTGAGTACTAACTGTTTTCAGACTTTCAGATTTCCCACAAGCCCTCATGCCTAGGACTGATTACGCACACACCTGAACCAGATCACCTTCCCTATTTAATCTCCATTCTCACACTCATTTAGCGTAGTCTTGAACTGCCCCTGCTAATCATCTCTGAGCGTTTATTCTTTGGATTGTGTTGACCTTGGACTGCCTTCTCGTTTGTGAACCTATGCTGCCTGCCTTACCCCTTGCCTGTTCCCTGGACTCTGATATATATATATATATATATATATATATATATAGCCACCGGCCTCGACCCTTGCCTGTCCCTGTTTTCTGATTACAGTTTGCCTCCTCTGAGATTATTGCTTTTGACCATTGCCTGTTTTGACATTGTCTTTAATAAACTGCACATGGATCCCAATTCAGTTGACTCTTCGTTACGATAAACTATTTTACAATGATTATTATTGTTATTACTGGTAATATTATTATTAATATTAATAGGAGGTTAGTTTAGTTTGGGTGTACAAAGTTTATATTTTGTAACAAAGTACAAATTGTTTGAAATATCTTAAATTATAATGACATATTTAGTCATATTGGTCTTGGAATAAAGTTTTGAAGGAACAGTTCAATAATAGTTGAATAATAATAGCTTATTATTGAATAATAAGCTATTCAAATTTATGTTTGCATAATATATGGAAAATATATTCTTTTTGGACCTTGACAGCTTGTGATCACAATGAACTGCTCCAGTCTTGTGTTCCATAGGGATAAAATACAGCAACATTGAAACAACATGAGTAAACAATGACAACATTTTGATTTTTGGGTGAAATATCCTTTCTGGCTACAAACCACTGACTCTCAACGCTTATTGCCTGAAGGCAATTTCTGGATGGGTAAGAACTATCCTTTGCCCCAGGAATGTTCTAAACTGAGAGAGGTCAAAAGCCTTGGATGCACTCATCCTGGCCAACAGAAACAGAGGGAAAAAATATGGAATAGGAAGTTTGGGAAGGTCAAACAATAAAAGTAGGAATAGAAGAAGAACAACAACAACAACGACAACATTGGAGAGAGCAGAGTAAATGAGAATATTTGATGAAAGAGTTGGTAAGGGTTTGAAACACAGCATTACCCAACTCATTCATTCATGAAGAATGACCTTGATATTATAGCAGCCAGCAGCTGAACCCTATTACACATGCTGGATTCTTTTTTTTAGAGAACAGAATTACACGGGTACACCTATTCTAGTTATACGTTGCTTCCAACCCCTACTAGTCATGGCTGTAGAACATCTCTATTAGGATTCTTCTCACTTAGTATATCTCATATTTTTAATCAAACTTTACAACTGGTCAGGGTAGTCTGAGCTTTGCCACACCAAAATTTTAAAACAATCTACTGTATTTTTAACTTTCCTTCACCACAAGCTATTGTGTCAGATTATCAGTCCAACATGGCTGCATTTGTTATATAAACACAAAACAGATGCAACATGTTTTCTGCTAACTTAATGGTCAAAAGTTTGGACACATCAACTTATTCTTCAGAATGATGCTTTTTAAACTGCACTGAAGTTTACATGGATTTCATGGTACTGCAAATTATGGATATAAACGCTGTTAGGAGAGCTAAAAGAAAGAAAATACCTCTTTGAGTCAAAGATTTCCACTCACTCTTTAACGAATTTTGCCTTGTGTATTTCACTTTATTTTCTTTCTCTTTTTGCTAGACACAAGCTGAAACATTTAGTTGATTCCTAGCTGTAACTGTATAGAGCAATGTACCAGTGAGGGAAAACAACCTGTGGGCAGGCCCGGTACAACAAGGGGGCAAAAGGGGGCTTGCCTCCTCAGTTTCGATTTGTTCCCTCTTCACCCCTGAAACACAATCGATTTTAACCCTTTGACGCATACGATCACACCGATGTGATCAGAACGTTCAGTTTGTCACTGCTGACTTTCACGCGGCTGGCGCTCACTGCATTTCATATTTCACAACCATGTAGTGTTTTCAACCACATAATGTTTATTTGAGGTGTCAGACTTTTAAATAGACATTTAAATGAAGCACTAGGCTATATTTAAAAAAGACATTTATAGTGAATTACGGTGTAAACTCATTGCGTGTTATATCAACTAACGTGATCATTTTAAAGGTATTTAAACGACAAAACACATTCACTTCCACGCATTTGACAATTGGAATATATCATATAATTCATGATATAGTTAACTAGTTTGTGAATGTTTTGAATAAAATAGGAAAAACAAAATAAAGCGATACCTGTCATAGTGTGCCGTTGTCAGTGATATTTAACGTCCCGTTCAGGTTTACTTTCACTTTAATACATAAGCCTACATAAACCAGATAAGACGTTGACCTTTACAATACAGACAACTAAAGACTAAACAGAGACATGCTGGGACAGGACAGGCTGGTTTGACAAATAATGGCTAAGTCTGAGAATGAAAAATATCAACATGCCACTCTCATGTTTATGCTATCAATTTTAATCTTTGTGAAGGTAATTAGTATGTCTGATACATTTGTTAGTCTAAAAAAAAAATCAAGCGACTGCATCAAAGAACTTTAAACAAATCAGATAAGGAAACAGGGTGGTGGCCAGTACACAAAGAATTGCTTGTATCATGACTTAGAAAGAAATATATATATTTTGGTTCTTCATAAAGATCCAAACCATTTCTTATGGATGTCAGGCCTGCAAATTGCAATAAAGCACATCATACATCAGTATAGAGCAGAAATCAAAAAACAGTAAAACAAAATTTGTGGACCACCTAAAACTACAAATCTTGAGGAAACCACAGACTAATTCAGATTAAGTAAATTTAACCCTTGTGCATTCAAAAAAAAAAAAGTTACACATAGATGCAAAATGGACAAAAATGTCCATGCCAAAAAACAGTCATAGAAATATGATTTATTAATTTTTTTTTTCCACTTTCACTGATGTCAATTTTTTAACCAGCATCTGTTCTATCCATAGACATCAAACATTCATTAATTTTAAGAACTGCAACCCTTTAAATGCTGGTTTGTTTAAATAATGCCAAAGGCATTTTTTATGAAAAAATGTAATTGTAGTTTATTTTTATAAACTAAATGCTAAGCAGAATTTTTCTTTCTTTGTGTATTAGATTCTTGGGTGTGTCAATGAAAAACAACAAATTTAATTTTGAGGCATTTATATTTTTTATGTAGTGTCAGATTTTAAAAAAAAACTAACACTTAGGTCTATAATGGACAAAAATGTCCATGCCAAAAAACTAAAATCATAATTACCAAACATTCATTCATTTTCAGAATTGTAACGCTTTACAAATCTTTCTTTACATAACGCCACTGTTGTTTTCTATATAAATAATAATCATGAGTAACTGCTGAGTTATCTTGCAATCCTCTCTTCATCTTGGGAACAATGAAATGATCAACCCCTCAAGCACCAAATATTTATAGGTTTGGCTGTGAGAACACCTGTGTGAACTCAAACTTTGTATAAAATCTACCAGACTAAACAATCAGCGTTTTCTTGTGGTGAAAACTAAAATAATGTGTTTAGGGGCTTCTGAACGTCTGCTTCAAATTCAAGCGCACCTTTTATCGCCGTACAAAAACAATAACAAGTGAAAAAGTGCAATTAAGGGTTAAGATGCGTGTTTGGGTGAAAAAGAAAAACCTCAATGCCGACCTTTAACCTTCTTTGACCTTTTTCATAGTTTTCACATGGCCCTATGACCCTGCCAAGGGTGTCACTCATACATGGAGTGGGATTTTTGATTGCCAGTACAATACAACTTCTTTCAAACTAATTACACACATTAAATTTTCAGTAAACACATGCAAACTACACTCTGACATCCTTACCAACATACCCACACAATTATAGCTGCATTGTTTTTCCAATTGACTCTTTAATATGCATGAGTAGAAAACACAAATAAAGCGAGTATTTCTTTTATATGCCAAATTTGAAAATATGGCACAATCTAGTAAAAAATGGTAAAAATGTAACATTTGAAGCCTTGCCGATAGAATGGGATGCCTATTTGCAAACATTGTATCATTTTTAAGTCAAATGGCCCTGGGTTAAAAAATTGTTTTAATGGGTTTCAATGTGGACAAGGTCCTGAGTGTGAGTATTTTTTGTACGGAGAGTAAAATTGATTTTTTTGAAGGAAATGAGGGTAAAATATTAAAATTCCAATAAAAATAAACACCTGAGCCAAAATTAATGTAGTTGGCATTAACAAAGGCACATTTCTAACAAAAAACAAAACTGAAATGGACAAAAATGTCAATAAGGATGCACAAGGGTTAAGTAACGTAAAAAGTTCAAATTTATCCTCATAGTTTTAATCCTACATCTTGAAATAGCTTTACTTACAGCTTTACTTAGCTTTACCACACGTTCATTACAACTAGCTAAATATAAAATAATATTACATATATTATATTCAGTCTAACTATATACTATAATATATAATATAATAATGCTCACAAATAGTTATTTCAATGAATGAATTTATCAGATGTTTTATTTAAAAAAAAAAAAAGAAAAAGATTTTTGTAATTTAATCAATCAACGCACAAATAACTACCACAGTTTGAGACCCACTGCCTTTGGGTAGTCGTGGCCTAATGGTGAGGGAGTTGGGCTTGTAATCAGAAGGTTGCCGGTTCGATTCCCACACCGGCAGGAATTGAAGGTGGGGATTGTGAATAAACAACATTCTCTCCACCATCAATACCACGACTAAGGTGCCCTTGAGCAAGGCACCTAACCCTAAAATGCTCCCCGGGCGCTGTAGCAATAGCTGCCCACTGCTCCGGGTGGGTGTTCACTGTGTGTGTATGTGTGTTCACTACTCACTGCTGTGTGTGTGCACTTGGATGGGATAAATGCAGAGCACAAATTTCAAGTATGGGTCACCATACCTGACCATATCACCACTTTCACTTTCACTTCACTTCATATAGAGAATTCGCTCCACACAAGGAAGAGAAAGTTCTACCCTGTTCTCCATGCAAGAACATTCCAAACTGGTGGAATAATGCCACCTAACCAACCACGCACATTTGCTTATATCTGTTTGTAATTGCCCAGAAATGAAAAACACTACATGCTAACTGACTTTCTATAAGTTTAAACTAAAATAAAAATCTCAGATGTCAAAACAGCAGGATGTGTCCTAGCGTAGACCTCTGCATGGCTGAATCTCCCTGACTATTCAGTTCTCTACTTGTAAATACCGCCCTCAGTCTGAATTTACTGAGCAGTGAAACATATCTGTGTTATAGTCTCTAAATAGTTAATGTCTAGCATTGTAGGATATTACCTTGAGACTCAAGCTCACCTGTGACTTTGATGTGAACTTATTACTTTGTTACTGTGACTAACGAAGATGTTAGAGGATGGTATGGCATCTGTTTTTCCCTCAAAACTGCTCCTGTCTCCTTGCTTGCTCAGAGCAGCGTCATCTTTACTGTACTGACTCAGTCCAGAGGAAACATATTTTTTGGGCACTGTATCTGAGGTGCCTGTGGTTTCCTGATGTTTTTCCTTCCGTGTGTAAATGGATGAAGTTTCTTCTAAGTTGGCATACCGTTCAGACAGTTCCTGCCTTCTCTCTGCCTTGTAGCGGGCGATACGTTCAGCTTTAGATTCCAGAGATGAGCCTTGCAAAGACTCTACAGCATCCATCATGTCTCACTCCAGTTACACGTCCTTTGTCTGTGATATAAGCTACAATGTGGAAGAGTCCACTGCTCCAATGACTGATGGTGACAGTTGGGCGTTCTTGCTCACTTCCTACTGCACAACGAGTCTGCCAATACCATTCCACTGTTGAGAGAGACAAACAAAATGATTTGACTGTTCTTAAATTAAAAAAGGCCTTTGTTTAAACACTGAATGAGACAAAAATACAAACGAAAATGTCATTGAATATAAAACACTGGCACAATTACTAACACATCTACATTCTAATCCTTCTTCAAGCACTTTTTTTTGTCAGTCAGGATCTGTTGAATGAAAGCCTATAAAGGACAGAAGTGATCTAGGTGAAAGAAAACACACAAAACTGTAACACCTGGCTGCCCAGATTTGATTGGTCACATAAGTTAATAAAAAAAGTTGATGACTCTGCTGACTATGTTGTCCTACTCTTGAAGACTGGCGAGTTTGGAAAACAGGATTGCAACAGATGGATCTTCAACAGGGAAGTGAAGTGACATTGGACTGGCTGCGGGTAACAGACCAACCTCACCACCAAAGTGAGCACCCAGGGCAGCAGAAACCAGTAGCATCAAAGGATCTGGGACAAGAGTAGTTCACATTATCCTGCAGCTCACGTTATCCTGCAGCTCATTCTCAGTTTCACCATCATTGGTAGCCTGCATATTCTGACAGTTGTTAATGACATGAAAGGCATCTTGCACAGTTCCACCAGACGATGGCTGACAAGACTTAAAGGGCTTTCTGCTCAAGGCATCTGCAACAACTTTTTTTGTGCCTGGCACATACTTCAAGTCAAGGTCATATGCAGTGAGTTTCATCACCCATCGCTGTTCACATACGTCCAATCTGGGTTTGGTTTGAATATAGGTCAAGGAATTATTATATCAGACCATGCCGTGAAATGTCTCCCCTTTAGCCAGTAGCTAAACTTGTTACAAAAGGCCCACTGTAAAGCCAGAATTGAGTGTCTGTGCTGGGTAATTTCTCTTTAGCTTGCAAAAGCAAACGGATGTACAATTTTCTCATCAGGGGGCACCTGATAAACACAGCTCCTAAGCCATCAAATGAAGCATCAACAGAGAGAATAAAAGGGGTGATTGTAATCGGGGTGAGCAAGGGTCACACTGTCCAGAAGTTCTTGCTTTAAAGTTTCAAAAGCGGTTTGGTACTCACTAGTCCAATCCTCAGGTTAACTACAAGCAGAATGACTTCTGACTCTTGTGATTCCGTAACTGTCCTGCCCTACAGCACTTATGCATGCCTTTTGAGTAAAGTTGTGCTGTTCAGCTGGGCTGATAGAACACATTGATGCCTCTGCAAAGATGTCACCAATTGTTACACATAGTTAGGTAAAATTATGATGTTCATTGACCTCAGTGAGCCAAATCAAGCAGTGATCAAGGACTCTCTTCCACTGCCACACATGAGTACTCTAAAATGTTTGACTGTTTTCTCTACCATCAACCTGACTAATGCTTACTGTCAAGTGCCGCTTCATGAGGACAGTTGTGACCTCAAGACAGACCGTTATATTTTTGTCGTGTTCCTTACAGATTGGCTTTAGCACCCACATCATTTCAGAAGACGTTGACCATCATCTTGACTGGCTTGTCAGGGGTTTTAAAATTACCTGTACGACATTATCATCCACAGACGTGACATGTCTACACATCACAAAGCACTTCAAGTGGTCTTACAACAACTAGAAGCTGCTGGTTTGCAGCAAAGACAAGTGTTACTTCCAGTAAACGGTGCCACTGCCAGATGGACCATGGCAGAAAGGGGCTGTGGATGTAGTCTGGTCATTTGATTTGCTATAACATTAACTGATTATTACAGTAAATTGTCCAAGTTCTCCTTTACTTAAACCATAACAGATTCTTTGGTTTTGTTTCTGTCATTAGTCTTCAGATGCCATGGAAATCCATTAAGTGTTGTTAATGAAAACGGTGTTCAGTTTATGTCCGCTGCTTTTACTGCTTTTCTGGAAGGAATCTTCGTCACCATTGTTTCTCTGTCTAATACCCAGCTGCTTATGCTGCTGAAGAGAGGCTTAACCATGTGCTCAACCTGTCCAAATGGCCATCCAGCAACATCATCAGCCATGGAAACCTGTGGTAACTTATACTTGCAGGTGTACCATGCCACTCCAGATGCTGCTGCTACATCACCCTTTAATTTCCTCTATGACAGGCAAATGCACAAAATGCTGTCTATTTAGGATGTCATTTGCTCCTGTTCACCCACCAACTGACATTAGTGTTCGTCAAAGGCAGGGTGTCCAAACTATGGCCCGCAGACCGCTACAGGACTGATAACGGGCCACAGGTGGATTAATTTGATGCTTAATTTGCCAGGACTTCAATGGTGATTAAGACATTATGAAACAAAACATCAGTCTTTCAAAACTAACAGTGGTACAAAGCATGATCAAAAGGCAATTGGCAACTGCCTTTCAGCTCAACAATTATTTTTTGTTTTCATCAAACAGAAATTCTACATTAGCTAGTTAATCACCTAATAACCAATAACATTCTCAGGAGGTGAAATTATAAAGGAGTGTCTGATGAAAGTTGCCACTATAATTTGCCCTGAAAAGATGCACGATTTTAAAAACATCAGTCTTTCATCAAGTCTGTCTTCAAGTCTTGTCAGCAAATCTAAAGGAACAAGTGATAAAGAACTCATTTGATTTTTACTCAATTGCGCACGGTGACAGCACTGATTCCAGACACTGCACAGCTGTTAATTTTTTTGCAAGGTGTGGACAGTGATTTTTGCATTTCAGAAGAGCTCCTTGATATGAAGAGCCTTAAGAGTACAACTAGGGGAAAAGATCTTTTTGAAGCCATATTATGTGCAATTGAAAACCTGAATCTCATTTGGGCTAAGCTCTGTGGCATTTCAATGGATGGAGCGCCAGCCATGATTGGCGAGTGGAATGGAATGGCTTCCATGGTATATAACAAGGTTTGCGAAAGTGAAGGTGAGGCTGTGAAAATGCAATGTATCATACACCAGGTATTATTTTGGCTCTGTGCCAAAGCCATCCAGTTGGATGATGTGATGACCACTGTGGTGAAAACTATAGGCTTGATTCGTTCAAAAGTGCTCAACAAGAATTCTGGGCATTTCTGATTTTGATGCAGAATACAGTGACGTAATATATCATTGACGTGCAGTTGCTGAGTTGCGGCTCTGTTCACTGAGGTCTGGAATTGACCAGTTTTTGAAAGAATAAAATCTGACACTTTATCAACTGACTTGGCTGGCAGACCTTGCCCTTCCATTTTCTGTAAAGCTGCTTTGAAACAATATGTATCGTGAAAAGCGCTATACAAATAAATTTGAATTGAATTTTAGTTGATTTGACCAGTCACCTGAATGCACTGAATAAAAGCCTGCAAGGCAACGACCCACTGATATCAGAAATGTATGCACAATTGAAATCCTTCTTTATAAAGCTAAGACTTTAAGAGACAAATCAGTGACTTCAATGCTGTGCATTTTCCTAGTTAGTCTGAATTTATCTCCAACGTCGCTGGGGAAAAAAATGGATAAATATTTCACAGTGCACACATTCCTAATCACAGAATTTTATCAGTGTTTTAAAGACTTTTCTGCTATCGATATCAACATCAAACTGTTCTCAACCCCTTTTTCTGTTAATGTAGTAGAAGTTCTCTTGGAATGTGCAGCTGGAACTCATAGAACTGCAGTGTGATGATTATCTTCATTTATCTTAAGTTTTGGAACATCCAGATTTTCCTCAATCAAACGTCGTGCGCAAAAGCTTCACAAATACAGGTGCATTTCAATAAATTAGAATGTCGTGGAAAAGTTAATTTATTTCAGTAATTCAACTCAAATTGTGAAAGTTCTGTATTAAATAAATTCAATGCACACAGACTGAAGTAGTTTAAGTCTTTGGTTCTTTTAATAGTGACGATTTTGGCTTACATTTAACAAAAACCCACCAATTCACTACCAAGAAATTAGAATATGGTGACATACCAATCAGCTAATCAACTCAAAACCCCTGCAAAGGCCTCCTGAGCCTTCAAAATGGTCTCTCAGTTAGGTTCACAAGGCCACACAATTATGGGGAAGATTGCTGATCTGACGGTTGTCCAGAAGACAATCATTGACACTGTAGTAAGTTGCTAAAATGGATGAAATATTTTCACAACTGAGTCATAACACGTTATCACTAATTATGAATATGAATCGACCACGAAGGGAATTAGGTATATATGGATAATCAATTACAACAAATTATAATTAATCATGAATATATATGGTCTAAAATTATTTCTAGGTTTAGAATTAATTTAGAAAGACTGGTTTGTTTTGTCCAGATCAGTCCGATTTCTTATCAATTTTAGAAAGGATGTTTTCGTCTCTGGCCACGAAAAGAAACTTATTCTAGTACTTAAAAAGTATATAGCTTGCAAAATCAAACGTTAAAGGGACTTGGTTCATGTATGACTTACAATCAGAGACAATGAACTGTGTGAATACAATGTGTTTAATATATGAATATATGATATATACACGAATACATACAACTAAACCTAAACAGAGCATACAAATACAATAACGAAAGGAAAGAAAGGAAAAGAGAGGTTGATCAAAGAAAGCAAGATTACAAACAGTTAAACCTTTTGAGAGCCAGCAACGAAATCACTTCAGACAATCAAGTTAAAGTGCGTCAAAAATGAATTCAAATACTTGCATTACTTTGTGCTGTGGTGAATGCCGTTCAAACTTCCGTGCATGCAGCTGGAGTTTCTATTGGTCTCATCCTCAGGTGATTCTTCAGTGAGAGTTCCAAAACGGAATTAACTGTTTGTAAGATGCCGGAAAATAAAAGAAGAATGTCTCGTCTAGGATGGAAGTGACTGAGCATGGATGAGCTCTTGTTTAGGTGTTATAAAGGACACACCTATTTTGGTCGTACGGACCAGTAGAGAACATGGACTTTTGGCGGGAGAACTTTACATTGTCTCTTTTTAGGGCCTAATTTGCATGATCTGCTGAGTTGTCTGACTGAGTCCTTTTTCCTCCCAATATTCATATTTTGATGAATGTCTCTATGTGTGTGCGTGGGCTCCTTGTCCCACAAGCACTGGTCTAGTGTGGGGGAAATAATTTGATCTGAGCTGATTCCGATCTTTCTGAAGTCAGGGAGAATTCCTGAGAGATCCTGTCTTACATCAACACGTAGCCGGTAAAAACCGTTGTTTGCCCTGGGGGGGTCAGGTCAGGACAGGCTGGAGCCAGCTAAGATTTACCTATGTTAAGTCAGAAAGTTAAAAGCTTTTCCTAAAACCTAAAAATGAATTGATCATCAGTGATCCAGTCCAGACGGTACAACACCCTTCACAAGGAGGGAAAGTCACAAACATTCATTGCCAAAGAATCTGGCTGTTCACAGAGTGCTGTATCCAAGCATGTTAACAGAAAGTTGAGTGGAAGGAAAAAGTGTGGAAGAAAAAGATGCACAAGAGTCCACTGAGAGCCAGTCTGACTGACAGCCATCTCCGTGATCTGCTTCCCTGCTCTACTACACAACTTACTTCTAACTTGACATCAGTTCAGTTGACAAATCCAAGGCAGAACATCTCATGTACATTAAGGCTGAACGATTAATTGCATTTGCGATAATATCGCGATATGAGAAAATGCGATTTTCTAATCACAACGTGCGCGATTTGAGGTGGGCACGTGACGCGAGCGAAAGAGCGGAGAACTCGGCTGCAACAACTTTTCATCCTGTCAGTTCATCTTTAACCTGTAGCACAATGGCCTCTGCCTCGACGGAACAGTCAGTAACTGACACAGCTGCGACTTTAATCTCAAAGAGGAACAGCACGTCGGTGGTGTGGAACTATTTTGGTTTCAAAAAAGAAGATGCTGCACAGCTTCAGGTGTTATGCAGAGCATGCCGTGCTCCCGTTGCGACTTCACGGGGTAACACTACAAACTTGTTTCAGCACTTAAAAAAATACCACAAATCAATGTATGACAGTTGTATGACCAAAATGCCGAGCACCAGTGCGCCAGACAGGCCAAATACCTCAAGACAGGGATCACTGACCGAAATGTTCGAAAGTGTCAATATTCTGGTTTTCTTAGCAAAAAACCTGTGAGCCACTGAGAACAAAACTGTTGGATCATTATAGCTGGCAGTGCCATACTCGTAGTGAACTTTAGTCTGTGTGGTGTGTTATTGTTGTGTACTTGATAAGTGAGGTTGATCTATTCTATATTATAATATTCAAATAGTTGTCTAATTTAAAAGTGCATTTCTCCATTTTTTAATTTATAACTTTATTTATTTTGATTTTACTAAATATTTTCAAAGCAAATGCTGTTGCAGTTGTGTGAAATGTTACTGACTTTGGAGCAGTAAGATAATTATTATTTTAAATTATTTTTTTCTTCAGACTGTAAATTTTGCACACAGTGTTTACAAAGTGCGCATACCTTTGTTTAAATTATTTAAATGCACAGTGGCAAAGCCATAGATGTTTCTGTAACGAGCAGTTCAATAAAAATGTCATTTATTTCAAGTCATACATGTTTTAATTTAATTATAACAAATAGGCCCAGCCTATGGGAAGGAACATTTCACACTAAATGCATCTAATATTGTGTTGGTCATATTTAAATAATTCATTACGTTTTGTTGGGGAAAAAAAAAGAGGATAAAAAAAATCTTTACAAAACAAATCGCATATTAAATCGCAATCGCAATATTGGGGAAAAAAAAAAAAAAAAAAAAAAAAAAAAAAAAAAAAAAAATCGCTATTAGATTATTTTCCCAAATCGTTCAGCCTTAATGTACATATAATCTGTCTATATCTTAACTGTACATACAATTGTCTATTTTGTATATTTGTATTTTTATTCTTCTTTTTATCATCTGTGTCTTGTCTTGTCACTGTCACTCTGTTGCACTGTAAAGCTTTTGTCACTAAAACAAATTCCTAGTATGTGTAAACATACCTGGCAATAAAGCTCTTTCTGATTCTGATCTCTGGTCACATTAATAAAGTTAATGATAGTAAAAATATTTGAAGCCAGATAAAGGCACCCAGGAGTGCAGTTCCTATAGACTGGTTTCCTTATTAATGGGATGTCAAAATTGTATCTAATATATTTGGCCTCTATGAGAGCATATAATTCCAGATATTATTTTACAAGACCAGACAGGCTTCATTAAAGGGCATCACTCCATCAATACTCAAAAATTTCTTAATATTTCTTAATCACTTCACGACTCTCTGATGCAGTCGAATGGAACTATTCATTTGCTGTGTTAGACAAATTTGGATTGTTCTCAATTCACTTCCTGGATTCACTTACTTTATCATCAACCAAAGGCTTTCTAGAGGCACACGGCAACACAGTCCCCTTAGCCCTTTGGCATTTATTTTGGCTATAGATCCACTATCATCAGTACTCAGACCATCACAGTCTATTAGTGGTATTAAAAGAATGGATGTTTAGTATAAATTTGCAGACGATCTATTTTATACAACTAACCCACTGTCTTGGGTCTCTGAAATTGTGAAAATATTTAAAGACTATTGGTTATTTTCAGCTTATAAACTAAACTTTTCAAAAAGTTTATGCTTCCCTGTATACCATATGGCAGATCAGATTATGGATACAGACTCGCCCTTTTGCATATAAAAATCACTTCCAACGATGGAGTGTTATACATTTGTCTTTAGCTGGTAAAATCAATTGTGTTAAAATTAATGTGCTACCCAGATTATTGCATTAGTTTCAGAGTCTTAGAGTAAAGAGTTTCGTGAATAATATTATTGAAACCAATAAAGGACAGAGGATTGGCTCTCCCGCATTAGTTAATAATGGATAAAAGAGTTAGGTTATGACAAATTTTTGACAGATTCAGATAAATGTTATATACTGTATTCATTAAAGTAAAACCAAGTTGACTGAAATGTACCCAAATATAGACATGTGAAGGAACACAAAATTAAAAATGATGCCAAGCAGAGTGCTCGTACTCCTTGTTTCCAGGAGTGGGATAAAGTGAGGGTACGGAACCCCTTGCATGTTCCTAAGGGACACCGAAAATTTACCGATCCTCTCACAGTGACCAAAAGACTTTGGTACATGCGTTCTTAGAGATGGAAAGACATGGAATGCTACCCATCTCACCGAATTTCCATGCACACCAACAATGGAAAATGCTGTTCACTGCACACATGCTCATTTCATTAGACCTAAATGTGATTACTATTACTCACTATTTTGAAATGATGGATGAATTTCATAACTCCTGTCTCTTGTGCTTCATTGAAAAAACACTATTCAAATAATTAAAAAATTTTTTAAATAGACTGCACAATTATACAGACTGCAGGAATAAACATTATGTCAGAACCTCTAGTAAATTACATTTTATTTTGTTTAGTTGTCGAATCAGGATCATGGGAGAATCGTGATTTCTGTTTTTAACAAAAAAAAAAAATCATGATTCTCAATTTATCATAATATAATATTTGTATTACAGGAATAAAAGCAATAAAGGGGACATTCCTCTAAAATATATAAGGTGACTTCTAAAGCAACAAAGGAGAACCACATTGCTCACACATATCCCTTCTCATAAACATTAAAGTGTTGGTTTTGCCTTGGATTGTGGTGGTATGGCAGTAGATAATGTTTTCTCTGCCATTGAAAACAGTGGCATTGGTGCAATTTTAGGATGAATGTCAACCTAAAGATGGACCCTAAAAACACAGAGCTGTCGTAAGATCTACTTTTTATGGATGTGCATAACTGCATACTTACAAGACTTGAGTGGTCTGAACAATTTTGAAATATGTAGTTTTGCACATTACCATTCCATTATTAACAATGAAAGTGTACAAGTAAAACGTTTCTGCTCAGTGTGGCGCAGGCTCTGTATCTCCCAATCCTAAACGGTGTTTAAAATAAAAAACTTGCGTCTGCATAAATATTTGCTGTCGCGAACTTCCTAACACCCTTTACTGTCATTAGCCAGGAAATGGAAAGGTCAGACATGAAGAAGCAGATCGACAGAGAGATTAAGAGAGATGCCAGGTCACCGTTGAACACTATTCCCTACTGCATGCTACTCTGACCTCTCCATACAACATTGTAACATCATTAATTAGGAATGATGTCTTCAGGATTGCAACAAATAGCCTTAACATTGAAGAATGTTGTATTTGCCATTGTCTTGTCAGTCATTTCTTTTCTTATCGTTGTCATGTCACTGCAGCTCTGCAGCTTGTGCTGTATGGAGCAGAGCATACGCCTTCATTTTATAATTGAAGCTTCCGTTGTCCAACCTAACTAAATTTTCATTTCTATAAAATAAGCAAAACAACGGTGCCGCAGTACCAAGTAAAGTAATTTGTGAATGGCTGAACAGAGTAGCACAGGTAAAACCAACTACAGCAGCAAGGCTAGAATGCCCCAAAAATTCAACAAACAGTCTGTAAATACATCAAAATGCAACATCAGATGCAGCTCCTGTGACACTTCTGCATTGCAAAGAGAGATTTTATCGATAATGATTTAATTTGATTTGCAACAGCTAGGGCTTGGCGATATACTACATATCGAAATCAGCACAGACAGTCTGCAAAATATGTTGCCGCAAGTTCCACACAACGCAGCAAACTTTTTATCTGAAAAAGTATCAGTACAAATATCAGTAAAAATATCAGTGACCACATGGAGAAGTGGTCCCATGTTAATCTATGTAGCATAATGACTAGATTACAATGTTTACATTTTGCACTTTTTACTCAATGTACATTTACATTTATTCATTTGGCAGACGCTTTTATCCAAAGCGACTTAGAAGGGGAGCAATTAGGGGTTTCATGACTTGCTCAAGTGCACCTTAGTCATGGTATTGAAGGTGGAGAGAGTGCTGTTCATTCACAATCCCCACCTTCAATTCCTGCCGGAGTGGGAATCGAACCAGCAAACTTTAGGTATTAACCTTCCTGATATTAAAAGTTAATATCAGTCACTGCTGCAAACTAACCACAGCACAGAATATGCAGAATGTCAAAAGATTTGGGAGTCAGCCATCCATGAGAGTCCTAAACCTGCCAAGGTACCAGCACAATAACCCATTCAGAAAAATCTCTTTATACTATCATGTTATCAACAAAAACCCAGAAAAGATTTTTTTTTTTTGGTCAGCATTACACTACACCTGACCTCTCCATGAAAGACAGCACTTCAACTGGCCCACAACACTGATTTCACCACCTTGGAACAAGAGACTTCTGTCCACTTCTTCTTTCACATGGATCAAAACAAACAAGTTAAGAGAAGAATCATGAGCTCTCAGGGGCTTTGTTGGAACATGTTCAAGCCTTGCTATTCTCCTCAGGTATTTAAAACCATGATTTACTTTACAGGAACCGGGGCTTGATCATCCTGGAACACTAATAAAATAAAATAAAACTTCAATACTACTTTTACTTCAATAGAGACATATTACCAGTGAACAATATTCATCAGATGGTGCAACCATGTACATGTAAAGATGTTTTTGGTTAATTTAAGCATTTATCTGGACTGTACTTGAAAATCATGTCTGAGCTCTCCTGAGCATTCCTGTTCCTCATTGATTGACTCAAATCTGCCCTCAGGGATCAATTAAGTTAATATATCTAGGAAACTCAGTACAATCCAGTTGAGTCTTGTCAGAATATTTTAAAAGAATAACACTGCATAATTTCATAGGATGGTTAACAACTTTACATCTGCCTTGATGAACTGACAAAGGCAATAGGTACGGTTCACTCATTTAATTTGCCCAGTTGGTAAATGCCACAAGGGTCCACTCCAAGAATGATGTTAAACCCAAATGTATTAGGCATTCATTTGCCTATGTCCTGAATTGCATTATTGTTTACCTAAGGTTACAAATGATCAGGGGTCATTTGTATAAAGATGCTCAGAGTAAAATTTTTGACGTGTCAAAATTCTAAGAATGACAATTTTTGTAAGAAATTTGATAACTTCTACTCTAAAAATTAAAGCTCCAACTGCAAAAACGAAAGTAATAATGACATTTTTGGGAAAATTCAGCAGTGCACCAGTGATGACTCTGGCCCATTAGTCCACAGTAAGCAGGGATATTTGTTTTTAATGGGCATACAACTTCTCTTAATAAAAATATTTTATATTTTTTATAACTAAACACTAAACTTGGTTAAGGCATTTCTGATAAAATTATTTGGCAAAAAGGCACTAAAGCTACAAGTTTTATTTTTGCAAACTCTTCTTTTTGCATGTGTTCATAATTTCTTTGTATGACAGCCAGGCCAAAAGTGATGTCCATACACAATTTGACACGCTTCATTGCTTTATCAAATAGACTAAACAAAATTACTCAAAACATAACTATGCAATACGCTTACAAAATCTTTAACATGTTAATTTACATTTGGATAAAGAGTGAAAATCAATTTTCCTAGTTGCACTTTTATGAGGATTCTAAGCTTCCCTGGAGGTCAAGCGTGAGGTCACTGAAGATGGCGAGAGCACCCTCATTTGACCTCAACCGGCTCATCACCACAAGCACCCATAAATCTGGTAACCAACTGGACCTAATCTACACACGTAACTGTATCACTGACAACATTCTGGTGAAACCTCTGCACGTCTCTGACCATTTCTTCATTACTTTTAATCTGCAACTCCCTACTTGTGCACCAACAACCACTACACATGTTTCCTTCAGAAGAGACCTGCACTCTCTTTCCCAGTCTCATCTTTCCTCTGTTGTGTCATCCTTCCTTCCCTCACACAGACAATTCTCATCTTTGGATGTAGATACTGCAGCACACACTTTATGCTCCACTTTATCTTCTTCCCTAGACAGTATCTGTCCTCTGTCATCCAGACCAGCACGTGCGAAAGGAAATGGCACAAATCAAAAGACCCATCTGTCCTAGGTTCATATCAAGACCTGCTATCATCTTTTTCTGGTGGAGTCCATGCAGCAAAGTCCTCATACTTCCACAACAAGATCAACAGCGCTACTAACATACGCTCACTCTTCAAGACATTTAACACACTCCTCTGTCCCCATCCACCACCACCCACCACATCTTTAACTGCTGATCAATTCGCCAATTTCTTCACTGACAAGACATCTTCCATCAGTAGCCAGTTCTCTACACCACCCACACAGGAACTTAGCCACTCCTCATCCACTAATCTTCTCTCTTCCTTCTCACGGAGGTGGAAGTATCAAAACTTCTCCTCTCCAGTCATCCCACCACCTGCCCTCTAGACCCCATACTCTCACACCTTCTACAAGCCATCTCTCCCACTCTTTTACCAGCACTTACACACATTATTAGCTCGTCTCTCCACACAGGTACTTTCCCTACCACATTCAAGCAGGCTCGGGTAAACCCACTGCTAAAAAAAAAACCCACGTTAAACACATCACTTGTAGACAATTACAGACCTGTCGCTCTCCTACCATTCATATTGAAAACACTTGAACGGGTTGTGTTCAACTAGGTCTCTTCTTTCCTCACACAGAACAACCATCTGGACGTCAACCAATCTGGATTCAAGAGCAGCCATTCCACCGAGACTGCGCTACCGTTTGTCACGGAATCCCTGCGAATTACAAAGGCTGGTTCCAAATCATCTGTTATCATTCTACTGGATCTATCTGCTGCCTTCGACACCGTAAACCATCAAATTCTTCTGTCCACCCTGTTGTCACTTGGCATCTCAAGTACTGCACTTCAATGGTTTGAGTCCTTTCTCACAGGTAGGTCTTTCAGAGTCGCCTGGGGAGGGGAGGGATCCAAACCTCATCAACTGATCACTGGGGTTCCTCAGGGTTCAGTTCTTGGACCCCTCCTATTCTCCATTTATACTACATCACTGGGTCCCATCATACAGGCACATGGTTTCTCCTACCACTGCTATGCTGATGACACACAACTCTACCTGTCCTTCCAACCAGATGATTCCACAATAGCTGCATGGATCTCAAGCTGTCTGGCGGACATCTCGACGTGGATGGAAGAACACCACTTGCAGCTCAACCTGGCAAAGACTGAGCTTTTAGTCTTCCCTGCCACTCCAACTCTACAACATGATTTCAACATACAGCTTGGTACAACCACAATTACCCTATCAAAGTCGGCCAGAAATCTTGAAATTATCTTCGATGACTAACTGACCTTCAGAGACCACATCTCAAAGACAGCTTGCTCATGCAGATTTGCACTTCACAACATCAGGAAAATCAGGCCCTTTCTTACTGAGCATGCTACACAACTTCTCGTCCAGGCCCTGATCATTTCAAGGCTTGATTACTGCAATGCTCTCCTGACTGGACTGCCGTCAAGTGCAATCAAACCTCTACAAATGATCCAGAATGCTGCTGTACGTCTTGTCTTCAATGAGCCTAAGAGAGCCCACGTCACTCTTCATCTCTCTGCACTGGCTACCCCTTGCTGTACGCATCAAGTTCAAGCAGGCGTTGATGCTTGCTTACAGATCCACCACAGGCTCTGCACCTTCCTACCTCCACACACTGCTACAACGCTATGTCCCCACCAGAGGCCTGCGATCACTAAAGGAGCGAAGGCTTGTGGTACCGTCACAGAGAGGCACAAAATTACTTTCCAGAACATTCTTGTTCACTGCTCCCTGCTGGTGGAATGATCTCCCTACCTTCATCAGGAATACAGAATCCCTGGCAATATTCAAGAGACAGCTGATAACTAATCTCTTTCGTGAACACTTAACCCCTTCATTAAAAAAATAGATAAATAAATAAATCTATCCTTTCCTTTTTCCCTTCCTACTCTAGCTTATGTTACTGAGCAATGTATGAAACTTGTATTGTGAGGACTTCCTGTGTCTATTTGCCAATTCATGAAGAATCGCTTGTGTTCCTCACTTGTAAGTCGCTTTGGATAAAAGCGTCTGCTAAATGATTAAATGTAAATGTATTGTAAATGAGGTATTGGAGCAATTGATGACAAACTCATGTACGTCTATATAGAAATTTTTTGAAGCAATACTCAATTTAAAATGTAACATACAAAATGGAAATGCATTTCTATATTTAAATTTACATTTTCAAACCCATATGCGCAACCTTTAGAACAAAATGATAATTAAAATATTACTTACAATTGCTATGTCTTACACTAGTTTTAACATATAATTTAAACATATTTTAACACTTTATAAGTTACATAATTAAATTGAAAATGTATTACAGAAATGTTTATACATGCTCAACATATTCAAGGAAAAATAGTAGCAAATGTCCAATGTGTGTGTTTTAGTTGTTTTTATTTTTGTCATATATCAATGCTTTTGGTTACCCTTTACCTCTATCAGTGTTCCTGAAAAGTAACAATTTTGGACGTACACTGTTTCATACGCTGTAAGTGTCCTCTTTGCTCTATGACGTATTTTTCACTGCGTGAAAACGTGTGGTGTGAGAGTGGTGGTTTTGTTCGAGACCTGACACCTGACATTGTTTTTCCTGTGACCTGAGGCATGGCGCCTCTTCGTTGTATGACTGGGGTCTGAGAATGTCTTAAAAATGTACACCATAGATCGAATCTCTTCGGAAAATTTGGACTAAACCACTCAATTCATATGGATTAGTTTCTCTTTATGACCTTTTTGAAGCATCAAAGCTTCAATTGCACAACTGTCTAAGGGCTCAGATTTCATCAAAAAGATCTTCATTTGCATTCCAAAGATGAACAAAATTATTACAGGTTTGGAACAACATGATAGTGAAACTAAATCTTTAAATCAAAGCTTAAGCCTATTTTTGAGGAGTTTTATACATGAGGTCCCTGATTTCTAACACAATAACTCCATTCCACACCTCTTACAAAATTTCTTTGACACGGTTGAAGTGAAATCATTCCTCAAGTTTAGGCAATGCCTTTGTTTTTGCAGGTGCTTAACTGCTTACTTTCCCAAACAGCTCAGTGGGGGATCATTATTTGTTAAGACTCAGATCTCTGAACTCAATGAGAACTGTTTGTTTCGATTATAAATAATTAAAAAATAAATTATAAATCAATTGTTTATGAACTGAGTTTCAACCAGCTTGCAGAATTCAGCAGGAAATAGCACAAATCAAATCACAAAGAAAGTAGGATCCATTGATGATTTAAATAGAGACATGTCATCTGATCTCAACAAAAGAGAAACTGATAAACAGATGAGAAAAAAGGTTACAGTAAAAAAAACTCAGACATTTCAGCCAGAACAGAATATAAAGACAATATTTTAAGAGAGACCTTTGATTTTTCAGTCGAATTATGCAACGCACTCCGCCCAACTCCCTGATCACAAAAAAAAAAAACTCGGAAATTTATCCATGGTTTTTTAACAAATAATATTGTTCAACTAGAATGTTCTGAATAACAATTACGAGAACACAACATTAATGGATACGCAACTACCAGCAAACAACATAGAAGGATACAAAAAGGAGAAATGTAAGAGGCAACATTTTGGGAGAGATACTCACCTAGTTTTCCAGAATTTCGCTTAATCAAAACAAGTTTAATAGGATCATCCGATTAACACAGCCAATCGTTGAACAAGAGGATAGACAGGTCCTCAGTATATCACAAATAAAAATTGAGGCGTGAAACAGTCAAATCCAAAACCACCTGAAATCGCACAGCAATCATTAGGTCAGAGTCAGCGATAGAGTGGGCTCTGTCCGGATTTAAACACCGCATATCCGTGTGGTGGAACACTATAATTAGCTTGAGACCGCTCTTGGAGTACTACCATAAACATTCGCACAAACGCAACATAACGACTCTGAAAGACTGCAGGAGACGAGTGTGTTTGCCAGCCGAGCTTGAAAGTTGAAATCCCGCCCCCTGGCCACGCCAGTAGTGTGGTAAGATATATCCAGTTGTAGAACCGGCAGAAACAGCTTCAGACCACCAGCGCCAGACCAACAACCACAAGACTAAAGCGAGGGGCGGGGATTATATATTTAAAGGGATAGTTCACACAAAAATGAAAATTATCCCATGATTTACTCACCCTCAAGCCATCCTTGGTGTATGAGTTTTATTTTTATTTTTTTCAGACAAATACAAAAGGAGTTTTTGAAGTAAAAAAAAAAAAGTGCGTCCACGATCATAGAAGTAATCCAAAGGCCTTCTGAAGCGAAGTGATGGGTTCTTGTAAGAAAAATATCCATATTTAAAAATCAATAAACTAAAATAACTAGCTTCCAGCAGACACCAAAGTTCTTAAATAAAGTTCGTAAAGTTCTTGTATTAATGAGCTGTTTTCACATGGATTTTGAACATGAATCAATATCTAAAATATTTAACAACAATGCTTTTAAATAAAATCACCTTAATGTATACTTAAGATATGATCAAAGAGCATTTTTTTATGCTAATGATTAATACAAACACTATTTTGTTTTTAGTTCATACTGAACTAGCCTAATTAAACTAAGGAGCACGGGGCCTAAATCAGCACATGAAAATCACAGATGTTGGGTGATAAAAATTGAAACTCAAACATCGTTTAGAAAACTAGTCCTGTCCGGATAGTGATATCGTGTCATAGTTCAATTTCAAATGAGTGTGAAGTTATCATAAGCAGTTCAAAATTTTTATAAGTACATCAGTATTTATCTTAAGTTAATTAAAATATATATATATATATATATATTTATATATATATATATATATATATATATATATATATATATATATATATATAAACAATTATCAAATTAATTATATAATACTATGTTGTCAGTGGCCAACAAATAAACTGCTTTGATTAACTGCCAGGGTTGGGGAGTAATGAAATGTAACTTAGTTACGCATTTAAAATACAAAATTTGAGTAACTGTATTTCATTAAAGTTACATTTTAAATGGGTGGTAATCAAATTAGAGTTACATCCGAAAAGTATTTTAGATTACCAAAGTGATTACTTTGAATTTTAATGCCATTTAAACATTAATATAAACTGTGATGAGCAATTAATGTAAACAGCAACTAGTGATTCCGGGACTCTGACAGTCTGAAAATTTGTTTCATTTCTGTTCATAAGTTTCATATGAATAAGCCATTTCTCATAACAGATGTTTATATGTACAACAAAAGACAAAATGACTGTATTTATAAAAATTACCCAATTTAAACAATGTACATAGCCTTGAATAATTACTCTATGATCCACAACTGTTTTCATGTTTTGTGATATTGCTTGTAAGTCACTTTATAATTGTGAAAAAGGTAATTGTTACTTTATCTCACAATTCGACTTTTTTCCTCACAATTGCGAGTTTGCATCTCACAATTCTGACTTTTTCTCAGAATTGGGAGATTTAAACTCATAATTGCAAGTTGTAAAATCAGAATTGCGACATAACTTGCAACACTGAATTTTCCTTGGAATTGCGAATTAATATCAACTTCTTTGCTTGAAATTCTGACTTTTCTCAATATTGCAAGTTTATAGCTCATTATTCTGAATTTATAACTCGCAATTGCAACTTTATATGACGCAATTCTCACAAAGATAGAATTGTGACAAAAACTTGAAATTACCTTTTTTGTGTTACATATTTATAGTAATATAGTATTATATATTATATAGTATTATATATTCTAAAGTATTTAAATTAAGTTACTAAATGTTGGTAATCTGACGAAATATGTTACAAATTACTTTTTAAAGTATGTATTTTGTAATCTGTAGTGAAATACATTTTAAAAGCAACCTAAGCCCTGTTAACTACTTCAGGTGTGTAGCTAAACTCTGAAGGACAGTTGGTCTCCAAAGGTTTAAAGAACTGATCAAGGTTGTAAAACAGACACACACACGCACACACACACACACACACAGAGAGTGAGACACACACAGAGAGTGAGACTTAGGGAATGGGGGATGTACAGTGAGACAGAGATTCAGAAGATTTAACAACATTTTAAACAAAATCTAAAAGTGACAAAATGTAGTCTTTGATAATAACTAAATATACATGCCAATACAGTATGGGGAAAACATTGATTTTAGTACAAATTATTGTTCTTTAAAGCTGTTCAGAATTGTATCGAACCTTATTTAAAAATAACACTATAGTACCATTTTTTGGTTATTACAAAATATTAGATTTCTTGTCCTCAAACAGATCATTAATGGGCTTATTTTTAGATTAAACATACTACATTGATTTAAAAAAAAGTTTACATTTCTTATTCAATGTCAGTATTATTGTATAGAGAAATAAACAGTGTATAATTCAGAGGAGAATATTGTTTAGTGTCAAGAATTAATTTTAAAATACAACATTTAAATTTAATTTAAGTCAAAAAATGACATTACAAGAATGAGATTTTCCTCAACCAAATTTGAAAAAAATAATATGCTACCCTCTAGTGCTCATTCAATATATGACATTTGGTTATTAATGGAATTCTTTTGAACCAAAGAGCAGTTCTCTGCTTGATTTTAATTTACACATGTTAAATCAAATAAATAAAGTAAAATGTGTTTATTTATAATATTTTTATTATTATATATTGAAATAAAAGGGAGAACATTTCAGTTATTTGAAAATATAAGAGAAATTCCTTTATTTTTTGTCCTTTCTTTAAACCTTCGCCATGGCAACACTATTCAAGATATACTATAATTGTTTACAATTTCGCATTTTCAGTATGTTGTCATCGTGTTCAGAAAGATTGGTGGCGATTGCATGAATCCCCTAAGAGGAGTAGCTAAAAATTCAGAGCTTGATTATTCAAAATATCCATTTTCAAACTAAAATATCTGACTTCCTGTTGGTCGGAGATAATGACTATGAATTAGAAAGTTGTCTGGCTAAATGAGAACAATATGTGTACCGAGTTTGGTGACTGTAGGTTAAACTAACCCCCCAACTTTTGTGAAAAGATGGCGCTATAGAGCCCCTCCTCCACGCCTTTTTAAAGCTTTGCCAATGTCTACTGGAGGACCATCCTGACGTGTGTGTCGATTTTCATGCAATTTGAAGCATGATAAGAGTCTCAAAAGCATCCAAAACGAACATTTTGATCTGAAACTTTTATCTGATGCTATGACAACGGTGTTTAAAATATAATAGATCTTTTAAAAGGTCTACATTCACCATGTCTTCACATTATTCTGGTAAAGTTCGAAGCTAGTTGGGTAAAAATAAGAGGGTGATCTCAAGGCATTTTGAAAGTGACACATTTCCTGCTGCCAGCTGGTGGCGCTATATCTTTGACTCACAATCCATGTGCTCAGCCTCCTACAACCAACAGACATCTGAAGTTTAATAAAAATAAAAATAATAAATAATAAATAACTAAAAATTAATTAATGTATGCAGACGTTATAACACACTTCCTGTTTCTGTTTTCTCGCCATAAATTCATTGCCTCGCCACGGGCAAACCGTTTGAGATATCAAAAATCCGCTGGACGTTTTGCATCATCAATGTCTTGACTTCATGCTGACTGAGTTTGATGGTGATCGGATAAAGCGCCTAGGAGGAGTATATCAAATTCTAAGAGCATGTGTTTTTCAAGCAACCCATAATAGCTCACTTCCTGTTGAGGCGGCATACAAGTTAGAGCACGAAAGTTGTCAGGCCCAATAAGTTCTACATGTGTTCTGAGTTTCATAGTAATACATGCAAGCGTATTTGATATATGGACCAAGTTCTCGGACCCCGTTCAAAGGGGCGCTGTTGAGCCCCCCTGCCACGCCCACATCGCAGCCTCTGTAACATCCTAATGGCCGCAGGTTCCAATGCGTGTGCAAAGTTTCAAGAGTTTTCGAGCATGTTAAGGGCCCCAAAAGTGCCTGAGTTTCATCCAATTTGAAAGATGCCAAGAGTCTTAAAAGCATCCAAAACAAATATTTTGATCTGACACTTTGATCTGTTGCTGTAACAACAGTGTTTCAAATTTCGAAGATCTTTAAACAGGTCTACATTCATGGTTATGTCTTGACATTATTCTGGTGAAGTTTGAGGCAAATCGGGTAAAAATAAGAGGGTGATCTCAAGGCATTTTGAAAGTGACATTTCCTGCTGCCAATTGGTGGCGCTATAACTTTGACTCACAATAGTCACATCCATGTGCTCGGCCTCCTACAAGGAACACACATCTGAAGTTTCATAAAAAACAATGGCTGCGTTCGAAATCGCCTACTCAGTGAGTAGGTACTTAATTTCAATGAGTAGATACTTAACGAGTGCAAAAAGAGTATGAATGAAATCTCGTTGAGTATGAATGCGATCCAGAAATCATCCGCCATGTTGACGTCATCATGTGACCTACGACGCTACCGCAAGCGCAACAACTTAAAAGATATGAGTGACGGGTTTAATTCATCTATCTTTAAATATCTTGATATTGATTAAACTTGCTCATTTTCTGGTCTAGTTGAAAAAACGGCTACCAATTTATTTTGTGATTGTAGCAATAAATTTGCGGTTAATTTCAGTTCTTATATTTTCAACCCTAATGTGACCCAGTTTTATCCTTAAAGATATTTTTTTATTATTATAAAAACCCAAAATCGCAATCTCTTGAATATGTTAATTTATTTTATATGCAAACATTTTCATCCACAAGCAAAAGTGAATTAAATCTTCTGTTTCCCTCTTTTTCTTGAATTTAAGAATTTGTTTCATTCATCAGGCTTAGAAAACACACACACACACACATATATATATATATATTATAATAAATATATATAATGAATTATGATGAATTATTCAGATATTTAACCTTATCATTGCTTTTTTGTGCTCTGCAAATAATCTCATATTATGGTGTACACATTTTTTTTTTGTCTTTTTTGTTTATGATTGTTTATTGTTAAAGATACAACCATGGTATTTTCCCTTATCTTGTATGTAATTATAAGTTCTGCAATAGATAATAATAAAAAAGACATGAGTCACAGCTGCACTAACACCTCACAGCATCAGTAACTCAACACTACCTAGTACGGTTTTTCGCAGCTGCTCGAAGATCCCGCCTTTGGAGAAGAATGTTGTTTTTGTACTCAGAAAATGTAAGTATTACTACTAAAAATAAGATTACCCCAGAATGAATTGTATTGCTATCCCACCTCAACACTTACACACAATAATAATGAAAATGCTGCCCAATACTTCATTATATTACTTCTTACAGAAAATGATGTTTTATTAAAACAAGCAAAATGTCATTTGTTTTGTCATATGACAGCTATGCATGAACACACACTAGACAAGTGCAGTCAAGGTGAATACATCTCAATTTTCAGACAAGCAATGATTTAAAGCATGATTTAATAAAATAATTCCTCATTGCTGCTCTTCTCAATGGGGACATAATTGATCAAGAGGATGAGGAAGACCATGATGATGGACCTGAACCCCACAACCTTGAAGCAAGAGTCGGAGAAGATGTGCGAGACAATCTGGCTGGTGCTGTGTCTGCTCCAAACATTTGTGTGCCTGCTCTCCAAGAACATGACTACCTGTTAAAAAAAACATTCAGTCAAATTTTTAATATGGTTTTACTACTTTAGTGGTGTAGTGGGCTGAACCACTGAACTGGTAAGCAGAAGGTTGCTGGTTCGATCACCACCAATGCGTACTTGAGCAAGTCCCTCGTGTTAACTGATTTCTTATACAATACAAATGTTCCTTCATTTATCAACAGTACAAACGGTCAAAAAAACAGATGACTAATGTCGAGTTACTTGTACATTTGTTTATTTATATTACTTACATTCATGTAATGTAAGCAGTGTTGAATTCTACATAACAGTACACACTCAAATGTGCTCATAATCTGCAATACTTATTGAATATTTCCCTGTCAGATGTTAAATAAACATTTAGTAAGCGTGTTTATGATGTATATAGTTCAGAAGTCATGTAAATCCACTTTGGTGACATACGTGAGCTTACTAGAGCTCCTGTTAGCTGTACGAAATAAAACGTGTTTTTACAGCAAAATCAGAACTATACTGCCTAGTGTCTTTACACCTTCAACACTTCAACAGTTCAACAGTTTACAGTAGTTCAACAAATGCGATTTTAACGCAAGGAATGTTTTTAATACTCACATTTGAAAACGCCTCTTTCTCCTCCGTGTTTGATTGACGTATCCGCTCCCGTGGCCTCCTGGGATAGAAAAGTACTTTTCGGAAAGCGCTCAAGAATCTGGGCAGAAGCAGTAGGCCATCCGGGAACTTCTCGACTACTCTTTTATGACTACTAAGATTTCAGACATACTTATTCGCCCACCTACTGCTTTCCCCCTACTATATAGTAGAGAAGTAGGCGATTTCGGACGAACTTTAGGTAGACGTACGTCCGAATCTCGCGAGAAATAGTACGTCACCGAGGTAATTCTCACCTACTCTTTTATGACTACTAATGTTTCGGACATACTTATTCGCTCGCCTACTGCTTTTTGCCTACTCAATAGTAGAGAAGTAGGCGATTTCGGACGCAGCCAGTGAATGTATGCAGACATTATAACACACTTCCTGTTTCTGTTTTCTCGCCCTAAATGTTGCCTCGCCACGGGCAAACCGTTTGAGATATCAAAAATCCGCTGGCAATTTTGTATCAATGTCTTGACTTAATGCATACCGAGTTTGGTGGTGATCGGATTAAGCGCCTAGGAGGAGTATATCAAATTCCAGAGCATGCATTTTTCAAACAACCCATAACAGCTCAGTTCCTGTTGAGGCGGCGTACAACTTGGAGCACAAAAGTTGTCAGGCCCGATGAGGTCTTCATGTGTACCGAGTTTCATACCAATATGTGCAAGCATGTTTGATATATGGACCAAGTTTTCGGACCTTATTCAAGGGGGCGCTGTCCAGCCCCCCTGCCACGCCTGGGTCCCAGCCTCTGTGATGCCCTAATGGCCGCAGGTTCCAATGTGTGTGCAAAGTTTCAAGAGTTTTCATGCATGTTAAGGGCCCCAACAGTGTCAAAAACCTTGAAAAAAAACGCACCACCGGGTTGGTGGCTTCAAGTCAACTGGGCACAGCGGGCAAAATTAATTTAAACTGTGTCCAGTTGGAGACTGACCAGTTAGTTGAGTCAGATTATTCAATAACATTTTAAACAATAAAAATAAAGTCTATACTCTGACAAAAATTAATCTTTGACATTATCTTAATATATACATTCAAATATAATACTAACTAAAAGCGTTCATAGCAAAGTTATCATTAGCAGTTCAAAGTGTTATATATTCAAATGAATTTATCTTATGTTGTTAAACTAATTACATAAAACTAAATAGTCAGTGAAATACAAATGAACTGGTTCTTTGCATTTATTTCTTTATACAAATTTATAGAAGAGAAGGGCTAAGAGATTTCCTATCCTATAATGCAGACAAAAGGAGACAACGAAAGGGTTCAACCTGCAAGACCCTGAGAGAGAGAGAGAGAGAGAGAGAGAGAGAGAGAGATTAAGAAGAAATATTTTAAAGAAAACAGATATAGATCTGAAATGTAGTACATTACTTTAAATTCATCCAGGTTCCATTGGATTTATCTTAAGGTATTTTATGTTATTATTAACCATATTATTAAACTAATTATATAGAACCATATAGTCGGTGCACAACTGAACAACTGAATTGGTACTATGCCTTTATTTTTATGAGATTTCCTATCCTATAATGCAGACAAAGGGACACAGCAATGAAAGGGTTAAACATGCAAGACAAAAACACAGTGAGAGAGAGAGAAGACACACACACACACACACAGAGAGAGAGTAAGACAGAGTGAGACTTAGGGAATGGGGGTGGTAAGTACAGTGAGACAGAGATTCAGAAGATTTAACAACATTTTAAACAAAAACTAAAATCTAAACGTGACAAAAAGTAGTCTTTGATAGTAACTAAATATACATGCCAATAGAGTATGGGGAAAATATTGATTATAATACAAATTATCGGTTTTTAAAGCTGTTCAGAACTGTATCTAACCTTATTTAAAAATAACCCTATAGTGCCATCTTTTGGTTACTATATATTAAAATTATTTTTTTTCTTGTCCTCAAACAAATGGTTAATGTGTTTATTTTTAAGTTAAACATACTACATTGATTTTTTTTAAAAATGTGAATTTCTCATTCAACGTTATTATTGTA
Source organism: Opsariichthys bidens (assembly GCA_037194245.1). NCBI lineage: Eukaryota > Metazoa > Chordata > Actinopteri > Cypriniformes > Xenocyprididae > Opsariichthys > Opsariichthys bidens. The sequence goes on from CM074297.1 coordinate 521,189, forward strand.
CAGTCGTGGCCAAAAGTTGAGAATTACATAAATATTGGAAATTGGAAAAGTTGCTGCTTAAGTTTTATAATAGCAATTTGCATATACTCCAGAATGTTATGAAGAGTGATCAGATGAATTGCATAGTCCTTCTTTGCCATGAAAATGAACTTAATCCCAAAAAAACCTTTCCACTGCATTTCATTGCTGTCATTAAAAGGACCTGCTGAGATCATTTCAGTAATCGTCTTGTTAACTCAGGTGAGAATGTTGACGAGCACAAGGCTGGAGATCATTATGTCAGGCTGATTGGGTTAGAATGGCAGACTTGATATGTTAAAAGGAGGGTGATGCTTGAAATCATTGTTCTTCCATTGTTAATCATGGTGACCTGCAAAGAAACGCGTGCAACCATCATTGTGTTGCATAAAAATGGCTTCACAGGCAAGGTTATTGTGGTTACTAAGATTGCACCTAAATCAACAATTTATAGGATCATCAGCAACTTCAAGGAAAGAGGCTCAATTCTTGTAAAGAAGGCTTCAGGGCATCCAAGAAAGTCCAGCAAGTGCCAGGATAGTCTCCTAAAGAGGATTCAGCTGCGGGATGCAGAGCTTGCTCAGGAATGGCAGCAGGCAGGTGTGAGCACATCTGCACGCACAGTGAGGCCAAAAGACTTTTGGAAGATGGCCTGGTGTCAAGAAGGGCAGCAAAGAAGCCACTTCTCTCCAAAAAAAACATCAGGGACAGATTGATCTTCTGCAGAAAGTATCGTGAATGGACTGCTGAGAACTGGGGCAAAGTCATATTCTCAGATGAAGCCCCTTTCCGATTGTTTGGGGCATCTGGAAAAAGGCTTGTCAGGAGAAGAAAAGGTGAGCGCTACCATCAGTCCTGTGTCATGCCAACAGTAAAGCATCCTGAGACCATTCATGTGTGGGGTTGCTTCTCATCCAAGGGAGTGGGCACACTCACAATTCTGCCCAAAGACACAGCCATGAATGAAGAATGGTACCAAAACACCCTCCAACTGCAACTTCTTCCAACAATCCAACAACAGTTTGGTGAAGAACAATGCATTTTCCAGCACGATGGAGCACCGTGCCATAAGGCAAAAGTGATAACTAAGTGGCTCGGGGACCAGAACATTGAAATTTTGGAAACTCCCCAGATCTTAATCCCATTGAGAACTTGTGGTCAATCCTCAAGAGGCGGGTGGACAAACAAAAACCCACTAATTCTGACAAACTCCAAGAAGTGATTATGAAAGAATGGGTTGCTATCAGTCAGGATTTGGCCCAGAAGTTGATTGAGAGCATGCCCAGTCGAATTGCAGAGGTCCTGAAAAAGAACGGCCAACACTGCAAATACTGACTCTTTGCATAAATGTCATGTAATTGTTGATAAAAGCCTTTGAAACGTATGAAGTGCTTGTAATTATATTTCAGTACATCACAGAAACAACTGAAACAAAGATCTAAAAGCAGTTTAGCAGCAAACTTTGTGAAAACTAATATTTATGGAATTCTCAAAACTTTTGGCCACGACTGTATAAAGAAATAAACAGTGTATAATTCAGAGCAGAGTATTGTTTAGTGTCATAAATTATCATTGAGTTTCATCTCAAAATATATTTGAAAGAAAACAGAGAGAGAATCAGAAGAAATATTTTAAAATAAACAAATATATTGATCTGAAATAAAGTACATTCATTTTAAAATCATCCAGGTTCAATTGAATTTATCTTAAGGCCTTTTACGTTATTATTAACCATATTATTAAACTAATTACATAGAACTGTATAGTCAATGTACTACAACTGAATTGCTATCATGCTAGTTACCCATAAGGTTTTGACAGTTAGGAAAACCGACAGTGAACAGAATGTATTTATATCAATGCAATATGATCGTAAGATGTTGGAAATGTGGATAGCTGATTTGGTCTCTATTCAATAGTTTCTCCGACTGTCGCTGTGTGTCCGAGTTCAGTCTCCGTCTATTTCCAGTCAGCATTCTGGGCTAACGGAGACTCATCTTAAGTTAAAACAAATAAACAAGTTTAACCAAACATACTAGTTCTGGCTGTTTACCCCGATTGTATCTGATAAGATACGACGTGATGGGGAAAAACAGAAACTGTTTACAACAACAAAAAACCGGGAACAAACCCTTTCAGCCAGCCTCTACTCTGCTCCGTGTCCCTTGAAGTACACTAAATACTCTGGACTTATGGATTTGTTTTGTTTGTAGATTCCGAAGCTCTTAATTAGGACATTCAAATTGACCCATGCTTTTTTACTTAAAAACCCAATTTTATGTATGTTTCGTAAGATTCCCTTATCTGTCAAACATATTTTATTAGATTGTCCTGGACTTAACACAAGCAGAATGCTTTTATGAAGTTACTTCACTCAAGGCATATTTAATGAGATTACGCCTGAAAAGGTTTTAGATTTTTTTTATCATGTTAATTAAAAAAAATTGTATAATATGACTTGCTGTTTATTTGTTTTGTTTTTATTGTATTTATATGACATTTGTGTTTTTGTAATTTAATACTAATAATACTAATAAAAATTAAATAAAATACTCTGAATTGGTTTGTAGATTCCCAAGTGATAAACGTTACTCTCAAATTTGTGATTTGCTTCCACCAGCAAATTGCTTTGTGTATCATATTTAATAAACCAATACAATTTGAATGTTTAAATTAATATTGTAGCAATTTTGCATGCAGTAGGTTAAGGTAAGTAGCGATAGCTTATTCGAAGTTTACTCAAGTGGAAGAATGTGACTAATAAACTTAGGGCTACTAGCACTATGCATTATATTTTTAAAAAGTAGATAATCTTAATATCAAAAACTTAAATTTCATGAACTCAATGATAAATACATATCCGACCGTTGGAACGAACCAAAAAAAAAAAAAACCCTAGAAAATTGCATTCATGACGATTTATGGTGATTTTATTTCTGTTAGATCTTTGCCTACATTGACGCTGAAGCATTTATATTGGCGCTATTGACGCATTCGTTCCAATGAACTTCCATAGCCAGGCTACGTCTAGTGTAAATGTCTATGGAGAGATACGAGACCGGTGCACCGAGCAAGCTGAAGCTCATTAGCAATCCTGTCACAGGCCTCGCGGCATTCCCTCACGGCTCTCGCCCGCCCTGCTCATCACAGAAAGTTTAACAGCAAACTATTTGTTAATAAAGGCCGGCACATGGATCCCATCTCGTGTGATTACTCGTTACAGAAGACTTCGCCTTTACCAGATCCAGCGCTTTTTCGCACTTATGTGCCACTATGTCTGCTCAGGTAAGTCAGATCACTGCTCATCAACACCAGCTAACTCGGCTCACCACGCTCACCGAAGAATTGGTAAAGGCTCTCCAAAACCTCCACACCACAGCCGCTCCCACAGTCACGCCCACACCTGCTGCATCCGCCATTTCCCACGAGACTGAAACGCCAGCTCCCGTCAGTCCACGTCTATCATTCCCTGAGCATTTCGACAGAGACCCAGCTAAGTAAGGGATTTTGCTTACAATGTTCGCTATTTCTGAATCAACAACCTGCCCCACTGAAACCAGCAAGATAGCGTTCGTTTGTCCTCCATGGATAGCTGCAGTTGACCTGGAAGACAGAAAGAGAAAACACTGACAATTATTCTGTGTAACCTGTAGTGATTTTACCTTCACCCATGAAAGGAAGCTATGTAAATAGAGATTGGTACTCACGTCACTGCTGACATTGTGATTTTTGAATCACACATCACTTAAGGTGTGGTTATGAGTACATCAGGTGACCACTTCCCCCTACTCTAGTTCTTGGCACCAGTCAAGGTCTGTTACCTCGGCAATATAAAAACACACCCAACAGGAAGCTGTTCAGTAATTTGGAATAATGTAAAGTGGTCAGCTGATTTATTTGAAAGATTGGTGAGATTCCTAACTTGTAGATCCTTTTCTGTATTATCAGCACAAGGAAGACACATGTGTAATAAAATAAATTTTATTAACAAAAGATAGACAAAAATGACTAACACAACTACTAAATGAAAACCATGAATGATAAAGGAATGAGGTGCATATGATACATAAAATACAAGTGATTAAGTTGGATGTGGCTATGGAAGAGTTACGTTACTTTATGGAAGATAAGCTGTTTCTCTGTGAATAATAAGGTGGAGAACCTTATTATGCACCACACAAATAAACAAAAGATTGTTTATGTTTGTGAATAACTAACATCAGCTATATTACATCTAATGTGAATTAGAAAATACTGATAATATACAACAATGCCAAGGTCTTTGGAAAGAGGTTTTGGTTACGTTCCACGTGGCTGGGTCCGATGACGTCTTTCGCTGGTTGTGCTGGGTGACAATGCAGTGGGGAGAAGAGCCGGAATCTGTTTCAACAGCCTTGAACACGAAGCTCTGTGGGATGCTGATCTCCTGGAGCACTGAAGGGTCCTAAAATCAGGAACACGCAGATGAGGCCATCGTGTGGGTGCAGAAGGTTCTTAATCTGGAACACGCAGACGAATGTACCTTGGAGTAAAGGTTTGCTCTCCTGTGCTTAACCTTGTTACAAGTGTCTCTGTGTGTCTTCTGCCTCTCTGGGCCAGACACTCAGAACTTGATCAATACGGATTGGTCTCTCTGGAGTCGTTACGGTCTCGCTGGATGAAAACTCTGAACGTGGTGTTTGTTAATGTCTCTTTCCTCCCAGGCTGGAGGCTAAGAACGGTGTATCTGTTTCTGTCTCACCTTCGCAGGCTAGAGACTCAGAACTTCTATATCTGTTATGTCTCACTCCTTTGCAGAGTTGAAACCCAGAATGGTGTTGTATCTGTTATGTCTTACTGAAGGAACTGGAGACTCAGAACAAGGTGTGTCTGTTGAAAGGGTACTTTTATCCCTTTCCAATGAGGAGGAGATTACAATTTGACGCTTCTCCATTCCAGTGCTCTGATTGGTTACTGGCATCAGAGGGGACACTCACAGTGTGGCCCACCCTTCTTTCCCCGGTGGAACTCATTTGCATAAAGCACAAAGATGGAAGTCTTTAAAATGTCTTTAAGGTTTACGAATGCATTTCTCACTTACCAAACCACCACCAAAATACTTCTGGCAATATTCTAAACAAATAGAGACCAAATATGATGGAAAAAGACTGAACTGTCATGCATTCATTCACAGGGTTGGGGAGTAACGAAATACAAGTAACTTAGTTACGCATTTAAAATACAAAATTTGAGTAACTGTATTTCATTAGCTACATTTTAAATGGGTGGTAATCAGATTACAGTTACATCCGAAAAGTATTTTAGATTACCAAAGTGATTACTTTGAATTTTAATGTCATTTAAACAGCAATTGGTGATTCTCTGACTCTGACCGTCTGAAAAAGGGTTAAGTTTCATCAACATTATAATACTTTTAAGAGAGATCATAAAAATGTTATTTTTATTTAGTTCTGTCCTGAACAAGACAAATTGACTGAATTTATTAAAAAAAACTGTCCTGTCATGACCTGACGATCAGCGACTGTTTTCATGTTTTGTGAGTCATTTTATAATTCACTCGTCACTGCAACTTTTCTCACAATTAGTCCCCCCCCCCCCCCCCCCCTCACAATTCTGACTTCTCAGAATTGCAAGATTTAAACTCACAATTGCAAGTTATAAAGTCAGAATTGGGAGATAAAACTTGCAATACTGACTTTTTTTCTTGCAATTGTGAATTTAGTATGTGAGTTTATATCTCATAATTCTGACTTCTCTAAATATTGCGAGTTTATATCTAATATTTTTGACTTCTCAATATTGTGAGTTTATATATCATAATTCTGACTTTATAACTCACAATTGCAACTTTATATCACGCAATTCTGAGGGAAAAAGTCATAATTGTGAGATAAAAACTTGCAATGACCATTTTTGTGTTTGTTCCACACTTATTAGTATTCCAAAGTATTCTATAGTATTTAGATTAAGTTTATTCTGCCCATACTAAGATGACTGCTTAAGTGCTTGAGCCCGACTAGCTTGGCAGATAGCTAACAGGTTCCTCCAAGAAAAACTCAGATGCCAGGTTTTGATTGAGTGCTATTTACTTGAAGGGGTCACTGTAAAACTGAACATACAAATAAAGAAAATGTCAAATAATGTGTCGTGTGCATCACAACTCAATTGTTACATGCGGATTTAACATATTTAACATGTTGCTTTCTATATAGACAATCAAACAAATCTTCTCTGCAATTTTGTCTTTTGGAAAAATACAATTTCTATCGCAATTTCTCTTTAAATCGCACTTCACTCTGTTAACAAAGAAAAACATCAAACTAAATACTCACAGACATATATTTTCAAGGCTTTTGCAACATCAAACCACATGGCAGAGAAATACAGGTTTCTGTTGAATTTCCTCTGTTGCAACACTAACTATGGCAACTCTAGAGGTACACACTTAAGATATCAATTACCTAGTCACGACCACTAGGTGTCACAATAGGACTGTTTTTAATGAGGTCGGCACAAAGTTACTAAACTTGAGTAATGTAACGAAATACGTTACGAATTACTTTCTAAAGCATGTATTTTGTAATCTGTAGTGAAATACATTTTAAAAGTAACCCACCCAGCCCTGTTCATTCATTTGTACATTAACAGCTGAATTAGTGTTGCACTACAAATAGTTGTAACCGAGAATACTTATTCATTGCAGACTTATTCACAGAAATGTGTGTAGAATGCATCATTTTCAAGGTTTCCAAACATAGTTATGAATGGATTGCGATGAGTCTTTGTGATCTCTCTTTGTTACACCCATTGCTGCTGAGGTCCTGAGGAATTTTTATGGCAGTCACAGCCTCATCTTAGGAAGTAGGTTCTAGGTGGGTGAAGGGTCGAAACTGCATGTGGACCAATGAGAAGTACTGTCCTTCCTGGGGTTGGTACCAGGGTCTTCTTCTAACCCTCTAAGAGATGTCTGGCTCTTGTCCTAGCATCTTTATCTGATGGCGTTGGGCAGTTTGTTTATGTTAGTCCACTAAGATCCAATCAAAATGTAGCAAATCTTTGTCCACTGTTACGGACAGAGAGGGGCCCAGACATAAACTGGGCCCTGGAATGTGCTGTTCCCTACAAACCTTAAATAATTTGCACTGTGAAATGTGGTAACATTGTAGTTTCCCTTTTACGGTTGTAGCCACACAGCTGTTGCATAGAGCCTTTATTTCATGTGGTCCATGCCATCGGGGTGTGAAAGCACCTTGCTTCACAAACACGAGTACCATCACCATGTCCCATTCTGAGAATTTCACCTCAGAGTTTGGGTTGTAGTGTGCATCGTTAATTAAGTCTGATTGCTGTTGTTTCAGAGTGGTATGTGCATGTAGCACTTTCAGCCTTTCTTGCAATTGCTTTAACACAGATTGTTGAGTTGCAACCATGAAGGGCCCCAGGTCTGGGGTTGCCTGCAGTGCTGTTAAAACTGTGGGCACAGCATCAGTCCATTTGTTGTTGTGTTGCATTATCTGTTTCAAGATGCTGGAATGTGAAGTCTTTGTTTGAAGTTCAGCATCTGGTATACGTGTTTAATCACCTGACCTGTGAAACGTGTACCTTGGTCAGATTCAATTTGGATTGGTGCTCCCCAGAGTGGGAGGATATGGTTCGCTGCTACACGTGCCACTGTGCATGCATTGTCAGTGCGAGTAGGAATCGCTTCAACCCATTTGGAAAATCTGTCAATGATTACAAGCCATAGCAATACTCCCCTTTTGGCACTGGTTAGTGGACTAATAAAATCCAATTGTTATGATCTTTGAATGTCTGATGCCATTTCAGGCCACCAAAAGTTCTGTTCTGTATCAGCTGCTGAGTTTTGGGAGCTGATAAGTCAGCGTAATCATGATATAGTTTTATCTCTGGTTTCTGGAGGGCTTCTGGAACAATGTATTTATTGTCTCTTAAAATCATACCTTCAGTGACATTTACTAGTTGGTCCTGCTGCAGGTGCGGTGTCAGGTCTCCATCAGAATCCCACAGTTCTTGTTAGTACTGTTTCAAGTCAATAGGAATAGTTTGCACCGCACTCACAGCAGAATCATCGAGCCTGTCAGGCTGCCATTCATCCCCTTTTTGTGTTGCTAGTTTAGCCAATTGATCTACAATGTTGTTAGTTTTCTTGTATTCGTACCATTCCCCTGTCAACTGTGCTGATGCGACGGTGTGGAGTTTAGATTTCCATCTATTTTCTATTCTTGAGCCCCAGTCTATCATTGTTTGAAAGTGTTTTCGTCTGGATCGACACCATTTGATAAGGCCTTCTGGACTGGAATGCCGGCATTATTTTTTATAAGTTGAAATAACACATCATGGTCTCAGTTCGCATTTTCTAGACCTGAGTATTCTCTGTACGTTACCCATAAATGTTCAGCATACTTCTCAAACGGCTCATTGCTTGCCTGCTTGATTTCTGATATTTTGCTCCAATCTGCGCATGTTGGTCCCCTCAGGTCTAACAGTGCTCGTTTTAGTCATTCATAAATACTCTCGTCAGTTTTGTTATTGTTTCGTTTTATTATGTTGCCAGATTTCATCTCTGAGGTTAGTTTTGGTTTGAATTCCTCAGGGATAGTGAGGAGTGCTATTTGCCATACATCCCTAACATCTCATTTATACACAGTGGCCTGTAATATCAGTGTTTCCCAGTAGGGTTGAAACGGCCCTTTTCTTGGCATTATTCCTACGATTTGTTTATGTCTAGGGCATTCTTTGCATGTTAACAGGTGGCTGATTGTTGTGATTTCGTCATTTGCATTTGTCATAGTTTTAAACACCTTGACTCTTACTGATTTCTGTCAAGTCATTCGATTTTGTTTGAGTTTTAACCGGGCTTCGCAGTTTTAGGTCTTCAGGTCTTAGCACAGGAGCTCAGTTACGAGTTTCTCTCTGTGGCCTGTATCCTAATGCATCATCATCATCTCTATCATTCTTAGTCTCTAGCTCTGAGGTTTCATCCAGTGCTGCTTGTTTAACTGCGGCTACTGGGAACCCTGCATTATCACAGCAATCTTCAAAAGCGGATGTGTGACTATTTTTCTTTGAAGCTGATCAATTTTTTGTTGCAATCTCTTCGCACTGACTAGCCCACCCTTGTGTGACCGCATCTATTTGAGCTTTTAATTTTGATAATTCGTCAGATAATCTCTCAAATTCTTTGATATTTGCTTTCGTTCGTTCTCTGCTATTGTCTCGAGGTCGTTACGACGAAGTAAAATAAACCATTGCAGCGGGAATTTTCTTGTATTTGGATTTTGATTTTAACTTTGCGCCCTCAGCAGAATACCAGGATATAATTTCGTTATTGCTTCACCTCATGTTCAATCCGTTGTCGCATAATCGAACAAGGAGGTCTTGCAATTGTACGCCTAAAATTTCCATAATCTCCTCATCTACTCTGCTGCTATGCTTTCCCTGGAAAGTCATGTTTCCCATCTAATTCTTTTATCACGCAGGATTTCTATGGTCTCCGGCCTAAAACAGAGGGTATACCACCCATTCTACAAATGTGTCTATATGTGGAGTGTGAGTAAACTTTCCTTCAAAACTGCTAAAAAGGCAAAAAGAATTGACTTACCACAGCAGCTGAAGATGAAGGAAATCAAACCTCATTTTCTGTGCAAAAATCAAGTTGAATATTGCACTGGGAAGACGTTCCTCATCTTGTGAGATCACGGAGGCGTGGTCACCACTTTGTAAGGCCCGCCCACTGGTCCAATTGTGACTGGGTGTGTGTGGTGGAATGAATTCACGCAGAGATCAGGTGGATGGTCACTCGTGGTTCCTTTACTGTAACCCTTCAGGACGAGCTATGAGATACTGAGAAAACAGCACAATAGCTGATGAAAGTGCAGCACATCAATGTCGCATTCAAAGTCAGCAGGACGAGCTACGAGACTAATTATAGTTATAAAGTGATCATGAATATAGTAGAAGGAAACTCTAAATAAAGCATACATCAATGAAATAAAATATAAAACACTAATACAGACAATTCAAATGAACACAGTTAAAATATAAAACTTAAATAAACATAATTTTACATAAATAAAAAAAGAAACGCAACCCTAAGATGGCGCAGTTACACTGTAGCGCATGTGCGAGATGACACAGCACATGTTTTTATAGCGAACAGTCAGCTGGGGCTAATATTTTAAACACAGAACATGACAGAAACTAATAATACATACCTGGGAAAACAGCACAATAGATGAAAGTGCAGCACATCAATGTCGCATTCAAAGTCTTAAATGAAATACAGAAGTTCAAAGTTTATAAGCCAATCAACACACTCTTCGTCGTATAAGTCATAAATTACACATTTGACTCGACGTACAACTAGGAGATAACAGACAAACTTGTGTGTAGTTTACAGTTAAAACTTGGGCTTGACAACGATCCAAACTTAATAATTAGGACTGAGCAAACATTATGCGACTTTCTAGCAGGACGAGCTACTAGACTCTAATTGTATAGCTCCGCCCCGCAATATCGCGTGCGCTAACAAGACTGACTCGACAGCCAATGGAGAGTTTCCCAATTTATGTTGAATTTAACAATAATGATTTTAAACTCCGTCACACAATGACAGTTTCATAGAGCGAGTGAAGGGATCTGCGTGTTGCTGTCTACAACGCAACATCAACTGAATTAAATACATTTCTTTATATGCATTACCTCTGTATTTTCATCTGACTCCAATTATGAAAAAGGCTTAAATCCTATTTGATTAGTTATACATTTGAATGAATGTTTGATTATTCCTTTTAACCCTTAGTTTGAATTATACTGTTCGTTCGGATTCCTATAACACCGATCGGGAATACGATCTCTTAATCACAAACTCGTCAGTCTTGGTCATCTAGACAGAGGCAATTGACTGATACTTTTAGATGCCGCACCATGCTTGCTTATTTCTAAAAGTATGTTATTCAGTCCCCATAGATCTGTAAACACTTAATTAAAATAAGACTATATCTATCCAGAGGTCATGACCATTATCATAGAACCAAGTTGACCAATCTAACTTCCTCTAATGATAACTTAACATAATTGTCACTGTCACGGATCGAGTAGTGACAGACAATAATCATTCCGTGTGTTGTAGGGCAGTCTAGGTACCGCCCTATTAAATGCAAGTGTCACCCGAGTGACGTGTGCGACAGCCTATTGGTTGCTGTGTGGGGTGTATTTAAGGCGTAGCTTGTCACCTGGGTGCGCATCGTGCAATCGTTGTGGGTGGGTGTGTGCGCGCAGCTCTGCGGAAGGCATGTAGCTAGCTGTTTGGTTAACGTTGCTGCAAGTGTTTATGCGCTATTTGAGTGTGTATTTGTTATAGCCAGGTTATGGTCAGAATTGGTGCGACGTTGCTGTTGGGTATAGGCTATCTTTTATCCCAGGTACGTTACTTCCATTGGATAAATGCTAGTCATTGTGTGAGTCGTGGTAACTTATGCTTAAATTGTAGTGCAGTTTGCGTGTGCTTCGGAACGCCTGCATATTTGCCATTCGTCAATCGCGATAAAGCTGTGAGTAATTGGACCCGTGTGTTTAACGATCTACTTATGGGTATGTATATCTAGTCCCTTGAGCATTATTGGGTTGGTTTTTTTACCTCCGTGAAGTTGGCACCCCATAAAACGAAATAATCTCCAAAACTATGCCATTTGTTTGTGCCGCGTTTGTGCTGATTTGTGCCGCAAAAACGAACGTTTGTGCTGGTTTGGCGTTCGAGATATTAAACATTATTTTTTTGGTCGTGTGACGTCACTCTCCACCCCATGTCGTTCAAATCGCACGAAACCGGTGCCGTTCGTTTGTGCTCGATTTGTGCTGGTTTGTGCCGTTAAAACGAACACTGTAACTGTTTTCCTTCCACGGATATAACAAATATAAATCGGGAGCGGTGACGTCACTCTCCACCCCACCTCATCAAAATCGCACGAAACCGGTGCCGTTCGTTTGTGCTCGGTTTGTGCCGTAGATGGAACCATCGTAAATTATTCCATTATTTACACTTTGCAAAATCTTTGGCGCACCACTGACGTCACGCAAGCAAGCCGCGCTCCATCTCTCCGTCCATCTCTCCATCTACCTGTCTGGTTCCTTTGTGCTCGCACAGGGCCGCTGCTGTTATTGTTCTTTTCTTTAGATATGGGAATGTTTTAATTCTAATTTGTGCTGGATATTGACATTTGTTCTTAATATAATCACCAATGCACTATGATATAATGTACTGCCACTACTTTAGCTGTACTGATACTGAATTGTGACTGATGCTTTAATTTTTTCCAATAAAAAAATAAAAATGTGTTGTGTCTTAAGTTTTCTGAATACTTTTAACAGCAGACAGACATTTAAAGTCTTTCTGCCCCCTTAAAAACATGTGTTTACTCTAAGCAGTGCATAGTGGGGAAAAAAAACAGGAAAGGAAATCTGGCTGTGAAAAAGGTAAGCATGTGCTCTTAGATAAAATGCTAAAAAATAAGTACTAAAATCATATCTGCAGGTCAATACATTTTACAAGATTATTTTAACAAATACAAGAAATTGATAGACATTTCAAAAATGTGAAACTTTTTATTCATTTTTGGGCAATTAAGTAAATGTCCAAATGATCCTCCATTGGTCACATTAATAACAGTGGGCCTATGACATTCTAATGCCATGCCATAAAATACTAGATGTTGCTAGATGTTATGCAGAGAAATCCCCTTATAGCAGAAAGCAATATACAAGTGGCATTATGAACAGACTAAAATTTAACTAATTGACAGAAAACAATGTCATCCATCCTGTACTGGCAAAGTTCAGTTATTGCTACTTTTCTTATAACTTTAGAATGCGTTGTCTTTACAAGCTGTTTTTGTAATGAATTGTTTTAGTTAATAAAAGGATTCTTGGTAAGTGTTAATCTGATCTATTTTTTTTTTCTGAATTCACTGACTTTGTGATCCATATCACTGCAATGAAAGATTAACCGAAAACAATGACTTCTTTATTTTTACTGAAAAACTATACATTTAGTCTGTTTTAAAGCCATCAAATGAAATTTACTAGTCATAAAAAGTGGCAATATCTAAATACAGCCAATATAGGATGGATGACAATATAAATGTAATTTAATGACCTTGGTTGTGTAGCCCACATTTTTTTTTTCCTCCAGCCATCATTTACTCGGGCTAAAGGTACTAACTCATTACCAACGGTTATATGCTTATTCATTCCACTGTAATTCACACACACATCTCTCTCTCATATATAGATATACATACTGTATATATGACAGACAGACAGACGTGTGAATTGCAGTGGTATGAATAAGCATATAACCGGTTGGTAATGAGTTAGCACCTTTAGCCCAACTAGTTTGGTAAAAATTACATTAAAAATAATTCCTGCTTTGATCAGATGCCTAGGAAACCAGGCTGTGGACGTGATGACATCATCAAAGTTATCAGTGCTGCAAGGGAAAAGATTATTAAAGGAACAACCATTGCAGTTCCAACAGAAAAGGTGTGGGCAGACTTAAGCCAACAACTAAATAACAAAGTTTCACCAAAGAACATTTATACTATTGTCAAAACAAACAGACACAATATTTGGCAAATCCTCGAGCTAGGCACAATTGACAAGGATATCCCAGATCAAGGTCCAAATAGTGACAGTTCACAAGAAAGCTCAGCAGATTTCCAGAGTCAAAGGCAGACACGATTGAGGAAAGTCAATGCTACGATGTTACATTTGAGATAAGTCTCTCTCATCAGAAATGGCAAGAAATCTGGCCTGAAAAGGTTTCTTACAATGATAAATCTCTCAACACATGTAAAAGAGAATACACCATCCTGAAACGTGGTGCATGGACACGTCATGTATGAGGAGATTTGGAAAAATATCAAGACCTCATGCACTCTTAGATTCAGGAGGGCAAAATTTTTTCCAAATGTTGCATCTCACTACATAGACATAACTGGGAACTGCACAGAGTGTGATGCACAACTGTCTATAACAGCAGAGAACATGCCAGCGGATAATGAACCAGTTGTTCTCAAATGCATAATCCACAATGTTGATGACAGTCTCCATACTGGCAAAGCAAAACGCAAGTTATCAGGGGATCTGAGAACACGCGTGTCTAAAGAACTCTGGGAAGGCCGAAAACCAGCACATGTTTGGCGAGCAGCTGAGGCTTACAAAATGATGGACGTTGGTGACCCAGAGCCTAGCCACTTACCAAATCTGGCAACATTAAGAAAAGCCAAACAAGAGATGGGTGACAAAGAGCTTGGTGACAAAGACCCAATCATGTCATTGCATCTAATAAAATACAGTGTACCCCACAATGGAAGCATTCATGACATAGGCCTTGATAGGTTTTTTTGCCATTACTGGACCCCATCTCAGATGCAAGTGTATCAAATGAAATCCAAGTACTCTGGCTCATTTGTGAGTTTTGATGCAACAGGTACAGTTGTGAAAAGACTGAGAAGACCTTGTGGCAATTCTGGGCATGTCTTCTTGTATCAAGGAGTTTTGTGTTCACAGGGAGATCATGTTCCAGTAGTGCAAATGCTATCAGAGAGCCACACCATCAATTCTATTGCCAACTGGCTCACTGAATGGCAACGAGCAGGTGCTGCAGTGCCCAAAGAGGCAGTTTGTGATTTTTCCTTGGCTTTGCTTGGAGCACTAGTTAAGGCTTTCACTCCTTACCCAGACTTGAAAACATACATCAATCAGTGCTTTGGAGTGCTGTCAAGAAAGCCTGAAGACTCAAAGCTACCACCTTGCTTCATCAGAGTAGATGTTGCACACTGCATCAAGCTCATTAGCCGGTGGGAATGCCTAAGACAAAGAGGAAACAGAGTTAGAGAATTCTATCTACGAGCCATGGCACAACTTTTACAATCTGATACACTGGAAGATGCAAGGGAGCTCATTCATTCAATTGCAGTTGTTGCCTTCAGTGAATCAGAAGGAAATGATGACAAAGGTTTACCTGTGGTCTCAGAAACATGCAAAACACAACTGAAGAGACGATTTGCAGAGGGCGTCTTGCCATGTGTCACTGAAGATGACCATTTAACAGAGGTGTCCGGAATTGAGGATACACTCCACACAGATCTGAAAACATGGGTCACAGAAATTTGTGAAGAAAGAAAAATAATTGCAGCACATCATGGTGACAGAGACAATCTACATTTCCTTCCAGAGATTGTCCCAAATATCATAAGAATGGCATGCTACCTACCTCTTTGGACAGCTGTGATGGTTCCACACTTCAAAAGTGTACACAACACTGCAAGCTCTGCAAATGTGGAGGCTGAATTTAAAAACATAAAACATGGTCTCTTCAAACATGAAAGCCTCCCCATCCGAATTGACCGTTTTGTCAAACGCCACCTTGAGTTTCTTGAGGGAAACATGAGGCTGTCCTCTGCACAGGTGAAGACAACAGAGCACATTGAGACAAAGAATCAGAAAACAAAAACTGCCCATAGCGACCAGGACACAGATGTTAAACAACAATCAGTGGAGGACGACCCAGTTGAAAACTGGAAAGGCCTCAGTGTTCCTCCAAAAAAGCGACTGTCCTACCTGACCCCTTGCTCTGAGTGGTTGCATGCAGATTTAAATCTGAAAAGAAAAAAGGCAAAAATTTATGTCTTGAAAAATGGCAACTACCAGGCTAACAAGCCTATTGCAGTTGACAAAATGCTTCTAAGTGTAAATAATACCTGTGCCTTTGATTCCTTTTGCCAGTGCCTTTGCTCTGCATTCTGTGACAGCGGATCATTCTGCAATTATCTCGACAAAGAGCACACAAAAACTGAAATGTTTGATTTGGTGAAGACCATAGTAACAAAAGGAGTTGGAAAAGATGCTTACGCAAAGAGGGCAAAAATGCTGTTGAACGCATTTGAGTGTGTTCACCTAAAATCAGGTGTGAGGCAGATCAATGCGGATTGCAATGTTGCTAACATTATCGCATCAACAATGAAACAAGTGCCAAGTGCAACACTTACAGCCGAGTGCTCTTCTCCATATTGCAGCCGAAATATAAAATCTTCAAGGACCATCTCTCTCTTACCAGTCAACGTAGCTATTCTACAAACTGGTGGACTGAAAAGCCTCCAAGCAGCACTTGAAGATGGGCTACACCTCAACAGGTCCAAGTGTCTGAAGCCACTGAAAACACCTCAAGAATGTCCAGATAGCTGGAAAATAAAAGATGATTCATCAGTGAAATTCCTCTGCAATGGCTCTGTCACACACAAATGCATACCTGGACAATTACTGTGTATTGAAACAAGTGCATATACTAACCATCCACTGTCTGAAATCCCTGTTGACATGGAGCTGGCCAACGAACGGCACCGGTTTCGTGCGATTTTGATGAGGTGGGGTGGAGAGTGACGTCACCGCTCCCGATTTATATTTGTTATATCTGTGGAAGGAAAACAGTTACAGTGTTCGTTTTAACGGCACAAACCAGCACAAATCGAGCACAAACGAACGGCAATGCCGGTTTCGTTTGATTTTGATGAGGTGGGGTGGAGAGTGACGTCACCGCTCCCGATTTATATTTGTTATATCTGTGGAAGGAAAACAGTTACAGTGTTCGTTTTAACGGCACAAACCAGCACAAATCGAGCACAAACGAACGGCACCGGTTTCGTGCGATTTGAACGACATGGGGTGGAGAGTGACGTCACACGACCAAAAAAATGATGTTTAATATCTCGAACGCCAAACCAGCACAAACGTTCGTTTTTGCGGCACAAATCAGCACAAACGCGGCACAAACAAATGGCATAGTTTTGGAGATTATTTCGTTTTATGGGGTGCCAACTTGACTGATTTTATTTATTTGTCTATTTTAGTGAGGAAATTGCTCGAGCACTTCATTATTGTGGACTGCAGGGCAGACGCTCCTTAGACGACATCGAGACTGCACTGCTTGTTCTGCTGCTATTTTTGTGACTGTGTGACCGTTGGTGTTTGATTTACTTTTGTTTGTTTTGTTTCTTTACGTTGATGCTGGAGTATTTATTGAAAGCCCCTTCCAGCTGCAAGTTTTGTTTCCTATTAAATTGTTTTTATGTTTCATATGATTTAGTTTGAAGCTTGATTGTTGTTTGCATTTGTATCGTCTGGTTCATTTTCTTTTTGTTTTTTTTGTTTTTTCTTTTTAACCTGTTGCTGCTTCCTGAGATGGCTCTGTGTATGAGCTCTTGGGTGCAAACCTAAATGAGTATCTTCCTCTGTCTGACTCTTGTGATCAGCAAATGGTTTATTGTTTCCCCTGCATGTTTTGAACCTGTTTTAATGGGTTGGATTGAATGTGAGTGGATTAATTGTTTTTTGCTGATTTGTTGTTTATTTCAGGAGCTGAAGGCCCCCAGTGTGGGAAACTAGCTGTCCTGGCCCTGTGGTGGTGGTGTTTCTCACAGAGTGTTTTGCCATTTGACCACGGTGCCCCCCTCATTTAGAGTGTGTGTGAGTGTGGAGTGTATTTGGGTGAGTGGGGTGCTTTAGGATACTCGCTGTTCAGCTAGCCGCCCTACTGGTAAGCCTCAGCCTGAAAGTTCTTGTTTTTCTTTAATTGGTCAAGTGTTTGTTTTTCTTAAATAAATTCATTTGTATGAAAAAAAAAATGTTTTGTATTTACATCCACGTCTTCTGTATTTAGTGGTAACGAATCTGTGTGCCCTATTTCGGGTATAAATTTCCTCGTTCACAGAGACGGGGTGGTGTAGTCTGCTCTATTCTGGTTCTAGTTGTATGCTAGTGGTAGTTCTTGCCCTTCACTGCCCCGCCACACGTGGTTTCCCACGTACACTTAGTTAGAATAATATTACAATAATCAGAGGTTGAGGCTGACCCTATTCAGATTGGTCTGACAACCCTTTGTTCTGAACGGAAAAACCCATTGTTAGCCTCTACAGTCTAAGTACATGTGACTAATGCCAATGTGTTTGTCCGAGCTCCAAAACTGAGTTTTAGTCTGTTACTAACCTGAGCGTAAATTTGTGGAGTTATGGACCTAATTTAACCTACTAGAGTTAATAATTTCAGAGTCAATCAGAATAATTTCAATCATAACAATTTATTAACCAGGTAATAGAACAATACATTTAGTCATTTAGCAGACGCTTTTATCCAAAGCGACTTACAAGTGAGGAAAACAAACAAGCGATTCTTCATGAATTGGCAAATAACGCAGGAAGTGCTCACAATACAAGTTTCATACATTGCTCAGTACCATAAGCTAGAGTAGGGAGGGAAAAGGGAAGGAAAAGGTTTTTTTTTTTTTTTTTCATTTTTTAAATGAGGGGATCAAGTGTTCACGGAAGAAATGAGTTTTCAGCTGTCTCTTGAATATTGCCAGGGATTCTGAAATAAAATAAACATATAAATAAAAAATTCAAATAACACTTTAAGTGTCACTTTAACTGCAGTAAAAAGTTGACCATTTCCCAGTATCTATTAACTGTAACTGTTATATAGCTCTGCGTACACCGAGAAGTCCAACCGTCAGCAGTGATAGCGATGCTTTCTGCCTCTTTAGGGGCCGTTCACATATCGCGCCTAAAAAGCGTGTAAAGCGCGGCTTCTTCCTTTTGCAAGCATTCGGGAGCTCGGGGCGTTTGAGATGTTTTTAGCTCGCCGCAGCACAGGCACGCCAGGAATGGCATGCACGTCGCGACCCTCAACCCCGCGTCGCTTCCATTTTGCGTGAATGAAAATGCGTGCGATATGTGAACAGCCCCTAATTGTGTTTGTGTAGGAAGGGAGGATGACACAACAGAGGATAGATGAGAAGGGGAAAGAGAGCGTAGGTTTCTTCTGAAGGAAACATGTGAAGTGGTTGGTGGTCCACAATTAAGTTGCAGATTGAAAGTGATGAAGAAATGGTCAGAGACGTGCAGAGGTGTGACCAGAATGTTGTCAGTGATACAGTTACGTGTGTAGATCAGGTCCAATTGGTTGCCAGATTTGTCGGTGCTTGTGGTGATGAGTCTGTTGAAATCAAATGAGGCTAGGAGAGAGAGGAAGTCAGAAGCATAAGGTTTATCAAGGTAAATGTTGAAAACGCCCAGTAGTACAAGTGGACTACCATCGTCAGGGAATGAGGACAGCAGCATGTCCAATTCCTCGACAAAGGTACCCATTGACTTGGGGGGCCATAGATGAGTACAAGATGAATTTTGACAGGGTATGTAATTGTAATGGCATGAGATTCAAACGAATAGTTGTTGTATAGAGCAGGGTGAGTTAAGTATTTCCAGTTGTTAGAAATGAGGAAACCTGTGCCCCCTCCTCTTCCTGACTGACGAGGGGTATGAGTAAAAGTGAAGTTGTTAGAAAGAGCAGCGGGGGTTGAGGAGTCCTCTGGACGAATCCATGTCTCAGTCAAGCCTATTGAGAAAAGAGTTAGTGGCAAAGGCTGGAATGAAGTCAGCTTTGTTAACAGCTGACTGACAATTGGTCTCTGAACATATCTCCACTGTTGAGGAGTAGTGCTGAGATGTATCTTCTGCACTCTGTTTGCCACGAACGTGTGAAAGCGGCGTGCTTCGTTATTGATATATTCCAAAACTACTTGGGAGTCGGTCTAGAAGTGCTCTTCTATGTCAGCATATTTCAGCTCCTGTTTAAGCATATTGCTCATGGCAACTGAGATGATGGCAGCTGTCTGTTCGAGCCGGGGAATAGTCTGGACCTTAATGGGAGCAACTCTGGATTTACCTATGACTTCGTTTGTGAGTCTTAAATAGGAACACTGTAATAATATCCACTGTTGCTGCCATCAGAGAAGTGATGAAGTTCTCTTTTTATGACCTTTATGACCAAAGTTTGCAGGCACATAGCAGCAGGGTATTCTGATCCTTTCCAAATTCAAAAGGTCAGCTTTCAAAAGCTGCCACCTTGGGTGCAATTTTTTAGGAAGAGGATCATCCCAGCCTGTTCCGTTTTTGCACATTTCCTGAAGCACTAATTTTCCACTCCAGAAAAGGAGCAATAAACCCCAGTGGATCATACAGTGATGCAACTGTGGATAGTATGCCACGACGTGTTGCTGGCTGGTCTTTGAGGTCAACAGAGAATCTGAATCTGTCAGAATCGATGTGCCAGTGGACCCCTAAAGCTCTCTCTAAAGGGGTGTCGTCAAAGTTGAGGTCAAGCACCTTTACTTCAATGGCTCGTTCAGAAATTGGAATGCTATCCAGGACAGCTCAGTCATTTTGAAATAAATTTGTGCAGTCTAAGATCACCTGAGGCACACAGTTGTTGAGCTTCTCTTGCTAACTGAACAGCTTCTTCTGTGCTGGCCACACTGGTGACATGTCATCTACATAAAAGTCTGTTGTGATGAATTTTGAACCAAGAGGATACGTACACATTTTCCTAAGCGAGATGTTTCAGACCATAGTTGGCGTATCCAGGTGACGAGGTTGAACCGAAAAGATGGACCTTTATGCAGTATTCTTGTGGGTGTGAATTTAAGTCTCCATTTTTTCCACCAGAGAAAACGGAGGTAGTTTCGATCTGCTTCTTCCACATGAAAATGATGAGACATCTTTTCAACATTGCATAAGAGCAATAGGATGTTATCTGAATCTTACAAGAACACCAGTCAGCTTATTCATTAAATCTGGGGCTTGGAGCAAATGGTCATTGAGGCTGGTTCCCTGGTATTTGGCGGAGCAGTCAAAGACAACACAGAGCTTGTCTGGCTTTTTAGAGTGATACACTCCATGATGAGGGATGTACCACTTCTCTCCATCCTTTCCTTCATGCACTTCTTCTGCATCACCTCTCTCAATGACCTCTCACCTCACATAGTGTTCCTTGTACCTTTCAGCAATTTCCTTTTAAGATGATTGAGCGATGGCAAGCAGTTTATTGTTAAGCAAGTGAGGTCTCTCTTTGAATGCGAGAGGCATCTCGTAATGCCCACGGTTGTTCCTCCTTATGCTGCAGTTTAGTCAAGAAGAGGATGTCATCTTGTGAAAGAGTTTTATTATCTTCACAAGCATCTTTGAATTCAGACTCCAATACTTTAATAACATCTGCTGGAGTCACTGGGGGGAGCTCTTTAATGCTGACTCTATGGCAGATGGTGTTGAGGCTTTGTGATTGATGGCGTGAAGACAGGCGACTAACAATGCTCTATCCCAGGTCTGTATGGACTGCATAAGGTTCATAAGGTCTCCTCCTAAAATCACCTGTTTTGGTGCCAAAGCCTTTGGACAGCTGTAGCCTAATCTGGTAATTTGTGTACAAGTTTCTGATTTTCATCACAATCATTCAGAATTTCAAGCCTTTTGACATGAGGCATAGCTTGATGACACGCATTTAAGAAGTCAGAGAATTCTCTGAAACCTTCAGCATCTTTAGGCTGAATCTTAGGCCATTTGGCTAGTTTTTCTCTAAATGCCTTCTGTATGACAAATGGCTGTCCATACCGTTGGTTCAGCTTGTTCCATGCATCATAAGTCTCATCATCATTCCTGTAGAAGATGCCATCAAGAGATTTACAAGCTGGCCCACCAACATACCTTTTTAAATAGTGCAGCTTGTCAGCAGAAGAAATGGCCTTTGCATCAATGAGCGACACAAATGCAGCCTTCCACTCAATGAACTGGATAGGATCACCACTGAACACAGATGGTTCTGTAGTAGGCAGCCTGTTCAGGGCTATGCTATCTTGGACAGCTTGAGCGAGATAAGATATATCAGTTTTTGGAGGTGTGATTGTTGCTGTGATGTCAGTAGGACGTTGGATGGGAAATGGAACCACATGCTGCTGCACCGTTACACTTACATCCTGCTGTTCCCTTGTATTCAATTCTGAAGAATGAATGCTACTTTCTTGAGTCATTTCATGATCATAGGCCAGCAGTCTGGTTCTTCTCTGCCTTTAGTTTTTCCAGTTCACAATTTCGAGCTTCGATCTCTTGTATCAATGAGTATTATGCTTCTTTGGCTGCTAATTCAGCTGCAGCATCTGCAAGCTTTGAACATAACTGTAGACCTTAGGGGTGTGACGAGACTCCTATCCCATGAGACGAGACGAGACGAGACACGAGATTGGGTTCACGAGATGAGATTTTTATAGTATTTTTAAGAAATCCTCAATAATGAAACGTATGAAGGGAAAATAGTCTTTTATTCAACTGAAAATCATAAAATGCAAAAATGTTGGCGCAAATTGAATTCAACTTGTAATGCATGTCATTTTACTTCTATTTTAATTAATTATTTGCAGTAAAACATGCAAACACTACTAAATGTTGCTACAAAATCAACCAATTGTTTTCTGCCCTGTATAATTTCACATGAGAAATCTCACTGAACTTCTTTCTACAGATTGAACATAAATTAAACAGTATAAATAAAATAAACATATAAATAAAAAATTCAAATAACACTTTAAGTGTCACTTTAACTGCAGTACAAAGTTGACCATTTCCCAGTCACTATTGATTGTGTGGGCTGTAACTGTGATATAGCTCTGCGCACACTGAGAAGTCCAACCGTTAGCAGTAATAGCGATGCTTTCTGCCTCTTTCCTGGTCGCAGGGTGTTTTTCCACGAAGACTTCGGCGCTGAGCTAGGGAGGAAGCGAGCGGCGTTTAAGGACGTGAAGTGTCATCTTTATGAAAAAGGAGTCCGATTTGGTCTCTTGTACCCTCCAAGGCTCCGTGTTACTCACGGAGGAAAAACTCATCTCTTCGGCACACCGGAGGAAGCCAACGAGTTCTACTGTACTCACTGGGGGGAAGAATAATGCACATAGACGTTCCGTTCTCTCCGTTGGGTAAGAAACAGAAAACTTGTATGTGCAAAACCTGAGGATGAGCTGGTTCTATGGGACTAATTGTGCACTCTATCTCGGATTTTATTTTTATCAGTTTTATTATCATGTCAGTGCCGGATACCGTACCTACATGTTGACGACTTTGTTTTCTGAACCTTATATAAGGGGGCTACACCCGCATTGTATAAGACATCTGTTCATCTGTTGTACCATCTGTTGTTAGTTCGTATACTTTGGAAGTTTTTTCGTTAATCGTTGGGGATTAGATCTAGGTATTATAATGTTCCTTTTCTGTTTCGGTTGGGGGGTGGGAGGGGGTGGTTGGCAGCATTGTTTACCTCTGGTTTCTAGGTCTGATATCTTTCTTTTCTTTTTTTTTTTTCTTCTATGGTTACAACCTGTTTCAGTTTGGAACCCCTGCATGCTTCTGACTTTTACATTACTCAGGCAATATAGGTGATGATAATGGAGGTCATCCTGTGAGGCTTATGACATGGAATGTCAGGGGATTAAACGGTCCTGTTAAAAGAGCTAAAATTTTCTCCCATCTTAAATCTTTCAAACCAGATATATTGTTTTTACAAGAAACACATTTAAGACCAGAAGATCATAATAGAATTCGTAAAATATGGGTTAGTCAAGTTTTTCATTCCAAATTTAACAGTAGATCAAGAGGTGTGGTAATTTTAATTAATAAGGGTACAATTTATACCTTCTGACACAATATGTGACCCTAATGGTCATTATGTTATTGTTTCTGGATCTCTTTTTCAAGTCCTGGTGGTTTTAGTTAACGTGTACACTCCTAATTGGGATGATGTTCAATTTGCATTTGCTATTTGCAGGTGATTTTAATTGTGTTTTCGATCCTCAGCTTGACAGGTCCAGCTCCAGCAGTAATGCTTCTGAGATGGCAAAGGCTTTTTCTCTATTCATGCAACAGAATGGCTGTATGGACCCTTGGAGACGCTTGAATCCAATGACTAAGCAATTCTCCTTTTACTCCCATGTCCACCACTCCTTTTCCAGACTAGACTACTTTTTCATAGACAACCTGTTTATACCAATGGTCAAGAAGGTTGACTATTCGGCTATAGTTGTGTCTGATCATGCACCTGTGGTGTTGGACCTGCATTTCCCTTCAAACATCAGGGTCACTCTGGTCACTAAATTCATTACTATTATCTAATGAAAAATTCTGCAAATTTGTCTCGACAAATATAGACACGTTCTTGGAATTCAATAAAACAGATACAGTATTTTACTTCTTGCTTTGGGAGACTTTAAAAGCTTATTTGAGGGGCCAAATATTATCTTATACATCATATGCTAATAAAGAGCGTAAAAAGGAACTGCAAGAACTCTCACGATCTATATTAGAGTTAGACAGACAATATTCTGAATCGCCTACAGCCGAATTGCGTAAAAAGAGAGTGAATCTGCAGACAAAGTTTAATTTTTTATCCACTGCTCATGCAGAGCAACTAATAATGAGGACACGTGGCTTTTACTATGAGTATGGAGACAAATCAAGTCGTCTCTTGGCTCACCAGCTGAAATGTCAGGCTGCTTCTCGTCTTATCTCCCAGATAAAGGACTCTAATCAAACCTTAACTTGCAACCTAGAAGAAATTAACAAAACTTTTTAAACTTTTTACTCCTCATTATATACTTCTGAATTCCCTTCAGACCCAACGGATATGGAAAATTTCTTAGATAATCTAGATATTCCCATCCTGCAGCCAGATAGGGGGGTAGATTTAGAACAAGACCTCGAAATTGAAGAAGTCAATAGGGCCATTATGTCGATGAGGAGTGGGAAGTCCCCGGGGCTTGATGGGTATCCTATAGATTTTTATAAAAAATTTAAGGAGAAACTTGCACCAATTCTTCTTCAGGTTTTTAGGGTGGGCTCGCTGCCTCCGACTTTTTCACAAGCATCCATCTCTCTCCTTCTTAAAAAAAGATAAAGACCCTAGCCAATGTGAGTCATATCGCCCCATATCTCTTTTAAATGCTGACATTAAAATACTAGCTAAAGTGCTGGCATTTCGTCTAGAATGTGCCCTTCTCTCCATAATCTCGGACGATCAAATGGGTTTTATCAGAGGTCGTCAGTCTTTTTCTAATATCCGAAGACTTGCTAACATAATGTATCTTTCTGTTCCTTCTCCGCGCCCAGAGGTGGTTGTTTCCTTGGATGCGGAGATGTAACGCCAAGCCAGCAGAGGGAGCCCTCTCCCGAATACTGACTACTCACTGCTTCCTCTGCTGCTTCCGGGAACTTCCTGTTTGTATCACATTTAAGGAGTGTGCATGCTACAGTCCAGTGCTAAGTATTGCCAGCCTACCTGCCTTACCAAGTGTTTTCCTATTTACTCTGACTGTTATCATTGTGTTTGACCTTGCCTGTTTCACCTGTCTTTACGATTCTTGGATTTAACCTTGTGTTTGTTTGCTGGATTGGATTGATGTTTGTTATCGACCTCAAAGCCTGTTTATCTACCTACGTTTCCAGGATTGCCCTTTTGTTTGTCGCCTGTGTGGACTGCTCTCTCGTTAACGACCCATTGCCTGCTTACCCTTTCACGAATACTATTGTGTATTTCAATAAACCTCCGCAAATAGATTCCGACTCAGCCTCTGCCTTACATAATACTTCGCCGCCAACGAATCCAGCGGAAGTATCGACCCTCCAAGCAGCGTTTTCTTTCCAAACGGAGATGCTCAAATGCTACTAAGATCAACTCGTCAAGCTTCAAGCCGTGAACAAACATCTGACCCACTACATCCAATCTCTTCCCAACACAACGCCAAAAACGGTAAGCTTTGCTCTGCCCAAAAAGTTTGATGGAGATACAGATAAATGCAGAGGATTCATTCGCCAAGTAAAAGTTTACTTCGACTCACAAGAGGAAAGATTTGTGTCTGATGATAAAAAATGTGCTTTACTCATGACTCTGTTATCCGGGCGAGCGTTAGATTGGGCAGCTTCCGTTTGGGAAACTGATAGACGTGTTCGAACCTCGTTTGATTATTTCATTCACCAAATACACGAAGTGTTTGATTATCCCGCTGGGGGCAGGGATATATCATCCCAAATTCTTCAGTCATCACAAGGTGATCGTACTGTCGCTGATTACGCCATAGCCTTTAGAACACTCGCCGCCCAAAGTGAATGGAACGATATATCCTTGAAAGCAGTATTTCAACAGAGCCTCAACCACGAGCTACAATCAGAGCTTATCTGCAAGGGAGAAGATTTATCCTTTTCTGATTTTGTAACTCTGGCAATCAAGACTGACAATTTAATTCGTCAAGTTCCAAAACCTAAAGAAGAGAAGAAAGCTCCACAAACTCCTGTTCAACCATATGTTACCCCAATCGCAGTTCAAACTAATCCTGAACCCATGCAACTTGGTTTAACTGGTCTCTCCGAAGCAGAAAGAACCAGAAGACGCCAACTCCGTCTATGCTTCTACTGTGGTGAAGCAGGCCACCGAAATGTGAACTGCCATCACAAAGGTCGATCATCTCAAGGGGTAACTATCGATAATTTTACACTACTCAACAACAAATCATTTCAACTTCCCATCATAGTCAATAATACTCATGTCTCATTCTCGTTAACAGCCATGATCGATTCAGGCGCCGCGTTGAACCTCATACATAAAGACATCGTACAATAACACAATATCCCTGTTCAATTATGTGATCCACCAATCAAGATCCGAACCATTGACGATTAGACAATAGGTAAAGGAATAATTCATCAAACCATACCTCTGCAGTTAAAAATAGGATTGTTCCATCAGGAAATGATTACCCTATATGTCGTCAATTCACCTAAACATGAAGTCATCCTTGGATTCCCCTGGCTCTCTGTTCACGATCCTGTCATCTCTTGGCAACTCGGTGAGTTAACCCATTGGTCACGTTCCTGTATTGCTCACTGTTTCACTCATATTCCACAACCATGTCTTGACTACCAGCATTGAAAGCCCTAATAATCATACGAATATAGAGATTCCTGACCATTATCATGATCTGGCAGAGGCTTTCAGTAAAACTAAAGCAACTCAATTACCACCACATCGCTCTTGCGACTGTTCAATCGACTTACTTCCTAATGCCATGCCTCCTAAGAGTAAAATTTACCCCCTTTCCCGCAAAGAGACTCACGCTATGGAGGATTATCTTGAAGAGGGTTTAAATTCCGGATTCATCCGTCCCTCCACATCACCAGCCGCTGCCGGCTTCTTCTTTGTTGAAAAGAAAGATGGAGGACTTAGACCCTGTATTGACTATCGAGGTCTTAATAATGTAACCATTAAATTTCGTTACCCCTTACCTTTGGTCCCCTCAGCACTCCAACTACGTGAAGCAACTATATACACAAAACTCGATCTACGAAGTGCATATAACCTCAGTCGAATCAAAGGAGGAGATGAATGGAAAACAGCATTTCTCACCACTAGGGGGCACTATGAATATCTTGTTATGCCATATGGGCTAGCAAACTGTCCCGCTGTGTTCCAATCCTTTATAAATGAAATTTTCCGTGACCTTGTGGGATTACAAATTTATAAAAAGTTATGTACATGGTGGTTTCTTACATTTTGTGTTGCAGTCTAAGGGGATTAATTCAGGCAGACATTAACCTTTGGTCTGTGGGTATCTTCCTGTGTATTTGGCATGACAAGTTTAACAGCTGCCTCCCTTGTCTCTGTTAATGTAAAGGTATGGGCTATACCGTCAGACTGATCTGATTAGCACTGATCTGATTAGCACCCCTTGCATTTGAATGACACTGTTATGCTGATTAAATCATGGCTGGGGAAATGCCGGGAAAGGACATTTTGTCTCCACCCATTGTCTCCACCTATACTGTTGAATGTATTTAACTGCAATGTACACTAGCTTAGGAGAGACTTGGATGACTACAGCAACGCAACGGACGTTCTCTCAATAAAGAGCAACCTCTGCTTAAAAGATATCCCAAGATCTCCTGGTCTTTACTTCGACAAGGAAAAAGATTTCCAACAACCTCCTCAACTAGTATGTAGTAGCATATATCTACGGCATTTTGATTTATTCCAAGTCTGAAGAGGAACACATCCTTCATGTCAGAACAGTCCTAGAGCGCCTCCTTACCAACCAACTGTATGTTAAAGCTGAATAATGTGAATTTCATGTCCAACAGACTACATTCTTAGGATACAACATCAGTCATCATGGAGTAGAGATGGACGAAGCCAAGATTAAGGCTGTAACCGAATGGCCCACTCCTTCCACGGTGAAAGAACTACAAAGGTTTTTGAGTTTTGCTAATTTCTATAGAAGATTCATTGGAAATTTCAGCATGATTGCTTCCCCTCTGACATGTCTCCTCAAGGGTAAACCAAGAAAACTAAAATGGACCCCAGAAGCAGGTAATGCTTTTCAAGACTTGACGAACCGCTTCGCGACAGCCCCAATACTGAAACATCCTGATCCTAACTTACCCTTCGTAGTGGAAGTGGATGCCTCGGACTGTGGAATTGGAGCTGTTCTATCTCAACACCAT
The DNA here is from genome assembly GCA_037194245.1 of Opsariichthys bidens. NCBI lineage: Eukaryota > Metazoa > Chordata > Actinopteri > Cypriniformes > Xenocyprididae > Opsariichthys > Opsariichthys bidens. Next base: position 549,646 of record CM074297.1, read on the forward strand.
GGTCAACCTGGTAAACTTTTCCCTTGCGCATTCTTCTCTAGAAAACTCACAACAGCAGAGAGTAATTATGACGTGGGAAATAAAGAACTACTCTCTATGAAAGCAGCTATAGAAGAATGGTGACACTGGTTAGAAGGCGCAGTTCACCCGTTCCAGGTAATCACAGACTATAAGAACCTTGAGTACATTAAAACTGCTAAACCTCTTCATCCCCGCCAAGCTTGCTGGGCCTTGTTCTATACCAGGTTCCAATTCACCGTAACATATCGACCAGGCAGCAAAAATAGCAAGGCAGATGCTTTATCATGAAGACATGATCCTACTACTCCATCAGGTACACCAGAATATATCCTCCCACCATCCATAATCATTGCCCCCGTGCCTTGTGACATAATGGAGGAGATCCAAAGGGAGCAAGTAAACGATCCACCACCAAATAATTGTCCAGGTAATAAGCACTATGTCCCACAAAACCTAACAGAATTATGCAATGGGTTCACACCTCAATCATTTCAGGCCATCCTGGTATCACTCGCACAGTACAACTTGTACGAAACTCATTTTGGTGGCCCTCATTACTCCAGGACGTAACTAACTATGTCAAGTCATGCCAAACATGTGCACAATCTAAGACCCCCAAAGAACTACCCGCTGGTCTCCTTCAACCCTTACCTATTCCTCAACGCCCTTGGTCCCATCGATCAATTGACTTCATAACTGATCTTCCACAATCTGAGGGCTTCACCACTATCCTAGAAGTCATCGATCGCTTTTCAAAGGCTTGCCGGTTAATTCCTCTAAAAGGTCTTCCCACTGCTATGGAGACAGCCCTAGCCCTATTCAACCACGTGTTTCACCTTTATGGTCTACCCGAAGACATTGTTAGTGACAGAGGAACCCAGTTTACATCAAGTTTGGAGAGCTTTTTGTAGACACCTACACATTAACATAAGTTTAACTTCAGGTTATCATCCCCAATCCAACGGACAGGTAGAACGTCTCAACCAAGAAATTGGCCGGTACCTCTGGACTTATTGCAGCCGCGAGCAACACCGCTGGTCAGAGTTTCTGCCATGGGCTGAGTATGCACAAAACTCCCTAACTAAACCTTCTTCAGGATTGACCCCTTTCCAGTGCGTGTTAGGTTATCAACCCCCTTTGTTCCCATGGTCGGGAGAACCATCATCCGTCCCAGCTGTGGACAACTGGATTCAACGTAGCGAGAGGGTGTGGGACACTGCTCATGTCCACCTACAAAGAGCCACCAGGGAACAAGAAACCCAAGCTAATCGACGACGACACCCACACCCTCCCTACCAACCAGGTCAACGGGTCTGGCTATCAACGAGGGATCTGAAACTTCGGCTACCCAGCAGGAAGCTGGCAGAGGGAGCCCTCTCCCGAATACTGACTACTCACTGCTTCCTCTGCTGCTTCCGGGAACTTCCTGTTTGTAACACATTTAAGGAGTGTGCATGTGGTCTACAGTCCAGTGCGAAGTATTGCCAGACTACCTGCCTTACCAAGCGTTTTCCTATTTACTCTGACTGTTATCATTGTGTTTGACCTTGCCTGTTTCACCCGTCGTTACGATTCTTGGATTTACCCTTGTGTTTGTTTGCTGGATTGGATTGATGTTTGTTATCGACCTCAAAGCCTGTTTATCTACCTACGTTTCCAGGATTGCCCTTTTGTTTGTCGCCTGTGTGGACTACCCTCTCGTTAATGACCCATTGCCTGCTTACCCTTTCACGAATACTGCTCACTAAAAAATGTTGGGTTAAAAATAACCCAACAAATAACCCAACTATGGGTTAACATAGCACCTTCCCAACTGTGGGTTATTTTTAACCCAATGGTTGGGTTAAAAGTCAGTTGGGTTAAAAATAACCCAACAGTTGGGTTAACATAGCACCTTCCCAACTGTGGGTTATTTTTAACCCAATGGTTGGGTTAAAAGCCAGTTGGGTTAAAAATAACCCAACAGTTGGGTTAACTATTTACTTTTAGTCATGAAATTATTTTACAATATAAAATATACTTTGTTTTCAAGATTGTTTATTTGTATGAAATACGTTTTAACAAATATATTTTATATTACAAACCAAATATTGTGGAGTCATTTAATGTAATTATACACAATTGTGTACATATCAAATTCAAAATACAAGTGTGCATACATCAATTCAAAACTTATGCAATTTTGTACAAACCGTACACATTCAAAACCTACACAACCATGTACAGAGTAAACTAAACATAAAATGTATACAGAACACAAAATTTCAAAATGAACACTATATTTAAACCTACACAAAAAATTTTCAGTACAAAACTGTGCAGCAATGTGTTGAAGATAATACCCTCTTAATACACTAGTCCATGTTTGAAGTGAATGGGAGTAGAAGGCTTTGAACAATAATTCATAGATGTAAAATAAATAAATAAATAAATATACATGCATAGATTAAAATAAGATCTTCTGTTCAACTCTACAATGAAAATGATAAAAAGAACTTGCGAGTTCTGTTTGTCCTGAAGTCATGTGGATTCTGGCTCGTCTCTCTGCTCAGGTGATGCACCATATTAGCTCCAACCTTTAAAGAATAAATAAAGTTCAGTTAGCATGCACTGTGACAACATAAGCAGTGTTAAATTACGTAAATGTTACACCAAAGTAGTGCTGTACTGAATTAAAATATGGTCACTGAATTTCACCTGCTGTTAGAGGGTTAGTTCACCAAAAAAAAAAGTCATCCAAACCTCAAAGACCTTCGTTCATCTTCAGAACACAATTTAAGATCTTAATGAAATCTGACAGATTTCCGTCCCTCTGTTGAGTCAACGCAACTACCACTTTTAAGGCCCATAAAAGGTAGTAAAGACATTAAAGTAATCCAGTGACTCCAGTGGTTTAACCTCAGTTTTAGAAATGATACAATTATATTCTATATTTTATTCCCTAACCATAATTTTCCACTTTATTTACAAAATATTAATCTCCAATACATGTTCACAAGAGCACCTCAACACATGTTGTGCTAATGCAAGAGCATACGTTGTTGTGTAAATACAAAAATTATGTTTTATTGCACAAACAAAGCACTCGTGTCGCTTCATAAACTGACACCGTGTCTACACCGGACGCGAACAATGCGACGCATCAAAAGACAACAGTACCCATTATAATCAGTCATATGTGGACATGATCATAATGGATGTAGCACGACGTGACAACAAATTCCCAAGTAAACAGATTCCCCGTTCTATTTCTGACGTAGTCCGAGTGCTTTGCAACGGTCAGTTTGTCGGTTTTGTCAGTTTGACAGCTTTTAGCTGTTGCGGCGCAACAAAAGTCACGTCTGGTATAGACACGGTGTGAGGTTAAATCTCTGGAGTCACATGGAGTACTTTAGCAATGTCTTTCCTATCTTTCTGGGCCTTAAAAATTGTAGTTGTGTGGACTGTCAATGAAGGGACAGAAATTTCTCTAATATCTTTAAAAAGAATTTGATTTACATTCAAAAGATGAGTGAAGGTCTTATAGGTGTAGAACAACATTAGGGTGAGATATTATAACAGAACTTTCATTTTTGGGAGAGCTAACTGCTATTAAGAAGCAGAATCACTAAAGGAAAGGAGAAATGGACCCATAAGTACATATGTATACAGAGCAGTGTAACTTATCAAAGCTAATTTTGCAGTGCTACTTTTACTTACAGGCTGAATGTCAGTTAAGCTGCACTTCTTTTCAGCACCATTTTCCCATTTGTGAGGCATGGCGATGATTGCAGGACAGCAGGAAGGGTTTTGAAGGCAGTTTCTCCATGACAATCTTTGAAAGACAAGTTTAAAATGTTTAATTTATACCACGTGTATGTGGACAAATGTCATATGCACTTAGACATGGCAAATTCATTTTTTCCCCCTAAATAAAACCTTCACTATTCTGAACATCATTAAACTCACCATTCCATTTCTTCAATAGCAAATCCATGCAGTTTGTTGAGGTGTTGTACATCTAATGAACTCCTTAGCTTGGCTGTGAGGACTTCTTGTGTTCGTTTAATACTAAATCGTTGTCAGTCATCAAACAGCTTGGTTTCTGTTGAAATTAAAATAAATGTATTAAAATGGAGCAAGACAACTGAGAAAAAAAAGTAATAAACTGTACCCCAGTGTTTCCTAGATCTGTAGTAGCCCTAGTGTAACGGAGTATAAAAAGGGTTAAATTGTCACACTAGCACGGCACATTTTGTCTCCAATCCTGATTCAACTTACCAGCTTGTAAGTAGAGGCCAGAAAAGGGTGTCGGATAAGGAACACATCCGAAGGGGTGTAGGACCAGACTAGGACCAGTCGAGAACCACCGTCATCCAGCAGCATAAAACTTTCATCCACTCCTTCCTCTGTGTTACAATAAAGCAGAAAAATTAAATATTTTCAGTAAAGTAAACTAAGTCTTTAAAAAAACAAACAAGCAAACAAAAATTGTAACTTATTTAAATGGATTACCTTCAAATTAGCCTAAATAGCAGAGGTTCAGTCTTTGCTTCACAAATTATTTATTTTGTCTAAAACACAAATATAAACACATTTAGAACAACACAAATGCAAAAACTGTTGTATTTAGTAGTTAGATGCTTCAGAATCTCCTGTAATACATTAACATGCATCACTATATAACATGCAATGACCATGAATAGACCAGATTTCTGTCAAAATACCAGATTTGCAGTTAGTGTTACTACAGTAAATCTAACAAACAGTAAATCTAAGTCGTTTATCGATAACATAAAATAAAATAAAAAACACATTGTAACTGTAGTTAACTACTTGTTGCTCAAAGTTTCTTCACTTTTCTGCTTAGAAGCTGTTGGGAATATTGCGCTCTTTCATCTTAGATTTTAGCGGATTCTAACGCTTCTCACTGGATCTCACAGCTCTGTTGTGGTTCAGTATGGTCGAGGGCCGAGCTGATGAACGTCCGTGCGGCACGGGCTCAAATGAGAAGCTTTCGTTCCGCGCCGGTACAAAAAATACAAATCTGAAGCTCAAATTTAGATGTCGTATTATGAAAGATTATCACGAAGACCGGAAAACATGCGTAATGTGATTGCTGAGACGTAGTCTAGTTTATCGATATACATTTCACAAGGCAATAATATTACCATATTATTACCATAGTAAGGTAGTTAATACATCTTAACTACAAGTTTCGCTAGTATGTTTTAATTACTTTATTACCGCTAGCGAGCTAACGGGCATAGCTAGGATTCATTTCCAATCGATCTCACTTAACGTTACCGAAGAACATTACTGAATAAAGATAATTACGACTTAAAAATATAAAATTCAGTTCTCCATAGTTTCAGTACACAATACCTACTGTTATAAAAGTTATATACATGAAAAACGACACGACTTACCTTTCATAATCAGGAGGCTGCAGCAGCTTCTGTGACTCACGACCGTTAAAATTTGAATCGTCGATCGTCACGGGATCCGTATTTAACCCAACAGATGGGGTATTTTTTAAAAATAACCCAACGATGTTAAAAATGACCCAACATTTTTGGTAAATAACCCAACATAGTGACCCAACATGTGTAACCCAACGTTTTTTACTGTGTGTGTATTTCAAACCTCCGCAAATGGATTTTGACTCAGCCTCTGCCTTACAGGAGAAGGCGTTTGATCAAATTGAATGGTCATATTTGTTTGCAATCTTAAAGAGGTTTGGCTTTGGTAATAATTTTTTGTCTTGGGTTAAATTAATTTATAAGTCCCCTTCACCCTCCAATTGTTCCCGACTTCTTCAGACTTCTTTCCATTAACTCGTGGGACCTGTCAGGGATGCCCACTGTCCCCGCTCCTTTTTGCCATTGCGATTGAGCCTCTTTCAATAGCTTTGAAAACATCAACTGCGCTTCAGGGGATTAAGCGAGGGGGTATTGAACACCGTGTGTCTTTATACACTGATGACCTTTTGTTGTATATTAGTGACCCCATACCTAGTTGCCCTTTAATTATATCTTTATTAGGTCAGTTTGGCGCCTTTTCGGGATATAAATTAAATCTCCAAAAAAGTCAATGCTTCCCCATTAATGACTTGGCCTTACAAATTCAACAACACTCGTTGCCCTTCCGTTTTTCTCCTGACGGGTTTAAATACCTGGGAATCCATATGACGCGCTCCTTTTCTTCCCTGTTTGAAGCCAATTATAAAGTTCAGTTGAAAGAAGTAAAGGCAGAGTTGGAAAGGTGGCGTAGTCTTTCCCTTACTTTAGCTGGAAGAATATACTCAGTGAAAATCACAATTCTCCCCAAGTTCCTTCATTTCTTTCAGTCCCTGCCAGTTTTTTTTTTTTGCCCAGATCAATTGACCAATCCATATCCTCTTACATCTGGGAAAATAAGATCCCCAGGGTCAATAAACATATTCTTCAGAGGGCCTGCGATGCTGGCGGCTTAGGTCTCCCTAGTTTTATCCATTATTACTGGGCATCAAATATTCAGAAGATATTATTTTGGCTTCATTGCCCAGAAACAAACTGGTGCTTAATTGAAGCACAGACATGTTACTCTTCTTCTCTCCCTGCTTTAGTGTATTCCTCCCTGCCTTTGACGGCGTCTCGATTCTCATCCAATCCTGTTGTGCTTTCTACTCTTAAGATCTTTAACCAGTTCTCTCAATTTTTATAATAAAAGATTGATTTCACTTTTATACTCCCAGCTCATGTCTTTGAAAGAATGCAATCTGGATAAAATTAAATATAGTTGGGAAGACGAATTGGGCATTGAGCTATCCGAGGCTTTTTGGAGGTGATTAAAAAGGTCCACTCATCATCATCGGTTAGGTTAGGGCTCATACAATTCAAAGTGTTGCTTAGGGTTCATTTGAATAAGGCATAGCTTGCTGGAATATATCCTGGATTAGATCCAGCCTGTGATTAAGTGTTCCTTTTCCCCTGCTGCTCTGGCGTATTCATTTTGGTCTTGCTCCTCTCTACATAACTACTGGTCATTAGTTTTTAAAACTATCATTGATGCCCTTGGCGTGATATTGCAGCCCTGTCCTGCAATAGGTATTTTTGGAACCCCCAGTGACACTGTAATGATTTCTTTAACTGCGATTCAGAGGGACATTATTGCTTACACTTCTTTACTGGCCCGCAGAAGAATTTTGTAATGCTGGAAATCCCCTACTCCTCCTTCTGTGGCTGACTGGCTAGAAGATGTTATGTCCTTTTTAAAATTAGAGAAGATAAAATATACGCTGAGGGGATTGTTGGATAAGTTTTACTCAAAATGGGAACCCATCCTGTCATATTCTAGCAATTTGAAAGAATTACCCAGTTGTTAATTTCTACCCTCTATGTATGTATTTCTCTTGCTGTATTTGATGCTTGACCTCTTTGTAGTTTGTCTCACATAATGTCTATTTTGCCTTTTTTTTTTTCCTCCTATGGTTCTTGCTTTTACTCTATCTATTCATTTTGTAATGTTATCATTGTAACAAAACATTATTATCTGCTTGGGTCCAGTCCTTGGAAAAGATGTCAGACATTGTCATTGTGATGTTGCTAAGCTGTCCAGGGATGTGATGTGATGGGGTGGGGGTGGTATTGTTGTTATATTTAAAATAGAAGGAATTAGATTGTCTTTGATTGTTGTACTGTATGTTGCTCTATTCCTTCAATAAAAAAATAATCAAATTCAAATGATAACCTTAATTATCATGATTATCATCAGTCACCATCATCATCGGACACTATTATTATCCATCATCATCATCATCATCATGATCACCTTTATCATCTTTATCTTCAACAGCCAGCATCATCATCACTAGCTTTATGACTATCATTACCCTTAGTCAACAACATAGTGTAATCATGACGATCATCACAGTCATCATGATTATCATCACATTTATTGTCGTCATCATCATCGTCTCTCAACATTGTCAACAGTGATGTTCCCTCTGCTTCTACAGGAGATCAGTTTCTTTGGAAATTTCTCCACTGCTGCAAGCAATAGTGATTTTCCTTCACACTCCCACAGGAGCTCACTCTCTTTAAGAATGTCTCCACGGCGGCAGCAGCAGTGACTTTTTCTCACGGTCCCAGGGCGTTATCAACATAATTTCCGACTGCTGTGCCACATTAGTTGCGGGTTTTTAGGGGGAGTACTCTGGGTTCGGGCCAAATATGGAGCTCGGAGCCCTCTCGTCAGACAGCACGCCAATAATGCATACTGAAAGATTGTGTATTTCAGTTGTCTTTAGTCAGACAATCAACTCTGTCTTTGATGCAATCAACAGTCTGTGTCTGTAAAGGTGTGAACCAAATGACCCATAGAAACCGAATAACAAAGAAACAACTTCCTCCGGGTAGACTGAAGAGATGACCAATCTCCTGTGGGATGTCCTAACACATTTGTATCCCTTTTATCTTCAGGTATAAAGTTCTGTCACACAGACAGAACTTTGGGTTAAGTTATTTTGAAGGCCGACACGCTGACATCGCTGCTGAAGAACTGTGCTGCACTACTGCCTTCAATAAACAAGAACTCTGGTCAAGCTTACTTATTTTATGTATTAGAAAAATTTAATACGTTGGCGAGCCCCACCCCAAAAGACTGCTCAGCCAAATACAGCTCTGTCTGATTATTTGTAAGTGTGAACTCGTGAAATTATGTTTTAACAATGTTCGGAAGGAACGCATGTATTAAAAGAAAATACAGTACACACAGAATCGTTCTCACCATTTATTCATCTTTTACCCTCATGTATTCCGAGATGTACATGACTTTCTTTCTTCACATGAACACAAATCAAGGTTTTTAGAAAAATAAATAATCTCTGCTAATGTTAGCTCATGGGTTCCTAAAAGTTGAAACATCAAAAAGCACATACCCCAATAACGACAGTAATCCATATAATCCCAATGGATGAATCAATGTCTTCTGAAGTGACAAATCAAGTCACCTTTATTTATATAGTGATTTTTACAATGCAGATTGTGTCAAAGTAGCTTTACAGTGATGACAGGAAAATAATTTTGGCTGCAGCTCTAGAAGAAAATGGTGTCTTTGTCTTGTCAATATTGATGCATTCCACTGTAAAACAAAGGATTATAGTAATAATGCTCAAAAGTGCTTATGTCATACTTAGCTTCAACATTTCTGGGTGTACGTTATTTTATTTTGATACATAAGAATAACAAAAGACAAAGGAATCCTTCTTAAGATTCATCAGTGGAAAGAATGACAAGGAAGAAGAGGAACAAGAGGAGGAAGAAGTCAAGCAGCAAAGGGACAACATGCTACTTTGTGTCAAGAGTTTAGTATTTGAAAACAAAAGTTGATTTAATAATTAAGTGCTAAGTCCATTTTGAACAAAGCTGTTTTTCAAATAAAGGTTTCCGAGTCAGTGATATTAGATTGTGTGTATGTGTTTTTATTGTTCTTACCTTGTAACTACATGAAACGAGTATATTTCCCCATAATTTAAATAAAAGTTGCAATAGTTTTCATTTTACTTGCCTTGAAACACGGAAGCCCAAACATAATTAGTGCTCTTTTGCTATTAAACAGAACAAAAATACTGTGTAAATGCACTGATATGAACGCCATAATTGAAAAAATATATATATTTGTAGCAATAGCCAACAATACATTGTATGGGTCAAAGTTATCGATTTTTTTTTATGCTAAAAATCATTAGGTTATTAAATAAAGATCATGTTCCATGAAGATATTTTTTTACATTTCCATAAATATATCAAAAATTTATTTTTGTGAATGGATATGCATTGCTAAGGATTTGGACACCTTTAAAGACCATTTTTTAAATATATATATATATATATATTACATATATTAATTAATATAATATAATATATATATTATTTTATTTTATTATTATTTGTTTTCATATTTTCGAATACTTGTATCTCAGCCCGGTATTGCCCTATCCTAACAAACCATCAATGGAAAACTTTTTTATATATATATATATATATATTCAATTTGGCTCGGATCAATTTGGTCCAGGATCACAAATAATTTTTTTAATTTTCCTTGTTGTTATCCTTTAATTCACTACAATTACCGAAAGTTACACTGTAAATTCGTTTTGCTTACTTTCCGGGCTGTAATCTAAGGCGTTACTTAAACTTTAAAATGAAAGTATTTTATTATGAAAAATGCAAGAAAAATTAAGGGAAAATAAGGGAAACATATATTGCCTCAGTGACGGTATTAAATCTAGTTTGAAAACAATTGTATAGTTATTTTAGCACTTTAAACTAATAGTTTAAACTGTTCGATTAGTGGCTCTGAAAGCAAGCCTGAAGTTCTGCGTTAAGATAAGAGATCAATGTGTGTGGGTGTGGAGGGCAGCTGATTGGTAGATACTCACAGGAGGCTGGGTATCTCCTTCCTGCCTTCACAGCACATTAAGATAAGCTCCTATAGCAGAAACACCCACAACTACACATCGTTGGTTGCACCAGTGCCCAAGAACACTTTCATGGCCAAGCAGAAAAGCCCGTAAGTGCTCTATTCATTGTCAATTTTTCTCTCTTTTTTATTTGAATTTTATATTGTACTGCTTTTATACAGTGAAAAGAGCTTAGAGGAAGACAGAGGAGCTGAAGGCAAGAAAAAGACAAAGAAACACAAGAACCAAACATGGGCTAAAGAAGGGCCACAGGACCCTTTTAAAATGGTAACTAATACTGTTTGTCTGTCTGTGTACCAATTTTATGAGATGTGAGTATATTTACCGGTTTCTTATCAGTTGAATTTTTTTCCCAGCTCGACTCTCTTTCTGAGGAGAAGCAACAGGAGATTCAAAAAGCCCTGCACCTGTTCTCTTTTGGTCAGGGGCCTCCAAAAAATCTACAGGAGGCTTGTAAGCACACATACCGCTTTTGGGATACCCAGCTAGTCCCTAAGATAGGTATAATGCACAGTGTGCTTCTAGAAACAACATAAACTGTGTGCATCTCTACAAATGGCATTCATTCTCTTTTAGATGAGGAAGTGACATCACACGGACCGATTAAGTCAGAGATGCCCAGTGTTCGAGAAGAGCCTTATTCACTGCCACAGGAATTCATTTGGGACGCGCTTGACCTGGGCAAACAGGAGCAGGTGAGAGAGAGTACTTTTTGTACCAATGCAGTCCCAAAATTATTTATTGAACAGAAGTGAATAAAAATGTCTTTGAAATCCAGGGATGGGCAAAATACACACATTAGGTAAAAAAAAATTAAGTACTCCTTTTAATTTTCTAATGTAAAAAGTAAAATATAGCTGCTGTTTGCAAGCTTAAATTGGCAAGCTTGTTACCATAGATGGAAAATACCATTTAGAGCAAATACAGGCAATTTCCCACAGGAAATATGTAGCTTTTAAAGCTTTTTAACAGTTATTGAGGTGAGCCAAAAACCTAGGAGTAGTTTGCCAAAGTTATTAAATTATATTAAATAATATTAAATTAACGGTCTGATGGACTGCGGCGTTCTTAGCGGCAACATTTTGCACAGAATGAGTTTTACCATGTGATACTAATGTCGTCAAAAATGCACGTGAAAAACGCGAAGGAGCCCCCTGATGGCCAATATCTTTATAATTTCTCACAGGCCTCTAGGGCCATAAGTCAAACAAACCCAGTGAGTTTCATTCCAATCGGCCTCCATTTGCCTTGTCTGATAGGTGCTCAAATTTCATTGGCTGATGATGGACATGTTTTTCGAGATGTGTCAATGTCCTTGTAGACAATCATGGCACCTTGGACAATGAATTTTTCAAGTTGATCGGACTAATGGTGAAGTAGTTATAGCCATTTTCTCTTTGGCTTGCTGTTATAGTGCCACCAAGTGGCAAGTCGCCACCTCCTTTTTCACGTGACCACAGAATGAGCTATTACATAGGTGTGCTGAGTTTGGTGAAAATATCTCAATCTGTTAGCGAGTTATAGCCATTTTAGTAAGTAGTAGTTAGTGGCTCCACCCACTTCAAACATTTTGGCAACTCTTAGGGACTGTGAATTTGAATTTTAACTTTGTATTTAATAATTACTGACAATGAGACTCCAAAGAATCTCGCTGCACTGGTTTGGTTCCGATCATGCCAAAAACCTATGACTAGTTCGCAAAAGTAGGCTTTTCAAAAAATCCAAAATACCCGAAAATTTCACCAGGGTGATGAGAGTCGTTTTAAGCATTTACGTTTTAAGACACAAGTGCCTAGGCCTTATGGTTCAGGAGTTATGAGCCATTTCGTATCTTTGACCACTGTAGCGCCCCCGATAGGCCGATCGGGGGAAGCCTTGGTGATATTGTAGACGGTGTCAGTACTACTAGCCTTCAAAGTTTTATGTCTCTACGATTTACAGTTTGGTCTACCCGATCACTTTTAGGAATTCTGTTCCTTGGAAAATTTAACAATTATATTAGGGTTTCAGTTACGGTGGCCGAGAGAGCTCAAAACGCTTCAAATAATTTAACACATGCAAATTAAAAAAAGCACATGCGAATAAAAAAAAACACATGCAAATTAAAAAAAGCGCATGCGAATTAAAAAAAGCACATGCAAATAAAAAAAAACGTGATCATCAGTTTGACAACACATGTGCTGCAAATCCTCACAACACATGCAAACTCAAAAAGCGCTACATTTACGAAACGCGCTGCAAAGAGCACAAACCACAACGGAAATGTTTCAAGGGGGACCCCAAAAAGTGACGGACCCTAGTAGGAAGAGCGTCCAAAACCAGTTCAACTCACCCTTCACTCATTCACTAATCCCTATATAGTGTACGGCATTTGAGTGCACAATGTGTTCACAATCATTAAATACTATAAAAACTGCAAACAAAAATAAACTACTGTACATTATTTCATGTATTTATTATTTCGCATAAAGTGTTTTTCAGTTTGCTAGAAATCGTCGCGCGCCTCACGCGGCCATTACGATGACGTCACATTAATATGATACTGATGATTAACGAATATTTTTAAATCATCCACTAAATGATCATCTCTTAAAGTCGATTGAGTGAACAACAATGCCACATATTAAAACACTTTTCTGTTAGTGAAACACATTACATTGAGTTAATGCCTACATAATATATTTTAATATTTTTTAGTTTGTGCTGTTGTCTAGTAGGGTCCGTCACTTTTTTGGGTCCCCCTTGAAACATTTCCATTGTGGTTTGTGCTCTTTGCAGCGCGTTTCGTAAATGCAGCGCGTTTCGTAAATGTAGCGCTTTTTGAGTTTGCATGTGTTGTGAGGATTTGCAGCACATGTGTTGTCAAACTGATGATCACGTTTTTTTTTTATTTGCATGTGCTTTTTTTAATTCGCATGCGCTTTTTTTAATTTGCATGTGTTTTTTTTTTATTCGCATGTGCTTTTTTTTAATTTGCATGTGTTAAATTATTTGAAGCGTTTTGAGCTCTCTCGGCCACCGTATTCAGTGCTATGTGCTTTAACCGCTAATAAATGATAAAGACTAACCTTGTCAAAAAGAAGTATAGCTCCTAATTATTACTATTAATTATCAATATTATATTATATATGTAATTATTACATAAGTAATGTACTTTAAAAGAATAGGCATATGGTGACAGTATATTGCAGAATATACTGACAAGTATTTATGGTACTGTAAAGTAAAACTTGTAATTTTACTTTTTTTAAAGTGTTGGCCTATAAGCACACTTAAGTAGCCATTTATTCTGAAAAGTACAGTCTTTTTTTAAAATATACTCTTAAGATTTTAAGAACATTGTAAATGCACATTCAATACATTTGAGAACACTTGTTTGTTTGTTTGTTTTTTTTACAAAGTTATGGTTTATTATGTTATTTGTTAACTTAAGAGACTCACTCCAACCAGATAATTTTATGCTCTATGACCCATTTTACATCTCTGCACACCAGAACTACAGGCACTGCAGCAGTAAAAGAAAAACAATTATTTTTATTATATTATATATTTATATATTATTTTTTTCTGCAACGCTGTAACTAAATTTCTGAAAGTCAATTTATTTTTTGTGTAATTGTAGCTGAGAGAACTTTGTGACTTTCTGAATGAAAACTACATGGAGGAGGATGACAACACACTTCGCCTGCACTATTCTCCACAGTTTTTGCTCTGGTTTGTTTTATCTCTTGATATGTAGTTACATCAGTATGATCACAAAGAACTGATTTTGTCATTTCTCTTTATGTTTTGCACTTAATGCAGGGCTCTATGCCCCCCTGGAGGGCAATCACAGTGGCAATGTGGTGTCAGAGTAAACTCCAGTCAAAAACTAGTAGGATTCATAAATGCCATTCCTGCTCCTATTAAAGTATTTGACACGTAAGTGCATAATTTTCTCAGCTGGTTAAAATTAATTAAACAATTTTGGTTTATGTATATGACAAAGATGTTCCACAGAGAGCTAAACATGGTGGAAGTGAACTTCCTGTGTGTGCACAAAAAACTTCGCTCAAAAAGAATGGCACCAGTCCTAATCAAGGAGATCACCAGACGTGTCCATCAGCAGGGGATATCTCAAGCAGTCTACGGCACTAGTGCGGTCTTACCAAAGCCTATTGCAACCTGTAGGTATGATGGATTTTTTTTTTTTACTCTCCCCGACCACCACTGCTGTTTTATTTGTGGTATTGTTTCAAACTAAATTCCATTATTCTTTATGGTTGTTAAAAGGTACTGGCACAGATCGCTGAACCCACGCAAGCTGATAGAGCTGAATTTCTTCTCTCTCACTCGTAACATGACCCTGCAGCGTGCCCTCAAGCTAAATCGTCTTCCTGAGGTCAGACTGCCCTCCTGAATACCTAATTTTTCCTGCAAAAAGTTTCATTTCTGAGTGTCATTGAATATTGATTTATAAAGTCAATGAGTATTCATTGTGCTTTGTAAAGTACTTAATTGTTTTACAATGTGATGGCATAATTTTAAATTAATTTCTCTTTATAAAGCTTATAGCAGGTGTAAACAATGATTAACAAGAATAGAAGTATCAATATCATAGCAATCATAGCAATCCCAAACTGGCTGGAAAAAAAAAAAACATTTTATAGCTAGTTTAGAGCAGTGTATTGCAACCCTTTTGACTTCAAGACCCCATCATCCACAGCAGTATTTTTTTTACTGGTTTGTTTTATTTCAAGTTCATATCGGTTCTTTTTTTTTTTTTAATAAATAAATATAGTGACATTGCCTCTGTTTGGAGTCCATTTGGAGAATTTGCACATCCTTTAACTACACTAATAATCTCTCTCATATTTTATCTATAACAACAGACAACAAAAACTGCCGGCCTTCGCCCCATGACTGTGCAGGATGTGCTAATGGTTCAGGCTCTTCTGAGAGAACATCTAAAAGCTTTTCATCTCTCTCCTGTTCTGACCCTGGAGGATGTTAAGCACTGGCTTCTGCCTCAAGATGGTGTGATTGACACATATGTTGTTGAGGTCAGTATAATGAAAAGGACATTTCAGCTCTCAGTCAGGCATCTAGCTGTCATGTGCTGCATTAAATCCATTCATATGTCTGTGTGCAGAGCATGGTCGGTACAATAACTGACATGGTGAGTTTCTATACACTTCCCTCTACGGCTCTGAACCACTCTGTGCATAAAGGACTGAAGGCAGCCTGTGGTCTCTACTGCATAAGCAAGGCCACTCCACTGCTGCAGCTAATGGAGGACACCCTTATCATCTGTAAAACAGTAAGTCAAAGGACATATCAACACAATACAGCTAACTACATCAATTGTGCCTCCATATGAAGATATTTACTGCCAAACTATCACATCCAAACTACCCTTACATTTTCAATATGCTTCTTTTACATATATTGTTTGTTCTGATCTCATGACTCCTTGTGCTCTCTGTTTGTCTTTTCAGAAGGGGTTTGATGTATTCTCTGCAATGGATGTAATGGATAATAAAGCTTTTTTGGAGCCACTTAAGTTCAGAATGGGAGATGTGCACAAGCATTATTACCTCTACAACTGGAAATGCCCTAAAATATCCTCAGACAAGGTAATCAAACAATGTGTGATAGTTAAAAGGGTTAAAGGACTTGAAGGAAAAGAGATTTGATAAACTAATACTTTGTATTCTATGTTTCAGGTGGGTGTTGTGCTAAAGTAATGGCATTTTGCGCCACAAATGTGCAGTGAAAAGACATGAGTACAAAACTCATAAAGCACCCTTTTTTAAAATATTAAATAAATTTCTCAATTTGAAATTTGCATCCATGTGCTTTTTTTTCTTTATAATATTGAAACAGTTTTCCATTGTTTTTATATGTTACACAGATATTTTAATAGGTCTGGTAGCTTGAACAAAATACAAAAGAGATGTCAGAACTATAGTTTTATGATTTTCTGCTTGTTCAAAGCAATTAATATAAGCTTAGTAAAAAGAAACATTGAGTCCTGTACTAAAGCCCTGAACCTCATGGTGGGGAATAAAAGAAATGTTATCTCGTTATTTCAACACAATAACTCGTTATTTCGATATATTAAGTCGTTATTTCAACATAATATCTTGTTATTTTGACATAAGTCCCATTATGTTAAGGATAAGAGAAGGAATCATTTAAGTGCTACCTTCTTCTTTTTAAATTGAAGCGACCCATACAATCATTTACACAGGGGCGGACTTAACCATTTGGTAAAGGTTATATATATGTATGTATGTATGTATATATATATATATATATATATATATATATATATATATATATATATATATATGTATATATATATATATATATATATATATATATATATATATATGTTTGTGTGTGTGTGTGTGTGTGTGTGTGTAACCCAGTAGAATAATCTTCTACAGGTAATGAGTTTAGTGCTTTATATATTGATATATAAAATAAATAGTGTATGCCTTTAAGAACACGAGCATATATGAAGTTAGATTGTTTTACACAGGTGAAAAACGTGGTTTTAACCTACGAGTTATGTCTTTCATTATTTTATTGGTTCAAAAGAGTTAAGTCCTGTCCGCGCCTATGTGTTAGGTTTTCTGAGTGGCTGTTGGCGGGAGTGTTTGGACAAGAAAAAAAATTGCGAGAGAGGCAAACTAGGAGTGAGACAGCTGTATGTGGTAGTAGAGTGTTGAACGATTTTACGAGTTTACAAGTGTAAATTATACTGTAATATTGATTGCGTGTGAAACTAGTGGTGGGCAGAGCGAGGCTTAATGAAACACTGAAACAGTTGAAGTAAATGTGCCGTATTGAGTAGAGGCTTCGAAACTATACTGATACCCGTCTCCATTGTGACATCTAGTGGTCAATTGCACATGTTATCTGAAACTTTGACAACACTTTGCCATTTAAAAAAATAAAAATAAGTGTTTTTGTTAATGTGGTAAGTTTTTAACATCCTCACTATATACCTATAATAAATAATAATAATAACTAGGTTATTTTGGTCATGAAAAATTAAAATTAATAAAACAAATCAATCCACATTGGTCTCATTTTTGTTTAGTTTTTTACAGATTTTTATTCAAAAATATTAATTGCTTTCTCCTCTCACAAAAACCCACGAGGTGAAGGTACATTAACTCCTCTTTTAAACTTTGTGGGAGTTGAGACAAATGTTCGAGTCTGAAATACTCATAGAATCCGAATGATGATACATCAGCCAATCAGAAGTCCATATTTGACCGAATGGTCTTATATCTGGCCCAAGAGTCATCGATTTTGAACTTATATTTCTTCACAATTGATTCCTTCTGTTGATAGATTAGCCATTGATGAGCAAATATTCGACCCATTGAACATTTTTCAGTCCTTGATCTTGAACTTTGTATACATACTCATTGACTTCCTCTGATGTTACATCAGTCAATCAGAAATCAATATTTGACCAAATGGACTCATATCCGCCCCAAGAGTCGTCGATTTTGAACTTTCTATTTCTGCCCATTAGACTCATTCCGGTGATGGATCAGCCAATCAGTAGGCAAATTTTGACTTACTGAACATCTTTCACTCCTTGATCTTGAACTTTTAATACATACTCATTGACTACTTCTGATTTTACATCAGTCATTCAGAGGTCCATTTTTGACCAAATAGACTTACATCTCATCCAGGAGTCATCAATTTTGAACTTTTAAGTTCTACCCATTGACTCCTTGTGTTGAAAGTTCAGCCGATATTTGACCTACTGAATATATTTCAGTCCTTGATCTTGAACTTTCTATTGCTACCCGTTGACTCCTTCTGGTGATAGTTTAGCCAATTTTTGACCTTCATAACATATTTCAGTTCTTGATATTGAACTTTCTGTTCCTACCTAATTGACTCCTTCTTGTGATACATTAGCCATAGAGTAGCCAATATTGTACCCATTGGACAAGTTTCAGTCAAGGATCTTGAAATTTCTATACCTACTCATTGACTCTTTCTGATGTTACATCGGTCATTCAGAAATCCATATTTGACCAAATGGATTAATATCGGGCCCAAAATTCATCAATTTTGAACTTTCTAACATCAGAAGGATTCAATGAGTGTATAGAGAAATTTCAAGATTGATGACTCAAACATGTTCAATGGGTCAAATAATGGCTACTCTATGGCTAATTTATCACCAGAAGGAGTCAATTGGGTAGGAACAGAAAGTTCAAGATCAAGGACTGAAAAATAATAAATGGCTCAAAAATTGACTACTGTATGGCTAATTTATCACCAGAAGGAGTCAATGGTTAGAAATAAAAACTTCAAAATTCATTAATCTGGGGCTAGATTTTAGTATTTTATGTCAAAAATAGACATAGACTTCTGAATGGCAGTTGTACCAACAGAAGGAGTCAATGAGTAGGTATGAAAATTTCAAGATCCAACAGGCCCAAGAGTCGTCGATTTTGAACTTTTTAGTTCTACCCATTGACTCCTTCTGGTGATAAATTAGCCTTAGAGTAGCCAATATTTGACCCATTGAACATGTTTCAGTCCTTGATCTTGAACTTTTTATACATACTCATAGAATCTGAATGATGATACATCAGCCAACCAGAAGTCCATATTTGACCGAATGGACTTATATCAGGCCCAACAGTCATCAATTTTGAACTTTCTCTTTCTACCCCATAGACTCCTTCTGGTGATCAATTAGTCTTAGAGTAGCCAATATTTGACCCATTGAACTTGTTTCAGTCGTGGATCTTGAAATTTCTATGCCTACTAATTGACTCTTTCTGATGTTATGTCAGTTATTTAGAAGTCCATATTTGACCAAATGTACTAATATCTGGCCTAAGGGTCATCGATTTTGAACTTATATTTCTTCACAATTGATTCCTTCTGTTGATAGATTAGCCTTTGAATAGCAAATATTTGACCCATTGAACATGTTTCAGTTCTTGATCTTGAACTTTTTATACATACTCATTGACTCCTTCTGATGTTACATCGACCATTCAGAAGTCAATATTTGACCAAATGGACTCATATCCGCCCCAAGATTCGTCGATTTTGAACTTTCTATTTCTGCCCATTAGACTCATTCCGGTAATGGATCAGCCAATCAGTAGGCAAATTTTGACTTACTGAACATGTTTCACTCCTTGATCTTGAACTTTTAATACATACTCATTGACTACTTCTGATTTTACATCAGTCATTCAGAGGTCCATTTTTGACCAAATAGACTTATATCTCATCCAGGAGTCATCAATTTTGAACTTTTAAGTTCTACCCATTGACTCCTTGTGTTGAAAGTTCAGCCAATTTTTGAGCTTCATAACATATTTCAGTTCTTGATCTTGAACTTTCTGTTCCTACCTAATTGACTCCTTCTTGTGATACATTAGCCATAGAGTAGCCAATATTGTACCCATTGGACAAGTTTCAGTCAAGGATCTTGAAATTTCTATACCTACTCATTGACTCTTTCTGATGTTACATCGGTCATTCAGAAATCCATATTTGACCAAATGGACTAATATCGGGCCCAAGTGTCATCAATTTTGAACTTTCTATTTCTACCCAATTGATTTTTTGTGGTGATACATTAGCCATAGAGTAGCCAATATTTGACTCATTGAACATTTTTCAGTGCTTGATCTTGAACTTTCTATACATACTCATAGAATCCGAATGATGATACATCAGCCAATCAGAAGTCCATATTTGATCCTCTTTCTGATGTCATGCCAGTAATTCCAAAGTCCATATTTGACCAAATGGGCAAATATCGGGCCCAAGAGTCGTCGATTTTGAACTTTGTATTTCTACCCAATTGACTCCTTCTGGTGATAAATTAGCCATAGAGTAGTCAATATTTGATCCACTGTACCTGTTTCTGTCATCAATCTTGAAATTTATATACACACTCATTGACTCTTTCTGTTGTTACATCAGCCTTTCAGAGTCCATATTTGACCTAAAATATTAATATATGGCCCAAGAGTCATCTATTTTGAACTTTTTAGTTCTACCTATTGACTCCTTATGGTGATAGTTCAGCTAATTTTTGACCTACTGAACATATTTCAGTCCTTGATCTTGAACTTTCTGTCCCTACCCAATTGTGTCCTTCTTGTGATTCATTAGCTATAGAGTAGCAAATATTTTACCCATTGGACATGTTTCAGTCATGAATCTTGAAATTTCTATACCTACTCATTGACTCTTTCTGATGTTACATTGGTCATTCAGAAATCCATATTCCATAAATTCCATAATCCATAAAAACGGCTAAGTGTATCAGCATTAATTCATTCTGCTGTGCATGGAGTTAACATGTATACTATTTTGAAGAGATAATGCAAAATTGCATTGATGCACTTTATTTGGTTGTGCAATGAAGAGAAAACACATGTGCTGTTGCATTGCACAGAGCAAAATATAAGATATGAACTTGTTGCTTTGCATAGCATATAAGAACTAACTCATTCTGTTATAAAACTTACAACTTTCCTCTGTGACTTAATTTGATGATACGTCTGCCATACAGCAGTCAATTGACTGCATGGTTCATATGGAGCGCATTCACATGATGGGAACATCCTTATAACTTCAAGCCGCCTACCTCACACTCTCTCAGGCTTGAGCAGAGAAACACACCGCATGGTTCACACGGAGGAATTTTGACACTTAGTCGTTTTTCTGAGCGTGCACCATTTCTCAGATAAATGACTAAGTGTACCAGCATTAATTCATTCTGCTAAGCATGGAGTTAACATATATGCTATTTTGAAGAGATAGTGCAAAATTGCATAGATGCACTTTATTTGGTTGTGCAATGAAGAGAAAACACATGTGCTGTTGCATTGCACAAAGCAAAATATAAGATATGAACTTGTATGAACTTTTAAACTTTAAAGTTTTATTTAGACCCTCGAAATGTTAAATAAATGAATTAGTAGAAAATAAGATGTCTGTTCCAGAGAGATGTTCTCCCTAGAAAGACTTACTCCACGACTGTTTTTTTCTTTTTTTTAAGTTTGAAGAACCAGTACTGTGATTTAAACAAACAAAAATGTCCTTGAATATATATATATATATATATATATATATATATATAGAGAGAGAGAGAGAGAGAGAGAGAGAGAGAGAGAGAGAGCAAGAGAGCAGTTACATATAATACAAAAAGTATTTAAAAGAATCATGAATCAAGCTAGCACGTTTACATGTCTGATTGTACAGATTTATTTTGTTCTAACTTTGATTTTAAAAGCCATTGGATGTCAAACCCTAATTGAGAGCTGACAGTCTGCTGTGACTCGCACCCCTCCCCCACGAGCCTCAGATTGCTCTCGCCCAGCCCGCCCTTCCCCCACTGCCTGACTGAGATCGCCCTAGGGATGGGTGATACCTGACTTTTTAAATTCGATACGATACCGATATTTTTGGGTATAATTTTACCGATAACGATACCGCTTATTTCTTAAATGTGTATGTGATTTTTCAAAAAAAAAGTAAAGTTATATATATATATATATATATATATATATATATATTACACTTAAAGGCAAATTACATCCACACATGACACATAAGACATATTGGCCATTAATAAATTTATTACAAAAGTAAATTTGACAACAAATAAATAAAAATGTTTAAAGAGGTTGCTTGTGTTGCTGCTGTGTGACACTTTCTTGTCACAAATATTGCATCTCGCAATCCTTTTTTCTGCCGTTGAAAAGTAGCACCACACCACGCTACGCTTTCTTTCTGCCATACTTAGTGCCATTCTGTTTATGCGCGCCGCGTGCCGTGAAAGTGACGTGTACATGTGGGCGGTGCACTTTGGTCGCTTCTACAGTCATCACGTGACACGGGTGAGCTAAATGTCAGAGGGGGATTTCAGTTTTAGCACAAACATTAAACAGAAGTACCGAAAACACTTTTTGCAGAAATTGATGCAGAAATTATTAATTTAATTTTAATATCGATATTTTTGTGGAGATATCGATACCAAGTTAGTAGCTTGTGAGTATCGATATATCGATACTGCAGTATCGATATGCCCATCCCTAGATCGCCATTCCCCCACAGCAGCGCGGAGACTTCAGTGGAGTGAGATGAACTCCAGACTGACAGATAGATAGAGTTAATCAGAAGTGCTTCTCCAATGATGTATAAATCTGTGGTGGCCATGCGTTTTTAAAACACTTTTACAAGGTCAAGCAGCCCGCCCTTCCCCCACCGCCTGACTGAGATCGCCCTTCCCCCACATGGTCGCGTTGCACCGTGGAGGGGCTTCCGATAGATTTGAATACAAGTCCCTCATGTCTTCATTTAGGTGAGATATTTTATAATTGTACTTTTTTTCCTTTCTTTTTTTATTTGGTGGTGTCTCTCATCCAGCGACATATAGCAACCGTCGCTATGGGTAAACAACAGGACTCTGTCCTAGAATTCTGTGTGGATATTATGACTATTATACTATATGGATATTTCTTTCTCAGTACTGATTATGAAGTTGTGATAAATTAAATAGCATACTGCAGAAATGTTTGTATTAATATTATATGGCCATCAGCAGCCTGGCAAAGAGGTGGATGCATTCTGGGAAGTGATGTGTTTTAATGTAATGGCTACATATTCCCGTGTTTCCTTCACTCAGACATTCATGCTGATTCTTTTAAATGTTCGAGCAAGGATATAAAATATTAAGACTGTACTTTTTCATTATGATTGATATTTTGGCGCAATTTTGTGCAATGCGTCACACTGTGTGCAACGATCCCAGAAACCATCGTGATTCCACCACGGTAAGTAGCCTACAACAGTCAAATAAGGTTTTTAACGGTTTTAAGTCTGGCAAGTCAAAGTTTACAAGTACCCTGATCACGTTATTCCTGTTTGTTTATCAATTTGAATTAAGTCAGAACAAAAGGATGTGTTAAAAATATAATGACAGAAGAACCCTTGCTCACACAATGACTTCTTTTTAAAGTCATTCATTTTTTATGATATTGTGATTGCATGAATAAATAAGAGGAGCATTAGACATTATTATTATATATATATTATTATATTAGACGTCTTAGCCTAGTAGTTATTTGTATTGTAATATGTAGTAGAGGGCTGCATTGGGTTTGGGCTCCCGCGGGACCCAACGCAAATCTCGCGGGAGTGGGCGGTTTTACCCCTGCTGCGGGCGGTCAGAAAATTGAGCCGGAGACCCGCGGGGAACGGTGGGGTTTGGCGTAGAGTAGAAATGGAGTCAACGCAAGAAGTTGAGAAGAAAATTAAAGCGGCAGTTTACTTGACCAAAGTAAAACAAGGCAAGTCAGACATATGGAATTAATTCTCAATTGTCTCTGACAAAAAAGGGAAAGAGTTAAATTTCGTTAGTTGCGATAAATGTGCAAAAGTGTTCGTTTATAACGGACATAAATCTGGCACCTCTGCCCTGAGGCGACACACCTGCACTTGTTAAGCAAGCTATAATGTAAAATCTGTAAGTTTTTTTCTCTCGAAGCATAGCATTCTATTTATTTTGTTTTGTATTTAATTTGTTAGAATTATATAGTCTATTTTCAAAGTTCTCTGTGTTAGGGTTACTTATTACCAAGTACGCACTAGCCTAAAAACTGAGGTGCCGCTAGTTGTGGATTTGTTTGAACAATTAGGCCTAATGTTTTCAACCCTAATAAAAAAATAGGCCTACCCAATGTTTTTCATGTGTGGTGCTTTGGTTTAGCATTGGTTACTTCATCTTATTTAAACACAATCATGTTTAAAGTCTGTTATTTTGGATGTTAACTTGAACGAATATTTAGTCTGAGTATATGGAGCTACATTTTTCACAAGCCGTGAGATAAAGTCTGCGGGAGCGGGCGGGAGTGGACACAAACATTGCGGGAGTGGAACACACAGGTTGCGGGAGCGGGCGGTCCTGCCATACATTCAGCGAGAGCGGGCAGGTGCGGGTTTAAGAAAACAGTCCCGCGCAGGGCTCTAATATGTAGTTTGTTGATCTATTATATTTTGGTTTGTTGTTCTCTTTCTCTGCAGGTTCCTTAATCTCATTTTATCCCTCATCTTAATACTTATTAGCAGCAACTTATTATTTTTTTTTAATAAAGGCTCTTTTAAGAGCCACATTTGTCTTGTTACTTTCTCTACTGTTGTATTGTGTTTTTTCTCTCTCTCTTGAGGTTTTACTGTCTCTCCTCCCTCCCCTTTGAGTGGTGTTTTTGTTTGTTTTCGTTTGTCCCTGTGTGTTTATGGTGTGTTTATATTGTGTGCCGTGTCCGATCCTGAGATGGACCATCGCCAGAAGGAGATTAGTGACCTTGTCAATCAGGATGCATATCAGGCTCACCTCCGAGAGCTTGAACAGCACATTAGCATGCACCAGAAAGCAGAACCATCCACCACTCAGCCTTCCATCAGTCATCTATCCACCAGCCAGCCATCAAACAGGAAGCAAGAGGTTAGGTGGATTAAGAGGGACAGTGATGGAAACATTATTTACGGCAGGCCCAGATCATCATCAGCAGGCGTCAGATTTTTTTTTACATTCATGTTTATTAAATTGTAGACTTTCTCCAGATCTAGTTTTGCATCTTGAAATGGTATACAAAATGATCACAAGTCATAGGTCTGAATTAGAACATATCTGAGGTTATTATTACATACCTGTGCCTAGCTTCAGGTAAAGTTTGTTTCATTGAGTGTAAAAAGCAACAGCTTTTTTGCTACAGCAGGTCCCAGTCTCAGCCAGAGTCGGAAGACAGGTGTCTCTCATGTCAGGGCTCCGGAAACCAGTGGGGAAGTGACCAGTGAATTTCCTTCCGTTACTGCAGATGTGTTCTTTATTTTGACTACACTGGTTCAAAACAATATGTTCATTTAGTATGTTAATATTTATTATTACTACAGTTTTTCAATATTGTGCATTGTTTTAACAGAGTCCTTCCTTCAAGAGCTTAAATGCTCACTGGGTGAGGACATACATGAGGATGAAATACCACCTCAAACCTCAACAGACTGGTCGACCCGAAAGAGCCTCATATCAGGGTGGTGGGAGAAAGAGAGACCCCGACTGGTCAACACCATGGTGGCTGGACATCATGCGGCAACTCGGATCTGCCAACATTGTGGAAACGGTCCAGCCGTTATCCGTTGTTGTGACTGCCGACCACACCCATTACTCTGTGGCCAGTGTGATGTCAGGGTCCACCAAGGTCAAGTGTTTCACAACAGGGATTCAATGACACTTGGATTTTTTTCATCCGTTGTCTCCCACAACTTGTGTTGTGGAGAGGGTTCTAACCCAGTGTGGTAAGTTGTAGTTTTTGAAAGTCACATAAATAAATATGTTATTCTTTAATTCTCATCCATGTTGTTGTTTTTTTCAAGAGCGTCTTGTACCTTTGAAGATGCCAGAGAAAATATGCGGTTGTCTACAAGGATCGTCCAGTGTCATCGCAGGACAGGCCATAGTTGTGGTTGCAATGAATGGTAAGAAGAACTTTATGGGTGGGGTGGGGGTCACTTCTGTAGAAGTGTCTTCAGAATTTCAGCCACAGGTATTTGCTGATCACACCTCGTATATACTCCCTCTCACTTTGTCACAACTATGAACATATAAAAATCATGATTATGTTACATTCATACATGTTACATTGTGGAACACATATCCAGAAATTTTCTTTATCATGGCTGGAAATCCAATTCAATAGGTTGTGTGTTGTGTGTTGATTAGATTGTCTGGACCCACCTTTGTGGAGGAAAACAGTTAACCTTTGTTTGAATGGGGATAGTTAATTTGCCTGACAAAAGTGTGACATCCAATAGAGTGCCTTACAACATGTTTGTAGAAGTGTCCTCCTGGTCCATCCTTAGTCAAAGGTTCCCATATCAGTTGTCAGAATGACACAGTTTGCGTCTGTCAAAATTAACTGTGAGTATATATTTCCTTCTTTTTCCAGGGCGATATAATCTCAGATTGCCTCTGATTAGATGCAAGGCATGTGAAGCCACTTGGAGTTCTGGAGTGGATGACCTGATCCATAATCACTACTGGCCTGCCACTTCTCACCATTCAACTGTGTACTCAACAGATGTCCTTTTTTCTTTTGAAGAGCTGAAGATGGCAGCACCAGGGATGTCTAGCCAAGCATTTCTTAGAATGCTGGATCAACGCATTGTTCGCTTTGGCCGTGTAAGTATTTGTGGTAATAACTGTGTAACTCAATAAATAATACTATGAGGGCATGATGATGATGATGATTGAAAGTACACATGAACATTTGCACTGTAGCAGACAGCAGACAGCTTCCGGAAAAGCTTCTTGGAGTGGGAAGCTGTCCGATTCGAAGTGGAAAAATTATGCCAGGAGGACCACTTTGACTGCCCAGCATGCAGCCCAGACATGCTTGCAGTTTCTGTTGATGGAAACCGCAAGCACTACAGATTCAAGAGTGCAGCAAGGTATTTACAAAATCCTGTGTGTGCATTGACGGTTCATTACTTTGAAAGCAACTGCTGTGAATTGAAAATCATATGAATATTTAAAGTTAATATGTATCTCTTTTATTTAGATCGGAGGAAGAGGCCATCTTTGATGGCGTGTTCATCGCGAATGATGATGACGTCGCAAGATTTGTGGACCATGTCCATACCTCAACCAGTCATATAAACTTGCACAACTACATTATATATACCTATAAAACACCACGTCCTATAGAGTACTTTGTTTGAACAAGTTTGGACTATTAACCATCTTCCATGTTTTAGGTCTCTGGAAGAGGTGTCTGTGGAGGGCAGTGGTCAGCGGCGCACGAAACGTCTCAGAAGTCCTCAGGAAAAACAGACGAGGAGGGCCTGGAACTCGCTGTATGTCGTCATGGGATTCTCCTTTGTGCCCTCAATATGTTCAGGGGGGAGATTTTTGCCTACCCCCCCTGTACCTCCAAAAGCAAATGACCTGTAAGCAAGTGACATTTTTCGCCATGGATGTGGCATGCAAGTACTGGCCTTACCTCCGGAGAGTGACAGAGAAATGCCCTGAGCTTCAGGATCTCCTCACCATGAGGCCATTTCTTTCATGCCAAAGCTCATGATTTCAAATGTGAGGTGAGAAAAAAGGATTGTCCATGACATTTTCTTTCCCTGAAAACCCTGCATAAGATTGTTGCCACTTTGGTTTTGTTTTTTGTTTTATTTTTTAAAGGTAAAATGGAGTAGAGCGTATCAGGAGGGGGCTGGTTCGACTCTTGGGGAAGAGGTGGAGCAGTGCAACGCCTTCCTCTCAAGGATTGCTGTTTCCACAAAGCACATGTCAAAAGCAGGTAAGGTAACCAGTACATTTTGATCCTGATGACAATGGTGAGCCACTTTGAGCTCATGCATATATGCTGACTCTGAAAATATAAAGCTCAGAATATTCAACACAAATGGATGGATCGATTACAATACCATCATCCTATTTTATTTGAAGGGAGGATAATAAGGAGGGGCAGTGTGATTAAAAAAAAAATACACGTCAGAGTACCATTCACCTACTGTCCTGCCATAGTGCTCTTTGCCATTTGCCTACTGTCCTGCGCCATTGTTTCATGCTACTACTTCACTATCCTGTGCTATTTACCTACTAACCCTTTCATGGGACTAGCGCTGGTTATTGAGTTCGATACTTTTTAGGTACCGACCGAATTGCCTCAATACTATCAAGTATCGAAACTCGTCTTGTTTTTCGGTAGCAAATTTAGATAACTAAGGGGTTAATCTCGTAAACGTCAGTGCATGCGGCATTATTAGCTATGGCGGAAAAACACTAGTTTACGCGGTTGCTCAAAAAGACGCGGTGTGTGTGTGTGTGTGTAAGCGTCATAACCCACGTGGATGGAAAATATGGTACCATGTACCCATTGTATATGGGTGGGACAGGACCCACCCACTTTCAATTTTACTGTCTCTAATTCAGCGCATAATGTCTGTTCACTTTTCAGAGCGCCGTCAGTCAAATTGTCCATTCCACTTGAGGAATGCCTTAATAAATTAAACTCCATTCCACTTTTTAGCTTCGGTGTTGATTTCAAAATAAGTGAATAACGCAGTCAGCACGGCACAGTGCTCTGTCAGATGAGATGTTGTCAGGTATTTGTCATTAAAACTCAGAAAATTAAAACTGTGTCAGCCGTGATTTTAAGTGTAAAAAAAGTCATCAAACTGAAAAATGTAACCAATTAATTTTTTAATGTAATGTTGTTAAAACGGATTTATAAATATTTTTTTCATAAAATTGGTATCGGAAAAAGTATCGTTCAGGAACCGGTATCGAAGTCAAGGTATCGGTATCAAATTACTTTTAACGATACCTAGCCCTACATGGGACAGTAATCAAATGGCACAAGACAGCAGATCAGTACCATAGTACTATACTGTAAGTTATTATCTTTCAAAAGTTTGTGGTACCTAACAAGTCTGCACACTCAGTTTCTTCTCCTACTGCTACTGGAAAGAAGGGTGATAATCTCATATTTTTTATTTTTGCAGCACGCATAGACATGCTGACGGTCATGGCCATGCGCTGGAACCAACAAAAGTTTGACAACTTGGCTTCCACCCTTGCCCGCCGATACTTGAAGGTAAAGACACCAGTTTTCCCTTATGCAACATTCATAGCGATATTGTAAAATAAAGTGGCATATATCTCAAAAATATAGGAAAGACTTGCCCAGATATTCTTGAATACAATAGAATATACGGATGGTTTCATGTGTAGTGTCAATTGTATTTTTCAGAGTCTTAATATAAAATATTAAATTTTCGTACCACATACACCGGTATATTGATTGTCCACGTATATACGAATATACTGTATATTTAATCAGTGTTGTATGTGGTTTTCTAATAGTGAAGGTACTTGACAATCCTTATCAACAAAAGTCAAAGTTGTAGGCATTTCTCTCATTGTCATTTGTGTTTGAAGGCCACAGTAGCCCTGCAATGCCAGTTGCATAACCTGGAGGCCATGAAAATGGAAATGGACATCACAGACAATCAACTGGAGAGCTGGATCATTGATATCAATGAGTGGGCAGAAGGTAGAATATACTGTCTTATACTGTCTTATACTGTCTTATACTGCTTAACGGTCCGGTACTTTAACGGTATTCTTATCGGTACTTTGTGTTGTGTGTGTGGTTTTTTTTTTTTTTAAGAACAAATTGAGAACAGAATTAACATTGCTTTATTTTTTTTATGTAAAATTAATAAAACAATTATTTATAGTGAAACAGCCATGTTTGAAGAAATAACTATTATATAAAAAACAAATGAATGTAAAACAAATTAAATAAACTATATTTTTCTGTAAAAGAACATACAGTGGTACGAAGCAACACGGGTGGGGCATGTAGGTAGGCTACAAAAGGACTCTTTAGCCATTCTTCTGAAGAAAGATTAACATATTTGCCTTTTCTGGCAAAAGCCGGGACCTTTCCTGGCTTAATGTGTTCCCTGCAGTTGAAAACACCCTTTCACTTGGGGTGGAGGAGGCTTGAGCACAGAGGTAGCCTGTTGCAACATTTGTGAGGAGGGGCAGAACAGCTCTCTTCTCCCACCACCACAACACAGGATGTTCAGCCATAGGAATGGGAGGCAGGCTTTTGTAGACCTCAACCTCTTGGCCAACACGTTCGCTAAGGGTGAGGGCAGAGGTATCCTGTTGGATGGTCAACCTCAATTTCCTGTCCTCCTCTGAGAACAGCTCCTCCAAGGCACTGCTTTTTTTCTGAAATGGAGGTATTGTCTCCTCCATTTCCTCACCTTCTCCTTCAGATGACTCATCCTTTTGCTGGTGCTCTGTATCTGTCTGTTCCAGCTCTGTTGTTAGTCCTGTCACAGTGT
Source organism: Opsariichthys bidens (assembly GCA_037194245.1). Classification (NCBI taxonomy): domain Eukaryota; kingdom Metazoa; phylum Chordata; class Actinopteri; order Cypriniformes; family Xenocyprididae; genus Opsariichthys; species Opsariichthys bidens. The sequence goes on from CM074297.1 coordinate 580,043, forward strand.
CAATAGCTTTCGTCCTCAGTCTGTCCCAAGTTGCATCACTGACTAACCTCCCTTTGAATCTGGGGTTCATTGCTGTGGCCTCATGCAGGAAGGCTTGAATGTCATCATTCTGATATCGCTGGGAGAGGTTCTCCCACACCTTCTCTTTGATTGATGGCACAAACATTGTATCCTCATCCTTCAGAGTAAGATGTTCTTCCAGTTTTTGAAGGAAGAGTAAGATCTGTCCACAGGTGGTATTCTTTTCACATGACACACACAATGTGGATGTATAGAGGATTCTCATGATCTGGACAAACTCCTCAGCCTTATGGAAGTCCTCATCTTTCAGACGGTCCAGGTTGTCCTTGGACAATGCTTTTCGCAGCCGTGGGTCCAAGGCTGCTGCTTGGATTGCTGGAAACTGCTCCATAAATCTCTCTATCATTAGATCTAGAGAGTTCCACCTGGTCTTGACATCCAGGATGAGTGAGTGTTGTGGAAGGCCTGCAAGAACAACAAAAAACAACACACAATTATTTAGCACACACTTGAATATTGAATTATATAGTTTAGATGTGTGAATTTCAAAATAACACTTATAATAATAGATTCAACTTACCAAGGAGCTGTTGCTTTTCTGTCAACACCGTTTTAGACATGGAGGATCTCTTGAACCACACGACCACTGCTCTGATTCGGGCTGCCCATTTATCAATGGATGCAATTTTGTAAATTTTCTGTGCAGCCAGATTCAATGTATGAGCAAAACATCCTATTTTTAGGATCTGTAGCTTCTTGATAACAATCTCCATATTGCTAGCATTATCAACAGTCACAGCTACAATCTTGCTCGGATCTATCTATCTATTTACTCTTCCAGGATGTCTGCGATCTCCTCGGCCACTACTTCGCCAGTTTGGGATTTGTACACTGCCCTGGTGTGGAGGACCTTCTGTTTTACACTGCCCTGGCTTGTGTAGTGCACTGTTAACTGTGAGATAGTGATCTTGCCGGAGGCTGGTCCACCCATCTGATGTGATGGCCAACTTTGGCACATCTTTCAAGTCAAGTCAAGTCATCTTTATTTATATAGCGCTTTTTACAATGCAAATTGTGGCAAAGCAGCTTTACATTAATAAGAAAATGGTGTCATTGTGCAGCTTATTCTATATATTATTGATTCATTCCGTTGCAAATATCAATAGTTATTAGTCTAGTTAATTTAGGTATAGCTGCACTGCAGAAAACAGTGACGTAATCGTCCGGCTCAGCTCAGTTTGTATACAACGGCGCCAATTCAGGCATATCAAAAACACTGCTGAATATCAAGCAAGTGTCCCCAACTTAAGCAAGCCAAAGGCAACAGCGGCAAGGAACCAAAACTCCAACAAATGGAGAAAAAAAACCTCGGGAGAAACCAGGCTTAGTCGGGGGGCCAGTTCTCCTCTGGCCAACAGTGAACACTTGTCCGATACTCCGGCAGAGTTACGGGTCATTAAACCGATTTGGAATCGCAACAGTCAAAATATTTGATCTAGTTTAAGATCTTTTTGATCACGCCGGTATGGGACGGTTTGTTGGGATATGTGCCACTGGCTGATGAGTCGGTAAGGTTTAACAAAGGATGAGCTAGTTAACACTGTCTCCGCCGACACCACAGGGCCACATTGCTGCCGCACACAGGCACAGGTTCCCCGTCCGACCCGGACACGGCCCAGATCCAGCCAATCACGTTAATTGGTAAACCTCGGGATAAGCAGAGAGACAAAAAATTGGCGTAGACGCCATTCTTCTTCTGATGTACCGAGTACATCTGGTGTTATAGGAAGTGTTCCCGGTTCCGGCTGACCTGATCTATGCAGCCTAACAATCCTTTAACGGATATGAAGACAAAAGTTTATAGTGCGTCATGTGTATGCCAGGTTAAATAGATGCGTTTTTAGTCTAGATTTAAACTGACAGAGTGTGTCTGCTTCCCGAACAATGCTAGGAAGATTGTTCCAGAGTTTAGATGCCAAATAGGAAAAGGATCTACCGCCTGCGGTCGATTTTGATATTCTAGGTATTAACAACTGGCCAGAATTCTGAGATCGTAATAGACGCGAAAGACTATAATGCATTAAGAGCTCACTCAGGTACTGGGGAGCTAAGCCATTTAGTGCTTTGTAAGTAATTAGCAAGATTTTAAAATCTATACGATGTTTAATAGGGAGCCAGTGCAGTTTTGACAGAACCGGGCTAATATGTTCATATTTCCTGGTTCTAGTAAGGACTCTAGCTGCTGCGTTTTGGACCAGCTGTAATTTGTTTATCACGCGAGCAGGGCAACCACCCAATAGAGCGTTACAGTAATCTAGTCTCGAGGTCATAAACGCATGAACTAGCTGTTCCGCATTTGTCATTGAGAGCATATGTCGCAATTAAGATATATTTTTAAGATGGAAGAATGCGGTTTTACATATGCTAGAAATGTGGCTTTCAAATGAAAGATTGGTATCAAAGAGCACACCCAGGTTCCTAACTGACGAAGACGACTTAACACAGCAGCCATCAAATGTTAGACAGTATTCTAGGTTTTTATGTGCTGAAGTTTTTGGTCCAATAATTAGAATATCTGTTTTTTCTGAATTTAGTAGTAGGAAATTACTAGTCATCCAATTTTTTATATCAGCTACGCATTCTGTTAATTTTGAGAATTGGTAGGTTTCGTCAGGGCGCGAGGAAATATAGAGCTGAGTATCATCAGCGTAACAGTGAAAGCTAATGCCATGCTTCCTAATGACATCTCCCAAGGGTAGCATGTACAGAGTGAAAAGCAACGGTCCTAGAACTGAGCCTTGTGGTACTCCATATTTAACTTGTGATCGAAATGACATCTCTTCGTTTACTACTACAAACTGATAACGGTCAGATAAGTATGATTTGAACCATGCCAATGCAATTCCACTAATTCCAGCATAATTTTCTAGTCTATTCAAAAGAATATTGTGGTCGATAGTGTCAAAAGCAGCACTGAGGTCTAGTAACACTAATAGAGAGATACAACCATGATCTAATGATAAGAGCAAATCATTTGTAACTCTAATGAGAGCAGTCTCAGTACTATGGTACGGTCTAAATCCTGACTGGAAATCCTCACAGATACCATTTCTTTCCAAGTAGGAACTAAGCTGAGATGATACTGCCTTTTCCAGTATTTTTGGAAATCGGTCTGTAATTGACTAATTCACCAGGATCAAGTTGTGGTTTTTTAATAAGAGGTTTGATAATAGCCTGCTTAAAATTTTTCGGTACGTAACCTAGTGATAAAGATGAATTAATGATCTTAAGAAGAGGATCTATGACCTCTGGAAGCATCTCTTTCAATAGCTTAGTCGGTATAGGGTCTAACATACATGTTGTTGATTTTGATGATTTAACAAGGTTAGACAATTTTTCCTTTCCTATAGCAGCGAATGAATGGAATTTTTCCTCAGGGATAAAACAACCCACTGTCTGATGTGATACTGTAGTAGGCAGTTGAATGGCTATAATTTTCTCTCTAATGTTGTCAATCTTGCAAGTAAAGAAGTTCATAAAGTCATTACTGCTGTGCTGTTTGGAAACATCAGAAGTTGAGGCTGTATTTCTTGTTAATTTAGCCACTGTATTAAATAAATACTTAGGGTTGTGTTTATTTTCTTCTAAAAGATTTGAAAAATAAGCAGATCTAGCGGTTTTTACAGCCTTTCTGTACTCCATCATTTTCTCTCTCCATGAAATCCGAAAAACTTCTAGTTTTGAATTCTTCCAGCTGCGCTCCAGTTTTCTGGCTGCTCTCTTAAGGGCCCGAGTGTGCTCGTTATACCATGGTGTTGGACTAATGTCCTTAATCTTAATCCTTAATCCTTTAAGCGCAAAGGAGCGACAGAGTCTAGAGTGTTCGAAAAGAGAGCGTCAATAGTTTCTGTTGCAACATCGAGTTCTTCTAAGCTGTCTGGTTTGCTAAGTTGATGAAACTGATCAGGAAGATTATTTATAAAGCAATTTTTAGTGGTAGAAGGGATGGTTCTAACATATTTATGGCAGACAGGCGGTTTTCCAGCCTTGGATAAATGTAGCACGCATGAGACTAGATAATGATCTGAGACGGCATCGCTCTGCTGCAGAATTTCAACGGCATCAATATCGATTCCATGTGACAATATTAGATCTAGAGTATGATTACGACAATGAGTTGGTCCTGACACGTGTTGTCTAACTCCAATAGAGCTTAGAATATCTGTTCAGATATACATCTTTCAGCTCACTGATCACATTGGCCTTTTCAACACCATACCAGGAAGGAATTAATGTGTCGCTGAGATAACTTCTGGAAGGAGGGGTATATTTTGAGTTGAGTGCCCTGCACATTTCTCTACAGTAAAAACAATTATAATTTGTTATTTTATCATTATTAAATTGTGTTGTTGTTTATGTATTGTGGCATGATGGAGCTGAAATACAACCCTTTTTATAATGCATCTATATCCTAAAAATTAATATAACTATATACTGTGTAATGTATACTGACAGACTGTTACCTAAAACCGTTGGACTCCACTGTTGCAAAGGGGTGTAGGCCTTTCACTATGAACTTGATCAAGGCTAAGTGGCAGTCGTTCACCCTCTCCTCAGGCATCCTCCCACTAGCTGCTAGGGTGAAGGGGCTTTGGGCTTGTTTTGGACCAGAGGTATTAGGAGGAGTTGATTGGTTCATAGTAGCTGCAGCTTTTTTCAAAAAAAAAAAATATATAGAATAAAAAGGTTGCAAAATGTGGCCATTGGCCAATGTTAACATTTGATCATGAACCTATGTTCACATGATTAAGTTAATTATGTGTCATTTCATCATTACAAATTAATTTCTGGATATAATTTCTAAATATTATATTTATATGTAGGCTATTTTGTAAACTAACTTGAAGTGCTGTGCATTTAGCCAAATTAATGTTTACATACTGATTTTTCTTTATTTGGGCTTTTAAAAACCAGTAGAAAATATGTTGAATGCATAACGTCATTTCTCCCAAAAGAAATCAACAGTATTTCAACGTAAGGTAAGCAAACCAATTAGAGAGATTGAACATTTATTTTAAATGACGTGAACAACGTTGATTCAACACGATGTTAGCATACCTGACGTAGATGGAGCAACCAGCAGAGACGAGCTATCTAGGCAGTCGAAAACTTTGGCAAAGCATCTTTTAAAAGTGCATTACGTTCAGACAAAGAAATGCAGATTGCTTGTGTTTCCGCCCTTACATGCAAAAATCTTGCTGCATTTATGACAACGAGCGTTGTCTGCATCAACTTTAGTGTAGTAAAACCACACTTTTGAACGTGTTGCTCTATCAGCCATCGTCACTCTTTGTATTAAGCGGGAGTTTTCGTGCTTTTAAGTGTGTGTGCGACAGACAGCCTCCGCGGCGCGCATGAGAAATCTCGCGGATCTCACAGACAAACGTCTTAATATTATCGCAAATTAGAAATGTTTGGTGAGATAAAATGTGCACGATAACATAATTAAGCAGGAATACATAGTACATTTATTTTTATTTTTTTCTCCAGCACCGAAAGCAGAACCGATAGCGTCAGATCTTATCGATACTATCGGTCTTTCATAATTTAGCACCGGGGCCAGTTTAGTACCGGGTTTCGGTACCTATCCCTAGTGGTATGTACACAATTCTGTTGACTATGTGAAATAGTCACATAGTGGCACAAAATCTATCATGCCTCGATTGTAACCCCAGAAAATTTTTAAATACTAATCTAAAATACAACTGACTTGTTTCATCTATGTATTACAGACTCTGTAGATCTAAGGACGAAGAGGAAGGCGTTCGACATTGTGATGGCAGTAAGGAGACTTGAGGAGGAGAAGAGGATTCTTATTGCAGAGATGAACAAGCATTGGAAGTCTCTTTGCACCCGTGCAGACACTCTGAAGCACATGTCATCCCAGCTTTCTAATGTGACATCAGGTACAGTATGTTTTTGTGTTATACTTGGCTTACATTACAATATTGCTGAAAGTTTCTAATTAATAAAGGCTCAATTTGTTTTAACATGTAAGGCGAGATGTCGGGCCTGCTTCAAGATGGGATCCAAGGTCTACAGAGCTTGACGATGAAGAACAAACAAGCAATCAACAGCCTGGCAAAGCATGCAAAGAACTGTTATGTTCAAGTTCTGACTGAAACAGAAATTAACTTTGATAGTGATTCTGAGGAATACCATACCCGTAGTGACTCTGAGCACGATTAAACAGTATTTTCATGGCCAGAGTCCTTTTTTTTTTCTGTTGTGTGCTGGGGAGGCAGCATTAAGAAGAGGGCTGTTGGGACAGGCTGGTAAGGAAAGCTGGCTCTGTGTTTGGCATGGAGCTTGAGTTATTCATTTAACAAACTGAGGATAATTTGCAGAAGCAGTCTTCTGCATGCTCAACATTGAGGAGGTTCTTTGTCAGGGCTAACTCACAACTCAACACTCACTCACAAAAGGGAGGAGAAAGGAACTTTTCAGCATTGAGTCCTCTCCCTGCCCTGCCATCACGTCCCCCCCTCTAACCAAACTCAACTCATCTCACAAAAAAAGGGGGGGAGAAATGGACTTTTTCAGCATGAGTCTCTCCCTGCCCCAACCATCACATCACTTTGTCTATCGTCTAGTATCCACTATCCATTGGCTTGTATAAACTTTTTTATTTTGAATTTAATATATGTGTCTGTTCTACTTATCTTATCTGCTTTGTATTGTTTTTGTTAAGCAATACTATTATGCTCTCTTGTTTTTTCCATAGTCATATTTAATAACATGCACAGCTTTGCACTAGGGCTGTGCGATATTGAAGAAAAGTTTGATAATTCATTAAATAATGCGATATGCGATACGATAATGCTTAAAGTGTGTAAAATAAACTTAAATTATCTTTAAAATATATTTAAAATGATATATCCTACATGTGTTTCACATTCTTTTTATGACAAGAAAACATCCTTATAACTTGTGAAAGTCAACATCAGTGTTTTACTGTAGCATAGGAAGTGTTATTTATACATCAGTGTAAACCACAGGATTTCAGGTTATCCTACATTATTTAATTCAAAATATTGAATCATAAAATGTAAAAATAAAATGTTACTTAGTTTTCACTGTATGAATTAAATATATCCTGATACTTATCAAAGCTACAAAACTTTTTATTTTGTTCATGACCCCAGTTATTGCAAGCGCGTTATGCATATCGCGATATACAGTATACATTTGCAATATTTCAATAATTTCGATATATTGTGCAGCCCTACTTTGCACTGATTAAATCCCAGCACTGTTAACTTTTGCACTACCACCACTGCAAATCACTACATAGCTGCCCATCATGTATCACAGGGTCAGTCCCTACCAGGCCTTTGTAATCACTTGACATGCTCTTCAATTTTTGTATTTGTCTGAGCTATGTGTGTTGTTTTTGTGGTTGTACAAGCTAATAAATGCCTAAAATGTATCGTGTCATTCATTATTTTAATAATATTATTTTGGTCTTATTACCGGTGAAACATTACAGTATGCTGTAAGACAGAACACTATGATATGGGCCGAGCGGGGCACATGCGAAGCCCATATCCCACTTATAACGCCAGTATCGCTTCAATGTACATATTTAATCAGTGGTTGTCACCAGAAACAACACGTTGTTCCGTTTTGAACTTTTTGAGTGTAGTTGAAGCCCATTCACTGCAGACAGCGTCTTTAGTCGAAGTTGTAGTTTTAAAATATATTGGTATATTTCTCATAATTAGAAGTTGGCAGTGTAGAATTTTGGATACACCATGGGGTTTTTTTGGGATGGGGAACACACTGGTGTCATCAGATTTCAAAAATCAAATTGTTAAATAGGTCAAAATAGCTTATTACCATATTTGACAGTGTTTACAATGGGTCAACTTTGGAGACCATATCTACATGACAGCTAAGGTCCAGAGCTTTCTATAACAGCTGGTGTAGCACCTTCTGTGACTAAATGACAAGCCTTTAAACATGTACTGGGTTCAAGGTTCAGAGGTCAATATTTCAAAGCAGGAGTAATGTATCCTCTTCGGACTGACATACATACTGTCGTGGTTGAGAACTTTCCAACAATGTGTTTGCTATAGTCCTACGACAACATTTTCATTTTTACATATCATGGAGACCACTTTGCAGCGATGGCCTCCTTTATTGTCCCCAGAGGGATATTTGCCTCAAGTTCAAATGCTTCACACATAACACTTGACATATTTGTTTTATCATACAGCAGACATATACTTACAATAAAAAAACAACATACATAAAGTGATATGTAGCCAGACTGAAGCACATCACAGCCACAATCTATTGCTCATCTTTCACAAACAATGACAAGAGCAACCTACACATAACCCTATATGCATTATATCATGAAGCTATTGCACAACCTCTGCAGCCTCAAGCAACATTATTTAAAGTTTTAATTGAGGTAGGTTCAAATTATGCCTATAGTTTAGAAATATACTTCGTTTACATTGGGGTACCCTATATCTTCTGCCAGAGGATAAGAGCTCATACTTGGCATGAAGAATAAAGGTAGGGTTAGGGTTAGGATAAGTGGGAACTGATTGTATTTCATGAATAATGCAACACTTTCCTGACAAATCAGACCTGAGGCCTTGATCATGAAGACATTGGCCGGATTAAACAGCACAACAGGCCGCATGTGGCCCACCTTGCACGGCCACGCATTGGATTTCCCACCACTGTCATAGGCCTTAGTAAATCGCCCACCTGAGTCAAGTCATTCCAGGGTGACCAGATCGATGTCCTCAGTATCCTGGCACATTCCCTATTGTCAGGGAAAACTACCTCTGTCCCTGGTTTTATGAGAAGAAAACATAGACCTTTAAAGTATATTGATGGCCAAGCTGGAAATGTTGCTGGCTTTACCAATTCCATAGGCTCATGTCTCCGATTTTGATCTCTGAAGTCTGATCACCTTATGTCATGCACATGTTGATTTGTGAAATTTGACACCAATCTGTCTTTGTATGAGGCAAAGGATATGAAACAATTGCTTTTCTGAGTGGCGCTTCAGACGCTGTGTGATTTTAATTCACTTTCATATATTTCATCATATAGTTCTTTCAGAATCATGAGCTTTATTCGCCTAGTGTGCGCAAACACACAATGTATTTGTTGTGGTTTTTTTACAGGAGCTCTCGGTACATACATACATACATACATATATGACATGAGAACAGGCATTTCAATGAGACTAAGGAAAAAACATGAATAAAAAAACAATAATAATGATATTGGGTATACATCTGAACAGAGACTTATGTACAGATTTGTTCATTGTGTACTGTGGTGCAAGCTGTATAAATGAAATTTCTATATGTATTTACAAAAAAACAAAGCAAACAACAACAAAAAACTCTGATCACTGCTTCTCTCGGATACTGAGAATGAATTATTAACAGGTGTTAATTGCTGCGTTAGCTGTTTAAGCTAGAGATGGCATGGGGGAAAAAAACTGTTTATGTGCTTAGATGTTCTGTGCGCATCTGAAGCGTCGGCTTGACGGCAGAAGTGCAAGCAGGTTGTGGCCGGGGTGAGAAGGGTCTGTGATGATGTTATTGCCCGTTTCTTCACTCCTGACCTGAAAAATCATTACATCTACCATTGTTGAAAATGTATAAATGTGCCTCTTCTCTTCATTGAGAATGTTTGAAAATGTCTTAAGAACTCTCATAAGTGTTCTGAACAGACAACCATAACAACAAAAATAAACAGTGTTGTGTGCTAAGCGGTCATAGGTCAAAAAGGATGCAGCCTTTCAGTAATACATCCTGACGCAGGAGGCATCTGTCACCAGGGATAGGAGCCTATTTACTTTGCTCCAAAATTACCACAAACAAATACTGACTAAAATGTTCATGATCATTTAGTATGATGCCAATGTAGTTCTTGTTCTGGTTGCCTGGCTTTTGGCTTGCTTAGTTGGGGGCATTTCATATTCAACAATATTATTGATCTGCCTTAAGGTGGACGAGGATGCAATTTTCTTCTAGAAACAAACTTTGTTGTATTATTTTCATGTTATCACTGTGAAGCTGCTTTGTATAATTGTATGCGTGCCCCATTTTTCCGAAAAACGACTAAGTGTATCAGCATTAATTCATTATGCTGTACATGGAGTTAACATATATGCTATTTTGAAGAGATAATGCAAAATTGCATTGATGCACTTTATTTCGTTGTGCAATGAAGAGAAAACACATGTGCTGTTGCATTGCTTAGAACGGAGTAATTTTGACACTTAGTCGTTTTTCTGAGCGTGCACCATTTTTCCGAAAAATGACTAAGTGTATCAGCATTATTCATTCTGCTGTACATGGAGTTAACATATATGCTATTTTGAAGAGATAATGCAAAATTGCATTGATGCACTTTATTTCGTTGTGCAATGAAGAGAAAACACGTGTGCTGTTGCATTGCTTAGAACGGAGTAATTTTGACACTTAGTCGTTTTTCTGAGCGTGCACCATTTTTTCCGAAAAACGACTAAGTGTATCAGCATTATTCATTCTGCTGTGCATGGAGTTAACATATATGCTATTTTGAAGAGATAATGCAAAATTGCATTGATGCACTTTATTTCGTTGTGCAATGAAGAGAAAACACATGTGCTGTTGCATTGCACAGAGCAAAATATAAGATATGAACTTGTTGCTTTGCATAGCATATAACAAATAACTCATTCCATTTAAAACTTACAACTTTCCTCTGTGACTTAATTTGATGTTACTTCTGCCATAAAGCTGTCAATTGACTGCATGGTTCATTTGGAGCGCATTCACATGAGGGGAACATCCTTATAACTTCATGCCGCCTACCTCGCACTCTCTCCGGCTTGAGCAGAAAAACACACTGCATGGTTGAAACGGAGTAATTTTGACACTTGGTCGTTTTTCTGAGCGTGCACCATTTTTCCGAAAAACGACTAAGTGTATCAGCATTAGTCATTCTGCTGTGCATGGATTTAACATGTATGCTATTTTGAAGAGATAATGCAAAATTGCATTGATGCACTTTATTTCGTTGTGCAATGAAGAGAAAACACATGTGCTGTTGCATTGCACTGAGCAAAATATAAGATATGAACTTGTTGCTTTGCATAGCATATAACAAAGAACTCATTCCATTTAAAACTTACAACTTTCCTCTGTGACTTAATTTGATGTTACTTCTGCCATAAAGCAGTCAATTGAGTGCATGGTTCATTTGGAGCGCATTCACATGAGGGGAACATCCTTATAACTTCATGCCACCTACCTCGCACTCTCTCCGGCTTGAGCAGAGAAACACACCGCATGGTTGAAACGGAGTAATTTTGACACTTAGTCGTTTTTCTGAGCGTGCACCATTTTTCAGAAAAACGACTAAGTGTATCAGCATTAGTCATTCTGCTCTGCATGGAGTTAACATGTATGCTATTTTGAAGAGATAATGCAAAATTGCATTGATGCACTTTATTTCGTTGTGCAATGAAGAGAAAACACATGTGCTGTTGCATTGCACAGAGCAAAATATAAGATATGAACTTGTTCCTTTGCATAGCATATAACAAATAACTCATTCCATTTAAAACTTACAAGTTTCCTCTGTGACTTAATTTGATGTTACTTCTGCCATAAAGCAGTCAATTGACTGCATGGTTCATTTGGAGCGCATTCACATGAGGGGAACATCCTTATAACTTCATGCCGCCTACCTTGCACTCTCACCGGCTTGAGCAGAAAAACACACCGCATGGTTGAAACGGAGTAATTTTGACACTTGGTCGTTTTTCTGAGCGTGCACCATTTTTCAAAAAACGACTAAGTGTATCAGCATAAATTCATTCTGATGTGCATGGAGATAACATGTATGCTATTTTGAAGAGAAAATGCAAAATTGCATTGATGCACTTTATTTGGTTGTGCAATGAAGAGAAAACACATGTGCTGTTGCATTGCTTAGAACGGAGTAATTTTGACACTTAGTCGTTTTTCTGAGCGTGCACCATTTTTCCGAAAAACGACTAAGTGTATCAGCATTATTCATTCTGCTGTACATGGAGTTAACATATATGCTATTTTGAAGAGATAATGCAAAATTGCATTGATGCACTTTATTTCGTTGTGCAATGAAGAGAAAACACATGTGCTGTTGCATTGCACAGAACGGAGTAATTTTGACACTTAGTCGTTTTTCTGAGCGTGCACCATTTTTACGAAAAACGACTAAGTGTATCAGCATTAATTCATTATGCTGTACATGGAGTTAACATATATGCTATTTTGAAGAGATAATGCAAAATTGCATTGATGCACTTTATTTCGTTGTGCAATGAAGAGAAAACACATGTGCTGTTGCATTGCACTGAGCAAAATATAAGATATGAACTTGTTGCTTTGCATAGCATATAACAAATAACTCATTCCATTTAAAACTTACAACTTTCCTCTGTGACTTAATTTGATGTTTCTTCTGCCATAAAGCAGTCAATTGAGTGCATGGTTCATTTGGAGCGCATTCACATGAGGGGAACATCCTTATAACTTCATGCCGCCTACCTCGCACTCTCTCCGGCTTGAGCAGAGAAACACACCGCATGGTTGAAACGGAGTAATTTTGACACTTAGTCGTTTTTCTGAGCGTGCACCATTTTTCAGAAAAACGACTAAGTGTATCAGCATGAATGTCATTCTGCTGTGCATGGAGTTAACATGTATGCTATTTTGAAGAGATAATGCAAAATTGCATTGATGCACTTTATTTCGTTGTGCAATGAAGAGAAAACACATGTGCTGTTGCATTGCTTAGAACGGAGAAATTTTGACACTTAGTCGTTTTTCTGAGCGTGCACCATTTTTCCGAAAAACGACTAAGTGTATCAGCATTATTCATTCTGCTGTGCATGGAGTTAACATATATGCTATTTTGAAGAGATAATGCAAAATTGCATTGATGCACTTTATTTCGTTGTGCAATGAAGAGAAAACACATGTGCTGTTGCATTGCACAGAGCAAAATATAAGATATGAACTTGTTGCTTTGCATAGCATATAACAAATAACTCATTCCATTTAAAACTTACAACTTTCCTCTGTGACTTAATTTGATGTTACTTCTGCCATAAAGCTGTCAATTGACTGCATGGTTCATTTGGAGCGCATTCACATGAGGGGAACATCCTTATAACTTCATGGCACCTACCTCGCACTCTCACCGGCTTGTGCAGAAAAACACACCGCATGGTTGAAACGGAGTAATTTTGACACTTAGTCGTTTTTCTGAGCGTGCACCATTTTTCAAAAAACGACTAAGTGTATCAGCATAAATTCATTCTGATGTGCATGGAGATAACATGTATGCTATTTTGAAGAGATAATGCAAAATTGCATTGATGCACTTTATTTCGTTGTGCAATGAAGAGAAAACACATGTGCTGTTGCATTGCACAGAGCAAAATATAAGATATGAACTTGTTGCTTTGCATAGCATATAACAAAGAACTCATTCCATTTAAAACTTACAACTTTCCTCTGTGACTTAATTTGATGTTACTTCTGCCATAAAGCAGTCAATTGAGTGCATGGTTCATTTGGAGCGCATTCACATGAGGGGAACATCCTTATAACTTCATGCCACCTACCTCGCACTCTCTCCGGCTTGAGCAGAGAAACATACCGCATGGTTGAAACGGAGTAATTTTGACACTTAGTCGTTTTTCTGAGCGTGCACCATTTTTCAGAAAAACGACTAAGTGTATCAGCATTAGTCATTCTGCTGTGCATGGAGTTAACATGTATGCTATTTTGAAGAGATAATGCAAAATTGCATTGATGCACTTTATTTCGTTGTGCAATGAAGAGAAAACACATGTGCTGTTGCATTGCACAGAGCAAAATATAAGATATGAACTTGTTCCTTTGCATAGCATATAACAAATAACTCATTCCATTTAAAACTTACAAGTTTCCTCTGTGACTTAATTTGATGTTACTTCTGCCATAAAGCAGTCAATTGACTGCATGGTTCATTTGGAGCGCATTCACATGAGGGGAACATCCTTATAACTTCATGCCGCCTACCTCGCACTCTCTCCGGCTTGAGCAGAAAAACACACCGCATGGTTGAAACGGAGTAATTTTGACACTTGGTCGTTTTTCTGAGCGTGCACCATTTTTCAAAAAACGACTAAGTGTATCAGCATAAATTCATTCTGATGTGCATGGAGATAACATGTATGCTATTTTGAAGAGATAATGCAAAATTGCATTGATGCACTTTATTTCGTTGTGCAATGAAGAGAAAACACATGTGCTGTTGCATTGCACAGAACGGAGTAATTTTGACACTTAGTCGTTTTTCTGAGCGTGCACCATTTTTACGAAAAACGACTAAGTGTATCAGCATTATTCATTCTGCTGTACATGGAGTTAACATATATGCTATTTTGAAGAGATAATGCAAAATTGCATTGATGCACTTTATTTCGTTGTGCAATGAAGAGAAAACACATGTGCTGTTGCATTGCACTGAGCAAAATATAAGTTATGAACATTTAAAACTTACAAGTTTCCTCTGTGACTTAATTTGATGTTACTTCTGCCATAAAGCAGTCAATTGACTGCATGGTTCATTTGGAGCGCATTCACATGAGGGGAACATCCTTATAACTTCATGCCGCCTACCTCGCACTCTCACCGGCTTGAGCAGAAAAACACACCGCATGGTTGAAACGGAGTAATTTTGACACTTAGTCGTTTTTCTGAGCGTGCACCATTTTTCAAAAAACGACTAAGTGTATCAGCATTAGTCATTCTGCTGTGCATGGAGTTAACATGTATGCTATTTTGAAGAGATAATGCAAAATTGCATTGATGCACTTTATTTCGTTGTGCAATGAAGAGAAAACACATGTGCTGTTGCATTGCACAGAGCAAAATATAAGATATGAACTTGTTGCTTTGCATAGCATATAACAAATAACTCATTCCATTTAAAACTTACAACTTTCCTCTGTGACTTAATTTGATGTTACTTCTGCCAAAAAGCTGTCAATTGAGTGCATGGTTCATTTGGAGCGCATTCACATGAGGGGAACATCCTTATAACTTCATGCCGCCTACCTCGCACTCTCACCGGCTTGAGCAGAAAAACACACCGCATGGTTGAAACGGAGTAATTTTGACACTTGGTCGTTTTTCTGAGCGTGCACCATTTTTCAAAAAACGACTAAGTGTATCAGCATAAATTCATTCTGATGTGCATTGGAGATAACATGTATGCTATTTTGAAGAGAAAATGCAAAATTGCATTGATGCACTTTATTTGGTTGTGCAATGAAGAGAAAACACGTGTGCAGTTGCATTGCTTAGAACGGAGTAATTTTGACACTTAGTCTTTTTTCTGAGCGTGCACCATTTTTCAGAAAAACGACTAAGTGTATCAGCATTATTCATTCTGCTGTACATGGAGTTAACATATATGCTATTTTGAAGAGATAATGCAAAATTGCATTGATGCACTTTATTTCGTTGTGCAATGAAGAGAAAACACATGTGCTGTTGCATTGCACAGAACGGAGTAATTTTGACACTTAGTCGTTTTTCTGAGCGTGCACCATTTTTACGAAAAACGACTAAGTGTATCAGCATTATTCATTCTGCTGTACATGGAGTTAACATATATGCTATTTTGAAGAGATAATGCAAAATTGCATTGATGCACTTTATTTCGTTGTGCAATGAAGAGAAAACACATGTGCTGTTCCATTGCACAGAGCAAAATATAAGATATGAACTTGTTGCTTTGCATAGCATATAACAAATAACTCATTCCATTTAAAACTTACAACTTTCCTCTGTGACTTAATTTGATGTTACTTCTGCCATAAAGCAGTCAATTGAGTGCATGGTTCATTTGGAGCGCATTCACATGAGGGGAACATCCTTATAACTTCATGCCGCCTACCTCGCACTCTCTCCGGCTTGAGCAGAAAAACACACCGCATGGTTGAAACGGAGTAATTTTGACACTTAGTCGTTTTTCTGAGCGTGCACCATTTTTCAAAAAACGACTAAGTGTATCAGCATAAATTCATTCTGCTGTGCATGGAGATAACATGTATGCTATTTTGAAGAGAAAATGCAAAATTGCATTGATGCACTTTATTTCGTTGTGCAATGAAGAGAAAACACATGTGCTGTTGCATTGCACAGAACGGAGTAATTTTGACACTTAGTCGTTTTTCTGAGCGTGCACCATTTTTACGAAAAACGACTAAGTGTATCAGCATTATTCATTCTGCTGTACATGGAGTTAACATATATGCTATTTTGAAGAGATAATGCAAAATTGCATTGATGCACTTTATTTCGTTGTGCAATGAAAAAAAAACACATGTGCTGTTTGCATGCACAGAAAAAAATATAAGATGAACTTGTTGCTTTTGCATAGCATATAACAAATAACTCATTCCATTTAAAACTTACAAGTTTTCCTCTGTGACTTAATTTGATGTTACTTCTGCCATAAAGCATTGCACATAAATTGAGTGCATGGTTCATTTGGAGCGCATTCACATGAGGGGAACATCCTTATAACTTCATGCCGCCTACCTCGCACTCTCTCCGGCTTGAGCAGAAAAACACACCGCATGGTTGAAACGGAGTAATTTTGACACTTAGTCGTTTTTCTGAGCGTGCACCATTTTTCAAAAAACGACTAAGTGTATCAGCATTAGTCATTCTGCTGTGCATGGAGTTAACATGTATGCTATTTTGAAGAGATAATGCAAAATTGCATTGATGCACTTTATTTGGTTGTGCAATGAAGAGAAAACACATGTGCTGTTGCATTGCACAGAACGGAGTAATTTTGACACTTAGTCGTTTTTCTGAGCGTGCACCATTTTTCAGAAAAACGACTAAGTGTATCAGCATTATTCATTCTGCTGTACATGGAGTTAACATATATGCTATTTTGAAGAGATAATGCAAAATTGCATTGATGCACTTTATTTCGTTGTGCAATGAAGAGAAAACACATGTGCTGTTGCATTGCACAGAACGGAGTAATTTTGACACTTAGTCGTTTTTCTGAGCGTGCACCATTTTTACGAAAAAACGACTAAGTGTATCAGCATTATTCATTCTGCTGTACATGGAGTTAACATATATGCTATTTTGAAGAGATAATGCAAAATTGCATTGATGCACTTTATTTCGTTGTGCAATGAAGAGAAAACACATGTGCTGTTGCATTGCACAGAGCAAAATATAAGATATGAACTTGTTGCTTTGCATAGCATATAACAAATAACTCATTCCATTTAAAACTTACAACTTTCCTCTGTGACTTAATTTGATGTTACTTCTGCCATAAAGCAGTGCAATTGAGTGCATGGTTCATTTGGAGCGCATTCACATGAGGGGAACATCCTTATAACTTCATGCCGCCTATCTCGCACTCTCACCGGCTTGAGCAGAAAAAACACACCGCATGGTTGAAACGGAGTAATTTTGACACTTGGTCGTTTTTCTGAGCGTGCACCATTTTTCAAAAAACGACTAAGTGTATCAGCATAAATTCATTCTGCTGTGCATGGAGATAACATGTATGCTATTTTGAAGAGAAAATGCAAAATTGCATTGATGCACTTTTTTTCGTTGTGCAATGAAGAGAAAACACATGTGCTGTTGCATTGCACAGAACGGAGTAATTTTGACACTTAGTCGTTTTTCTGAGCGTGCACCATTTTTACGAAAAACGACTAAGTGTATCAGCATTATTCATTCTGCTGTACATGGAGTTAACATATATGCTATTTTGAAGAGATAATGCAAAATTGCATTGATGCACTTTATTTCGTTGTGCAATGAATATAAACAAATAACTCATTCCATTTAAAACTTACAACTTTCCTCTGTGACTTAATTTGATGTTACTTCTGCCATAAAGCATTGCAGTAAATTGAGTGCATGGTTCATTTGGAGCGCATTCACATGAGGGGAACATCCTTATAACTTCATGCCGCCTACCTCGCACTCTCTCCGGCTTGAGTAGAAAAACACACCGCATGGTTGAAACGGAGTAATTTTGACACTTAGTCGTTTTTCTGAGCGTGCACCATTTTTCAAAAAACGACTAAGTGTATCAGCATTAGTCATTCTGCTGTGCATGGAGTTAACATGTATGCTATTTTGAAGAGATAATGCAAAATTGCATTGATGCACTTTATTTGGTTGTGCAATGAAGAGAAAACACATGTGCTGTTGCATTGCACTGAACGGAGTAATTTTGACACTTAGTCGTTTTTCTGAGCGTGCACCATTTTTCAGAAAAACGACTAAGTGTATCAGCATTATTCATTCTGCTGTACATGGAGTTAACATATATGCTATTTTGAAGAGATAATGCAAAATTGCATTGATGCACTTTATTTCGTTGTGCAATGAAGAGAAAACACATGTGCTGTTGCATTGCACAGAACGGAGTAATTTTGACACTTAGTCGTTTTTCTGAGCGTGCACCATTTTTACGAAAAACGACTAAGTGTATCAGCATTATTCATTCTGCTGTACATGGAGTTAACATATATGCTATTTTGAAGAGATAATGCAAAATTGCATTGATGCACTTTATTTCGTTGTGCAATGAAGAGAAAACACATGTGCTGTTGCATTGCACAGAGCAAAATATAAGATATGAACTTGTTGCTTTGCATAGCATATAACAAATAACTCATTCCATTTAAAACTTACAACTTTCCTCTGTGACTTAATTTGATGTTACTTCTGCCATAAAGCATTGCACATAAATTGAGTGCATGGTTCATTTGGAGCGCATTCACATGAGGGGAACATCCTTATAACTTCATGCCGCCTACCTCGCACTCTCTCCGGCTTGAGCAGAAAAACACACCGCATGGTTGAAACGGAGTAATTTTGACACTTAGTCGTTTTTCTGAGCGTGCACCATTTTTCAAAAAACGACTAAGTGTATCAGCATAAATTCATTCTGATGTGCATGGAGATAACATGTATGCTATTTTGAAGAGATAATGCAAAATTGCATTGATGCACTTTATTTGGTTGTGCAATGAAGAGAAAACACATGTGCTGTTGCATTGCACAGAACGGAGTAATTTTGACACTTAGTCGTTTTTCTGAGCGTGCACCATTTTTCAGAAAAACGACTAAGTGTATCAGCATTATTCATTCTGCTGTACATGGAGTTAACATATATGCTATTTTGAAGAGATAATGCAAAATTGCATTGATGCACTTTATTTCGTTGTGCAATGAAGAGAAAACACATGTGCTGTTGCATTGCACAGAACGGAGTAATTTTGACACTTAGTCGTTTTTCTGAGCGTGCACCATTTTTCAGAAAAACGACTAAGTGTATCAGCATTATTCATTCTGCTGTACATGGAGTTAACATATATGCTATTTTGAAGAGATAATGCAAAATTGCATTGATGCACTTTATTTCGTTGTGCAATGAAGAGAAAACACATGTGCTGTTGCATTGCACTGAGCAAAATATAAGTTATGAACATTTAAAACTTACAAGTTTCCTCTGTGACTTAATTTGATGTTACTTCTGCCATAAAGCAGTCAATTGACTGCATGGTTCATTTGGAGCGCATTCACATGAGGGGAACATCCTTATAACTTCATGCCGCCTACCTCGCACTCTCACCGGCTTGAGCAGAAAAACACACCGCATGGTTGAAACGGAGTAATTTTGACACTTGGTCGTTTTTCTGAGCGTGCACCATTTTTCAAAAAACGACTAAGTGTATCAGCATTAGTCATTCTGCTGTGCATGGAGTTAACATGTATGCTATTTTGAAGAGATAATGCAAAATTGCATTGATGCACTTTATTTCGTTGTGCAATGAAGAGAAAACACATGTGCTGTTGCATTGCACAGAGCAAAATATAAGATATGAACTTGTTGCTTTGCATAGCATATAACAAATAACTCATTCCATTTAAAACTTACAAGTTTCCTCTGTGACTTAATTTGATGTTACTTCTGCCATAAAGCTGTCAATTGACTGCATGGTTCATTTGGAGCGCATTCACATGAGGGGAACATCCTTATAACTTCATGCCGCCTACCTCGCACTCTCACCGGCTTGAGCAGAAAACACACCGCATGGTTGAAACGGAGTAATTTTGACACTTAGTCGTTTTTCTGAGCGTGCACCATTTTTCAGAAAAACGACTAAGTGTATCAGCATTAGTCATTCTGCTGTGCATGGAGTTAACATGTATGCTATTTTGAAGAGATAATGCAAAATTGCATTGATGCACTTTATTTCGTTGTGCAATGAAGAGAAAACACATGTGCTGTTGCATTGCACAGAGCAAAATATAAGATATGAACTTGTTGCTTTGCATAGCATATAACAAATAACTCATTCCATTTAAAACTTACAACTTTCCTCTGTGACTTAATTTGATGTTACTTTTGCCAAAAAGCTGTCAATTGACTTCATGGTTCATTTGGAGCGCATTCACATGAGGGGAACATCCTTATAACTTCATGCCGCCTACCTCGCACTCTCACCGGCTTGAGCAGAAAAACACACCGCATGGTTGAAACGGAGTAATTTTGACACTTGGTCGTTTTTCTGAGCGTGCACCATTTTTCAAAAAACGACTAAGTGTATCAGCATAAATTCATTCTGATGTGCATGGAGATAACATGTATGCTATTTTGAAGAGAAAATGCAAAATTGCATTGATGCACTTTATTTGGTTGTGCAATGAAGAGAAAACACGTGTGCTGTTGCATTGCTTAGAACGGAGTAATTTTGACACTTAGTCGTTTTTCTGAGCGTGCACCATTTTTCCGAAAAACGACTAAGTGTATCAGCATTATTCATTCTGCTGTACATGGAGTTAACATATATGCTATTTTGAAGAGATAATGCAAAATTGCATTGATGCACTTTATTTCGTTGTGCAATGAAGAGAAAACAACATGTGCTGTTGCATTGCACAGAGCAAAAAATAAGATATATGAACTTTGCTTTTGCATAGCATATAAACAAATAAACTCATTCCATTTAAAACTTACAACTTTCCTCTGTGACTTAATTTGATGTTACTTCTGCCATAAAGCATTGCAATTGAGTGCATGGTTCATTTGGAGCGCATTCACATGAGGGGAACATCCTTATAACTTCATGCCGCCTACCTCGCACTCTCTCCGGCTTGAGTAGAAAAACACACCGCATGGTTGAATTGGAGTAATTTTGACACTTAGTCGTTTTTCTGAGCGTGCACCATTTTTCAAAAAACGACTAAGTGTATCAGCATTAGTCATTCTGCTGTGCATGGAGTTAACATGTATGCTATTTTGAAGAGATAATGCAAAATTGCATTGATGCACTTTATTTGGTTGTGCAATGAAGAGAAAACACATGTGCTGTTGCATTGCACTGAACGGAGTAATTTTGACACTTAGTCGTTTTTCTGAGCGTGCACCATTTTTCAGAAAAACGACTAAGTGTATCAGCATTAATTCATTCTGCTGTACATGGAGTTAACATATATGCTATTTTGAAGAGATAATGCAAAATTGCATTGATGCACTTTATTTCGTTGTGCAATGAAGAGAAAACACATGTGCTGTTGCATTGCACAGAACGGAGTAATTTTGACACTTAGTCGTTTTTCTGAGCGTGCACCATTTTTACGAAAAACGACTAAGTGTATCAGCATTAATTCATTCTGCTGTACATGGAGTTAACATATATGCTATTTTGAAGAGATAATGCAAAATTGCATTGATGCACTTTATTTCGTTGTGCAATGAAGAGAAAACACATGTGCTGTTGCATTGCACTGAGCAAAATATAAGATATGAACTTGTTGCTTTGCATAGCATATAACAAATAACTCATTCCATTTAAAACTTACAACTTTCCTCTGTGACTTAATTTGATGTTACTTCTGCCATAAAGCAGTGCAATTGAGTGCATGGTTCATTTGGAGCGCATTCACATGAGGGGAACATCCTTATAACTTCATGCCGCCTACCTCGCACTCTCTCCGGCTTGAGCAGAAAAACACACCGCATGGTTGAAACGGAGTAATTTTGACACTTAGTCGTTTTTCTGAGCGTGCACCATTTTTCAAAAAACGACTAAGTGTATCAGCATAAATTCATTCTGATGTGCATGGAGATAACATGTATGCTATTTTGAAGAGATAATGCAAAATTGCATTGATGCACTTTATTTGGTTGTGCAATGAAGAGAAAACACATGTGCTGTTGCATTGCACAGAACGGAGTAATTTTGACACTTAGTCGTTTTTCTGAGCGTGCACCATTTTTCAGAAAAACGACTAAGTGTATCAGCATTATTCATTCTGCTGTACATGGAGTTAACATATATGCTATTTTGAAGAGATAATGCAAAATTGCATTGATGCACTTTATTTCGTTGTGCAATGAAGAGAAAACACATGTGCTGTTGCATTGCACAGAACGGAGTAATTTTGACACTTAGTCGTTTTTCTGAGCGTGCACCATTTTTACGAAAAACGACTAAGTGTATCAGCATTATTCATTCTGCTGTACATGGAGTTAACATGTATGCTATTTTGAAGAGATAATGCAAAATTGCATTGATGCACTTTATTTCGTTGTGCAATGAAGAGAAAAACACATGTGCTGTTGCATTGCACAGAGCAAAATATAAGATATGAACTTGTTGCTTTGCATAGCATATAACAAATAACTCATTCCATTTAAAACTTACAACTTTCCTCTGTGACTTAATTTGATGTTACTTCTGCCATAAAGCAGTCAATTGAGTGCATGGTTCATTTGGAGCGCATTCACATGAGGGGAACATCCTTATAACTTCATGCCGCCTACCTCGCACTCTCTCCGGCTTGAGCAGAAAAACACACCGCATGGTTGAAACGGAGTAATTTTGACACTTAGTCGTTTTTCTGAGCGTGCACCATTTTTCAAAAAACGACTAAGTGTATCAGCATAAATTCATTCTGCTCTGCATGGAGATAACATGTATGCTATTTTGAAGAGAAAATGCAAAATTGCATTGATGCACTTTATTTCGTTGTGCAATGAAGAGAAAACACATGTGCTGTTGCATTGCTTAGAACGGAGTAATTTTGACACTTAGTCGTTTTTCTGAGCGTGCACCATTTTTACGAAAAACGACTAAGTGTATCAGCATTATTCATTCTGCTGTACATGGAGTTAACATATATGCTATTTTGAAGAGATAATGCAAAATTGCATTGATGCACTTTATTTCGTTGTGCAATGAAGAGAAAACACATGTGCTGTTGCATTGCACAGAACGGAGTAATTTTGACACTTAGTCGTTTTTCTGAGCGTGCACCATTTTTACGAAAAACGACTAAGTGTATCAGCATTATTCATTCTGCTGTACATGGAGTTAACATATATGCTATTTTGAAGAGATAATGCAAAATTGCATTGATGCACTTTATTTCGTTGTGCAATGAAGAGAAAACACATGTGCTGTTGCATTGCACAGAGCAAAATATAAGATATGAACTTGTTGCTTTGCATAGCATATAACAAATAACTCATTCCATTTAAAACTTACAACTTTCCTCTGTGACTTAATTTGATGTTACTTCTGCCATAAAGCAGTCAATTGAGTGCATGGTTCATTTGGAGCGCATTCACATGAGGGGAACATCCTTATAACTTCATGCCGCCTACCTCGCACTCTCTCCGGCTTGAGCAGAAAAACACACCGCATGGTTGAAACGGAGTAATTTTGACACTTAGTCGTTTTTCTGAGCGTGCACCATTTTTCAAAAAACGACTAAGTGTATCAGCATAAATTCATTCTGATGTGCATGGAGATAACATGTATGCTATTTTGAAGAGATAATGCAAAATTGCATTGATGCACTTTATTTGGTTGTGCAATGAAGAGAAAACACATGTGCTGTTGCATTGCACAGAACGGAGTAATTTTGACACTTAGTCGTTTTTCTGAGCGTGCACCATTTTTCAGAAAAACGACTAAGTGTATCAGCATTATTCATTCTGCTGTACATGGAGTTAACATATATGCTATTTTGAAGAGATAATGCAAAATTGCATTGATGCACTTTATTTCGTTGTGCAATGAAGAGAAAACACATGTGCTGTTGCATTGCACAGAACGGAGTAATTTTGACACTTAGTCGTTTTTCTGAGCGTGCACCATTTTTACGAAAAACGACTAAGTGTATCAGCATTATTCATTCTGCTGTACATGGAGTTAACATGTATGCTATTTTGAAGAGATAATGCAAAATTGCATTGATGCACTTTATTTCGTTGTGCAATGAAGAGAAAACACATGTGCTGTTGCATTGCACAGAGCAAAATATAAGATATGAACTTGTTGCTTTGCATAGCATATAACAAATAACTCATTCCATTTAAAACTTACAACTTTCCTCTGTGACTTAATTTGATGTTACTTCTGCCATAAAGCAGTCAATTGAGTGCATGGTTCATTTGGAGCGCATTCACATGAGGGGAACATCCTTATAACTTCATGCCGCCTACCTCGCACTCTCTCCGGCTTGAGCAGAAAAACACACCGCATGGTTGAAACGGAGTAATTTTGACACTTAGTCGTTTTTCTGAGCGTGCACCATTTTTCAAAAAACGACTAAGTGTATCAGCATAAATTCATTCTGCTCTGCATGGAGATAACATGTATGCTATTTTGAAGAGAAAATGCAAAATTGCATTGATGCACTTTATTTCGTTGTGCAATGAAGAGAAAACACATGTGCTGTTGCATTGCACAGAACGGAGTAATTTTGACACTTAGTCGTTTTTCTGAGCGTGCACCATTTTTACGAAAAACGACTAAGTGTATCAGCATTATTCATTCTGCTGTACATGGAGTTAACATATATGCTATTTTGAAGAGATAATGCAAAATTGCATTGATGCACTTTATTTCGTTGTGCAATGAAGAGAAAACACATGTGCTGTTGCATTGCACAGAGCAAAATATAAGTTATGAACATTTAAAACTTACAAGTTTCCTCTGTGACTTAATTTGATGTTACTTCTGCCATAAAGCAGTCAATTGACTTCATGGTTCATTTGGAGCGCATTCACATGAGGGGAACATCCTTATAACTTCATGCCGCCTACCTCGCACTCTCACCGGCTTGAGCAGAAAAACACACCGCATGGTTGAAACGGAGTAATTTTGACACTTGGTCGTTTTTCTGAGCGTGCACCATTTTTCAAAAAACGACTAAGTGTATCAGCATAAATTCATTCTGCTCTGCATGGAGATAACATGTATGCTATTTTGAAGAGAAAATGCAAAATTGCATTGATGCACTTTATTTGGTTGTGCAATGAAGAGAAAACACATGTGCTGTTGCATTGCACTGAACGGAGTAATTTTGACACTTAGTCGTTTTTCTGAGCGTGCACCATTTTTCAGAAAAACGACTAAGTGTATCAGCATTATTCATTCTGCTGTACATGGAGTTAACATATATGCTATTTTGAAGAGATAATGCAAAATTGCATTGATGCACTTTATTTCGTTGTGCAATGAAGAGAAAACACATGTGCTGTTGCATTGCACAGAACGGAGTAATTTTGACACTTAGTCGTTTTTCTGAGCGTGCACCATTTTTACGAAAAACGACTAAGTGTATCAGCATTATTCATTCTGCTGTACATGGAGTTAACATATATGCTATTTTGAAGAGATAATGCAAAATTGCATTGATGCACTTTATTTCGTTGTGCAATGAAGAGAAAACACATGTGCTGTTGCATTGCACAGAGCAAAATATAAGATATGAACTTGTTGCTTTGCATAGCATATAACAAATAACTCATTCCATTTAAAACTTACAACTTTCCTCTGTGACTTAATTTGATGTTACTTCTGCCATAAAGCATTGCAATTGAGTGCATGGTTCATTTGGAGCGCATTCACATGAGGGGAACATCCTTATAACTTCATGCCGCCTACCTCGCACTCTCTCCGGCTTGAGCAGAAAAACACACCGCATGGTTGAAACGGAGTAATTTTGACACTTAGTCGTTTTTCTGAGCGTGCACCATTTTTCAAAAAACGACTAAGTGTATCAGCATAAATTCATTCTGATGTGCATGGAGATAACATGTATGCTATTTTGAAGAGATAATGCAAAATTGCATTGATGCACTTTATTTGGTTGTGCAATGAAGAGAAAACACATGTGCTGTTGCATTGCACAGAACGGAGTAATTTTGACACTTAGTCGTTTTTCTGAGCGTGCACCATTTTTCAGAAAAACGACTAAGTGTATCAGCATTATTCATTCTGCTGTACATGGAGTTAACATATATGCTATTTTGAAGAGATAATGCAAAATTGCATTGATGCACTTTATTTCGTTGTGCAATGAAGAGAAAACACATGTGCTGTTGCATTGCACAGAACGGAGTAATTTTGACACTTAGTCGTTTTTCTGAGCGTGCACCATTTTTCAGAAAAACGACTAAGTGTATCAGCATTATTCATTCTGCTGTACATGGAGTTAACATATATGCTATTTTGAAGAGATAATGCAAAATTGCATTGATGCACTTTATTTCGTTGTGCAATGAAGAGAAAACACATGTGCTGTTGCATTGCACTGAGCAAAATATAAGTTATGAACATTTAAAACTTACAAGTTTCCTCTGTGACTTAATTTGATGTTACTTCTGCCATAAAGCAGTCAATTGAGTGCATGGTTCATTTGGAGCGCATTCACATGAGGGGAACATCCTTATAACTTCATGCCGCCTACCTCGCACTCTCACCGGCTTGAGCAGAAAAACACACCGCATGGTTGAAACGGAGTAATTTTGACACTTAGTCGTTTTTCTGAGCGTGCACCATTTTTCAAAAAACGACTAAGTGTATCAGCATTAGTCATTCTGCTGTGCATGGAGTTAACATGTATGCTATTTTGAAGAGATAATGCAAAATTGCATTGATGCACTTTATTTCGTTGTGCAATGAAGAGAAAACACATGTGCTGTTGCATTGCACAGAGCAAAATATAAGATATGAACTTGTTGCTTTGCATAGCATATAACAAATAACTCATTCCATTTAAAACTTACTAAGTTTCCTCTGTGACTTAATTTGATGTTACTTCTGCCATAAAGCTGTCAATTGACTGCATGGTTCATTTGGAGCGCATTCACATGAGGGGAACATCCTTATAACTTCATGCCGCCTACCTCGCACTCTCACCGGCTTGAGCAGAAAAAACACACCGCATGGTTGAAACGGAGTAATTTTGACACTTAGTCGTTTTTCTGAGCGTGCACCATTTTTCAGAAAAACGACTAAGTGTATCAGCATTAGTCATTCTGCTGTGCATGGAGTTAACATGTATGCTATTTTGAAGAGATAATGCAAAATTGCATTGATGCACTTTATTTCGTTGTGCAATGAAGAGAAAACACATGTGCTGTTGCATTGCACAGAGCAAAATATAAGATATGAACTTGTTGCTTTGCATAGCATATAACAAATAACTCATTCCATTTAAAACTTACAACTTTCCTCTGTGACTTAATTTGATGTTACTTCTGCCATAAAGCAGTCAATTGAGTGCATGGTTCATTTGGAGCGCATTCACATGAGGGGAACATCCTTATAACTTCATGCCGCCTACCTCGCACTCTCTCCGGCTTGAGCAGAAAAACACACCGCATGGTTGAAACGGAGTAATTTTGACACTTAGTCGTTTTTCTGAGCGTGCACCATTTTTCAAAAAACGACTAAGTGTATCAGCATAAATTCATTCTGATGTGCATGGAGATAACATGTATGCTATTTTGAAGAGAAAATGCAAAATTGCATTGATGCACTTTATTTGGTTGTGCAATGAAGAGAAAACACATGTGCTGTTGCATTGCTTAGAACGGAGTAATTTTGACACTTAGTCGTTTTTCTGAGCGTGCACCATTTTTCCGAAA
The DNA here is from genome assembly GCA_037194245.1 of Opsariichthys bidens. NCBI lineage: Eukaryota > Metazoa > Chordata > Actinopteri > Cypriniformes > Xenocyprididae > Opsariichthys > Opsariichthys bidens. Next base: position 608,141 of record CM074297.1, read on the forward strand.
AAACGACTAAGTGTATCAGCATTATTCATTCTGCTGTACATGGAGTTAACATATATGCTATTTTGAAGAGATAATGCAAAATTGCATTGATGCACTTTATTTCGTTGTGCAATGAATTTTCCTCTGTGACTTAATTTGATGTTACTTCTGCCATAAAGCATTTGAGTGCATGGTTCATTTGGAGCGCATTCACATGAGGGGAACATCCTTATAACTTCATGCCGCCTACCTCGCACTCTCTCCGGCTTGAGCAGAAAAACACACCGCATGGTTGAAACGGAGTAATTTTGACACTTAGTCGTTTTTCTGAGCGTGCACCATTTTTCAAAAACGACTAAGTGTATCAGCATTAGTCATTCTGCTGTGCATGGAGTTAACATGTATGCTATTTTGAAGAGATAATGCAAAATTGCATTGATGCACTTTATTTGGTTGTGCAATGAAGAGAAAACACATGTGCTGTTGCATTGCACAGAACGGAGTAATTTTGACACTTAGTCGTTTTTCTGAGCGTGCACCATTTTTCAGAAAAACGACTAAGTGTATCAGCATTATTCATTCTGCTGTACATGGAGTTAACATATATGCTATTTTGAAGAGATAATGCAAAATTGCATTGATGCACTTTATTTCGTTGTGCAATGAAGAGAAAACACATGTGCTGTTGCATTGCACAGAACGGAGTAATTTTGACACTTAGTCGTTTTTCTGAGCGTGCACCATTTTTACGAAAAACGACTAAGTGTATCAGCATTATTCATTCTGCTGTACATGGAGTTAACATATATGCTATTTTGAAGAGATAATGCAAAATTGCATTGATGCACTTTATTTCGTTGTGCAATGAAGAGAAAACACATGTGCTGTTGCATTGCACAGAGCAAAATATAAGATATGAACTTGTTGCTTTGCATAGCATATAACAAATAACTCATTCCATTTAAAACTTACAACTTTCCTCTGTGACTTAATTTGATGTTACTTCTGCCATAAAGCATTGCAATTGAGTGCATGGTTCATTTGGAGCGCATTCACATGAGGGGAACATCCTTATAACTTCATGCCGCCTACCTCGCACTCTCACCGGCTTGAGCAGAAAAACACACCGCATGGTTGAAACGGAGTAATTTTGACACTTAGTCGTTTTTCTGAGCGTGCACCATTTTTCAGAAAAACGACTAAGTGTATCAGCATTAGTCATTCTGCTGTGCATGGAGTTAACATGTATGCTATTTTGAAGAGATAATGCAAAATTGCATTGATGCACTTTATTTCGTTGTGCAATGAAGAGAAAACACATGTGCTGTTGCATTGCACAGAGCAAAATATAAGATATGAACTTGTTGCTTTGCATAGCATATAACAAATAACTCATTCCATTTAAAACTTACAACTTTCCTCTGTGACTTAATTTGATGTTACTTTTGCCAAAAAGCAGTCAATTGAGTGCATGGTTCATTTGGAGCGCATTCACATGAGGGGAACATCCTTATAACTTCATGCCGCCTACCTCGCACTCTCACCGGCTTGAGCAGAAAAACACACCGCATGGTTGAAACGGAGTAATTTTGACACTTAGTCGTTTTTCTGAGCGTGCACCATTTTTCAAAAAACGACTAAGTGTATCAGCATAAATTCATTCTGATGTGCATGGAGATAACATGTATGCTATTTTGAAGAGAAAATGCAAAATTGCATTGATGCACTTTATTTGGTTGTGCAATGAAGAGAAAACACATGTGCTGTTGCATTGCTTAGAACGGAGTAATTTTGACACTTAGTCGTTTTTCTGAGCGTGCACCATTTTTCGAAAAAACGACTAAGTGTATCAGCATTATTCATTCTGCTGTACATGGAGTTAACATATATGCTATTTTGAAGAGATAATGCAAAATTGCATTGATGCACTTTATTTCGTTGTGCAATGACTTAATTTGATGTTACTTCTGCCATAAAGCGAGCAGAAAAACACACCGCATGGTTGAAACGGAGTAATTTTGACACTTAGTCGTTTTTCTGAGCGTGCACCATTTTTCAAAAAACGACTAAGTGTATCAGCATTAGTCATTCTGCTGTGCATGGAGTTAACATGTATGCTATTTTGAAGAGATAATGCAAAATTGCATTGATGCACTTTATTTGGTTGTGCAATGAAGAGAAAACACATGTGCTGTTGCATTGCACAGAACGGAGTAATTTTGACACTTAGTCGTTTTTCTGAGCGTGCACCATTTTTCAGAAAAACGACTAAGTGTATCAGCATTAATTCATTCTGCTGTACATGGAGTTAACATATATGCTATTTTGAAGAGATAATGCAAAATTGCATTGATGCACTTTATTTCGTTGTGCAATGAAGAGAAAACACATGTGCTGTTGCATTGCACAGAACGGAGTAATTTTGACACTTAGTCGTTTTTCTGAGCGTGCACCATTTTTACGAAAAACGACTAAGTGTATCAGCATTATTCATTCTGCTGTACATGGAGTTAACATATATGCTATTTTGAAGAGATAATGCAAAATTGCATTGATGCACTTTATTTGGTTGTGCAATGAAGAGAAAACACATGTGCTGTTGCATTGCACAGAACGGAGTAATTTTGACACTTAGTCGTTTTTCTGAGCGTGCACCATTTTTCAGAAAAACGACTAAGTGTATCAGCATTATTCATTCTGCTGTACATGGAGTTAACATGTATGCTATTTTGAAGAGATAATGCAAAATTGCATTGATGCACTTTATTTCGTTGTGCAATGAAGAGAAAACACATGTGCTGTTGCATTGCACAGAACGGAGTAATTTTGACACTTAGTCGTTTTTCTGAGCGTGCACCATTTTTACGAAAAACGACTAAGTGTATCAGCATTAATTCATTCTGCTGTACATGGAGTTAACATATATGCTATTTTGAAGAGATAATGCAAAATTGCATTGATGCACTTTATTTCGTTGTGCAATGAAGAGAAAACACATGTGCTGTTGCATTGCACAGAGCAAAATATAAGATATGAACTTGTTGCTTTGCATAGCATATAACAAATAACTCATTCCATTTAAAACTTACAAGTTTCCTCTGTGACTTAATTTGATGTTACTTCTGCCATAAAGCAGTCAATTGAGTGCATGGTTCATTTGGAGCGCATTCACATGAGGGGAACATCCTTATAACTTCATGCCGCCTACCTCGCACTCTCTCCGGCTTGAGCAGAAAAACACACCGCATGGTTGAAACGGAGTAATTTTGACACTTAGTCGTTTTTCTGAGCGTGCACCATTTTTCAAAAAACGACTAAGTGTATCAGCATTAGTCATTCTGCTGTGCATGGAGTTAACATGTATGCTATTTTGAAGAGATAATGCAAAATTGCATTGATGCACTTTATTTCGTTGTGCAATGAAGAGAAAACACATGTGCTGTTGCATTGCACAGAGCAAAATATAAGATATGAACTTGTTGCTTTGCATAGCATATAACAAATAACTCATTCCATTTAAAACTTACAAGTTTCCTCTGTGACTTAATTTGATGTTACTTCTGCCATAAAGCAGTCAATTGACTGCATGGTTCATTTGGAGCGCATTCACATGAGGGGAACATCCTTATAACTTCATGCCGCCTACCTCGCACTCTCACCGGCTTGAGCAGAAAAACACACCGCATGGTTGAAACGGAGTAATTTTGACACTTAGTCGTTTTTCTGAGCGTGCACCATTTTTCAAAAAAACGACTAAGTGTATCAGCATAAATTCATTCTGATGTGCATGGAGATAACATGTATGCTATTTTGAAGAGAAAATGCAAAATTGCATTGATGCACTTTATTTGGTTGTGCAATGAAGAGAAAACAAGTGTGCTGTTGCATTGCTTAGAACGGAGTAATTTTGACACTTAGTCGTTTTTCTGAGCGTGCACCATTTTTCCGAAAAACGACTAAGTGTATCAGCATTATTCATTCTGCTGTGCATGGAGTTAACATATATGCTATTTTGAAGAGATAATGCAAAATTGCATTGATGCACTTTATTTCGTTGTGCAATGAAGAGAAAACACATGTGCTGTTGCATTGCACAGAGCAAAATATAAGATATGAACTTGTTGCTTTGCATAGCATATAACAAATAACTCATTCCATTTAAAACTTACAACTTTCCTCTGTGACTTAATTTGATGTTACTTCTGCCATAAAGCAGTCAATTGAGTGCATGGTTCATTTGGAGCGCATTCACATGAGGGGAACATCCTTATAACTTCATGCCGCCTACCTCGCACTCTCACCGGCTTGAGCAGAAAAACACACCGCATGGTTGAAACGGAGTAATTTTGACACTTAGTCGTTTTTCTGAGCGTGCACCATTTTTCAAAAAACGACTAAGTGTATCAGCATAAATTCATTCTGATGTGCATGGAGATAACATGTATGCTATTTTGAAGAGAAAATGCAAAATTGCATTGATGCACTTTATTTGGTTGTGCAATGAAGAGAAAACACGTGTGCTGTTGCATTGCTTAGAACGGAGTAATTTTGACACTTAGTCGTTTTTCTGAGCGTGCACCATTTTTCAAAAACGACTAAGTGTATCAGCATAAATTCATTCTGATGTGCATGGAGATAACATGTATGCTATTTTGAAGAGAAAATGCAAAATTGCATTGATGCACTTTATTTGGTTGTGCAATGAAGAGAAAACACATGTGCTGTTGCATTGCTTAGAACGGAGTAATTTTGACACTTAGTCGTTTTTCTGAGCGTGCACCATTTTTCCGAAAAATGACTAAGTGTATCAGCATTATTCATTCTGCTGTACATGGAGTTAACATATATGCTATTTTGAAGAGATAATGCAAAATTGCATTGATGCACTTTATTTCGTTGTGCAATGAAGAGAAAACACATGTGCTGTTGCATTGCACAGAACGGAGTAATTTTGACACTTAGTCGTTTTTCTGAGCGTGCACCATTTTTACGAAAAACGACTAAGTGTATCAGCATTAATTCATTATGCTGTACATGGAGTTAACATATATGCTATTTTGAAGAGATAATGCAAAATTGCATTGATGCACTTTATTTCGTTGTGCAATGAAGAGAAAACACATGTGCTGTTGCATTGCACAGAGCAAAATATAAGATATGAACTTGTTGCTTTGCATAGCATATAACAAATAACTCATTCCATTTAAAACTTACAACTTTCCTCTGTGACTTAATTTGATGTTACTTCTGCCATAAAGCAGTCAATTGAGTGCATGGTTCATTTGGAGCGCATTCACATGAGGGGAACATCCTTATAACTTCATGCCGCCTACCTCGCACTCTCTCCGGCTTGAGCAGAAAAACACACCGCATGGTTGAAACGGAGTAATTTTGACACTTAGTCGTTTTTCTGAGCGTGCACCATTTTTCAAAAACGACTAAGTGTATCAGCATAAATTCATTCTGATGTGCATGGAGATAACATGTATGCTATTTTGAAGAGAAAATGCAAAATTGCATTGATGCACTTTATTTGGTTGTGCAATGAAGAGAAAACACGTGTGCTGTTGCATTGCTTAGAACGGAGTAATTTTGACACTTAGTCGTTTTTCTGAGCGTGCACCATTTTTCCGAAAAACGACTAAGTGTATCAGCATTAATTCATTCTGATGTGCATGGAGATAACATGTATGCTATTTTGAAGAGATAATGCAAAATTGCATTGATGCACTTTATTTCGTTGTGCAATGAAGAGAAAACACATGTGCTGTTGCATTGCACAGAGCAAAATATAAGATATGAACTTGTTGCTTTGCATAGCATATAACAAATAACTCATTCCATTTAAAACTTACAACTTTCCTCTGTGACTTAATTTGATGTTACTTCTGCTATAAAGCATTGCACATAAATTGAGTGCATGGTTCATTTGGAGCGCATTCACATGAGGGGAACATCCTTATAACTTCATGCCGCCTACCTCGCACTCTCTCCGGCTTGAGCAGAAAAACACACCGCATGGTTGAAACGGAGTAATTTTGACACTTAGTCGTTTTTCTGAGCGTGCACCATTTTTCAGAAAAACGACTAAGTGTATCAGCATTAGTCATTCTGCTGTGCATGGAGTTAACATGTATGCTATTTTGAAGAGATAATGCAAAATTGCATTGATGCACTTTATTTGGTTGTGCAATGAAGAGAAAACACATGTGCTGTTGCATTGCACAGAACGGAGTAATTTTGACACTTAGTCGTTTTTCTGAGCGTGCACCATTTTTCAGAAAAACGACTAAGTGTATCAGCATTATTCATTCTGCTGTACATGGAGTTAACATATATGCTATTTTGAAGAGATAATGCAAAATTGCATTGATGCACTTTATTTCGTTGTGCAATGAAGAGAAAACACATGTGCTGTTGCATTGCACAGAGCAAAATATAAGATATGAACTTGTTGCTTTGCATAGCATATAACAAATAACTCATTCCATTTAAAACTTACAACTTTCCTCTGTGACTTAATTTGATGTTACTTCTGCCATAAAGCATTGCAATTGAGTGCATGGTTCATTTGGAGCGCATTCACATGAGGGGAACATCCTTATAACTTCATGCCGCCTACCTCGCACTCTCACCGGCTTGAGCAGAAAAACACACCGCATGGTTGAAACGGAGTAATTTTGACACTTAGTCGTTTTTCTGAGCGTGCACCATTTTTCAAAAAACGACTAAGTGTATCAGCATTAGTCATTCTGCTGTGCATGGAGTTAACATGTATGCTATTTTGAAGAGATAATGCAAAATTGCATTGATGCACTTTATTTGGTTGTGCAATGAAGAGAAAACACATGTGCTGTTGCATTGCACAGAACGGAGTAATTTTGACACTTAGTCGTTTTTCTGAGCGTGCACCATTTTTCAGAAAAACGACTAAGTGTATCAGCATTATTCATTCTGCTGTACATGGAGTTAACATATATGCTATTTTGAAGAGATAATGCAAAATTGCATTGATGCACTTTATTTCGTTGTGCAATGAAGAGAAAACACATGTGCTGTTGCATTGCACAGAGCAAAATATAAGATATGAACTTGTTGCTTTGCATAGCATATAACAAATAACTCATTCCATTTAAAACTTACAACTTTCCTCTGTGACTTAATTTGATGTTACTTGTGCCATAAAGCATTGCACATAAATTGAGTGCATGGTTCATTTGGAGCGCATTCACATGAGGGGAACATCCTTATAACTTCATGCCGCCTACCTCGCACTCTCACCGGCTTGAGCAGAAAAACACACCGCATGGTTGAAACGGAGTAATTTTGACACTTAGTCGTTTTTCTGAGCGTGCACCATTTTTCAAAAAACGACTAAGTGTATCAGCATAAATTCATTCTGCTCTGCATGGAGATAACATGTATGCTATTTTGAAGAGAAAATGCAAAATTGCATTGATGCACTTTATTTCGTTGTGCAATGAAGAGAAAACACATGTGCTGTTGCATTGCACAGAACGGAGTAATTTTGACACTTAGTCGTTTTTCTGAGCGTGCACCATTTTTACGAAAAACGACTAAGTGTATCAGCATTATTCATTCTGCTGTACATGGAGTTAACATATATGCTATTTTGAAGAGATAATGCAAAATTGCATTGATGCACTTTATTTCGTTGTGCAATGAAATGTGACTTAATTTGATGTTACTTCTGCCATAAAGCATTGCACATAAATTGAGTGCATGGTTCATTTGGAGCGCATTCACATGAGGGGAACATCCTTATAACTTCATGCCGCCTACCTCGCACTCTCTCCGGCTTGAGCAGAAAAACACACCGCATGGTTGAAACGGAGTAATTTTGACACTTAGTCGTTTTTCTGAGCGTGCACCATTTTTCAAAAACCGACTAAGTGTATCAGCATTAGTCATTCTGCTGTGCATGGAGTTAACATGTATGCTATTTTGAAGAGATAATGCAAAATTGCATTGATGCACTTTATTTGGTTGTGCAATGAAGAGAAAACACATGTGCTGTTGCATTGCACTGAACGGAGTAATTTTGACACTTAGTCGTTTTTCTGAGCGTGCACCATTTTTCAGAAAAACGACTAAGTGTATCAGCATTATTCATTCTGCTGTACATGGAGTTAACATATATGCTATTTTGAAGAGATAATGCAAAATTGCATTGATGCACTTTATTTCGTTGTGCAATGAAGAGAAAACACATGTGCTGTTGCATTGCACAGAACGGAGTAATTTTGACACTTAGTCGTTTTTCTGAGCGTGCACCATTTTTACGAAAAACGACTAAGTGTATCAGCATTATTCATTCTGCTGTACATGGAGTTAACATATATGCTATTTTGAAGAGATAATGCAAAATTGCATTGATGCACTTTATTTCGTTGTGCAATGAAGAGAAAACACATGTGCTGTTGCATTGCACTGAGCAAAATATAAGATATGAACTTGTTGCTTTGCATAGCATATAACAAATAACTCATTCCATTTAAAACTTACAACTTTCCTCTGTGACTTAATTTGATGTTACTTCTGCCATAAAGCAGTGCACATAAATTGAGTGCATGGTTCATTTGGAGCGCATTCACATGAGGGGAACATCCTTATAACTTCATGCCGCCTACCTCGCACTCTCTCCGGCTTGAGCAGAAAAACACACCGCATGGTTGAAACGGAGTAATTTTGACACTTAGTCGTTTTTCTGAGCGTGCACCATTTTTCAAAAAACGACTAAGTGTATCAGCATAAATTCATTCTGATGTGCATGGAGATAACATGTATGCTATTTTGAAGAGATAATGCAAAATTGCATTGATGCACTTTATTTGGTTGTGCAATGAAGAGAAAACACATGTGCTGTTGCATTGCACAGAACGGAGTAATTTTGACACTTAGTCGTTTTTCTGAGCGTGCACCATTTTTCAGAAAAACGACTAAGTGTATCAGCATTATTCATTCTGCTGTACATGGAGTTAACATATATGCTATTTTGAAGAGATAATGCAAAATTGCATTGATGCACTTTATTTCGTTGTGCAATGAAGAGAAAACACATGTGCTGTTGCATTGCACAGAACGGAGTAATTTTGACACTTAGTCGTTTTTCTGAGCGTGCACCATTTTTCAGAAAAACGACTAAGTGTATCAGCATTATTCATTCTGCTGTACATGGAGTTAACATATATGCTATTTTGAAGAGATAATGCAAAATTGCATTGATGCACTTTATTTCGTTGTGCAATGAAGAGAAAACACATGTGCTGTTGCATTGCACTGAGCAAAATATAAGTTATGAACATTTAAAACTTACAAGTTTCCTCTGTGACTTAATTTGATGTTACTTCTGCCATAAAGCAGTCAATTGACTGCATGGTTCATTTGGAGCGCATTCACATGAGGGGAACATCCTTATAACTTCATGCCGCCTACCTCGCACTCTCACCGGCTTGAGCAGAAAAACACACCGCATGGTTGAAACGGAGTAATTTTGACACTTAGTCGTTTTTCTGAGCGTGCACCATTTTTCAAAAAACGACTAAGTGTATCAGCATTAGTCATTCTGCTGTGCATGGAGTTAACATGTATGCTATTTTGAAGAGATAATGCAAAATTGCATTGATGCACTTTATTTCGTTGTGCAATGAAGAGAAAACACATGTGCTGTTGCATTGCACAGAGCAAAATATAAGATATGAACTTGTTGCTTTGCATAGCATATAACAAATAACTCATTCCATTTAAAACTTACAAGTTTCCTCTGTGACTTAATTTGATGTTACTTCTGCCATAAAGCTGTCAATTGACTGCATGGTTCATTTGGAGCGCATTCACATGAGGGGAACATCCTTATAACTTCATGCCGCCTACCTCGCACTCTCACCGGCTTGAGCAGAAAAACACACCGCATGGTTGAAACGGAGTAATTTTGACACTTAGTCGTTTTTCTGAGCGTGCACCATTTTTCAGAAAAACGACTAAGTGTATCAGCATTAGTCATTCTGCTGTGCATGGAGTTAACATGTATGCTATTTTGAAGAGATAATGCAAAATTGCATTGATGCACTTTATTTCGTTGTGCAATGAAGAGAAAACACATGTGCTGTTGCATTGCACAGAGCAAAATATAAGATATGAACTTGTTGCTTTGCATAGCATATAACAAATAACTCATTCCATTTAAAACTTACAACTTTCCTCTGTGACTTAATTTGATGTTACTTTTGCCAAAAAGCTGTCAATTGACTTCATGGTTCATTTGGAGCGCATTCACATGAGGGGAACATCCTTATAACTTCATGCCGCCTATCTCGCACTCTCACCGGCTTGAGCAGAAAAACACACCGCATGGTTGAAACGGAGTAATTTTGACACTTAGTCGTTTTTCTGAGCGTGCACCATTTTTCAAAAAACGACTAAGTGTATCAGCATAAATTCATTCTGATGTGCATGGAGATAACATGTATGCTATTTTGAAGAGAAAATGCAAAATTGCATTGATGCACTTTATTTGGTTGTGCAATGAAGAGAAAACACATGTGCTGTTGCATTGCTTAGAACGGAGTAATTTTGACACTTAGTCTTTTTTCTGAGCGTGCACCATTTTTCCGAAAAACGACTAAGTGTATCAGCATTATTCATTCTGCTGTACATGGAGTTAACATATATGCTATTTTGAAGAGATAATGCAAAATTGCATTGATGCACTTTATTTCGTTGTGCAATGACTTAATTTGATGTTACTTCTGCCATAAAGCATTGCACATAAATTGAGTGCATGGTTCATTTGGAGCGCATTCACATGAGGGGAACATCCTTATAACTTCATGCCGCCTACCTCGCACTCTCTCCGGCTTGAGCAGAAAAACACACCGCATGGTTGAATTGGAGTAATTTTGACACTTAGTCGTTTTTCTGAGCGTGCACCATTTTTCAAAAAACGACTAAGTGTATCAGCATTAGTCATTCTGCTGTGCATGGAGTTAACATGTATGCTATTTTGAAGAGATAATGCAAAATTGCATTGATGCACTTTATTTGGTTGTGCAATGAAGAGAAAACACATGTGCTGTTGCATTGCACTGAACGGAGTAATTTTGACACTTAGTCGTTTTTCTGAGCGTGCACCATTTTTCAGAAAAACGACTAAGTGTATCAGCATTATTCATTCTGCTGTACATGGAGTTAACATATATGCTATTTTGAAGAGATAATGCAAAATTGCATTGATGCACTTTATTTCGTTGTGCAATGAAGAGAAAACACATGTGCTGTTGCATTGCACAGAACGGAGTAATTTTGACACTTAGTCGTTTTTCTGAGCGTGCACCATTTTTACGAAAAACGACTAAGTGTATCAGCATTATTCATTCTGCTGTACATGGAGTTAACATATATGCTATTTTGAAGAGATAATGCAAAATTGCATTGATGCACTTTATTTCGTTGTGCAATGAAGAGAAAACACATGTGCTGTTGCATTGCACTGAGCAAAATATAAGATATGAACTTGTTGCTTTGCATAGCATATAACAAATAACTCATTCCATTTAAAACTTACAACTTTCCTCTGTGACTTAATTTGATGTTACTTCTGCCATAAAGCAGTGCACATAAATTGAGTGCATGGTTCATTTGGAGCGCATTCACATGAGGGGAACATCCTTATAACTTCATGCCGCCTACCTCGCACTCTCTCCGGCTTGAGCAGAAAAACACACCGCATGGTTGAAACGGAGTAATTTTGACACTTAGTCGTTTTTCTGAGCGTGCACCATTTTTCAAAAAACGACTAAGTGTATCAGCATAAATTCATTCTGATGTGCATGGAGATAACATGTATGCTATTTTGAAGAGATAATGCAAAATTGCATTGATGCACTTTATTTGGTTGTGCAATGAAGAGAAAACACATGTGCTGTTGCATTGCACAGAACGGAGTAATTTTGACACTTAGTCGTTTTTCTGAGCGTGCACCATTTTTCAGAAAAACGACTAAGTGTATCAGCATTATTCATTCTGCTGTACATGGAGTTAACATATATGCTATTTTGAAGAGATAATGCAAAATTGCATTGATGCACTTTATTTCGTTGTGCAATGAAGAGAAAACACATGTGCTGTTGCATTGCACAGAACGGAGTAATTTTGACACTTAGTCGTTTTTCTGAGCGTGCACCATTTTTACGAAAAACGACTAAGTGTATCAGCATTATTCATTCTGCTGTACATGGAGTTAACATGTATGCTATTTTGAAGAGATAATGCAAAATTGCATTGATGCACTTTATTTCGTTGTGCAATGAAGAGAAAACACATGTGCTGTTGCATTGCACAGAGCAAAATATAAGATATGAACTTGTTGCTTTGCATAGCATATAACAAATAACTCATTCCATTTAAAACTTACAACTTTCCTCTGTGACTTAATTTGATGTTACTTCTGCCATAAAGCTGTCAATTGAGTGCATGGTTCATTTGGAGCGCATTCACATGAGGGGAACATCCTTATAACTTCATGCCGCCTACCTCGCACTCTCACCGGCTTGAGCAGAAAAACACACCGCATGGTTGAAACGGAGTAATTTTGACACTTAGTCGTTTTTCTGAGCGTGCACCATTTTTCAAAAAACGACTAAGTGTATCAGCATAAATTCATTCTGCTCTGCATGAAGATAACATGTATGCTATTTTGAAGAGAAAATGCAAAATTGCATTGATGCACTTTATTTCGTTGTGCAATGAAGAGAAAACACATGTGCTGTTGCATTGCACAGAACGGAGTAATTTTGACACTTAGTCGTTTTTCTGAGCGTGCACCATTTTTACGAAAAACGACTAAGTGTATCAGCATTATTCATTCTGCTGTACATGGAGTTAACATATATGCTATTTTGAAGAGATAATGCAAAATTGCATTGATGCACTTTATTTCGTTGTGCAATGAAGAGAAAACACATGTGCTGTTGCATTGCACAGAACGGAGTAATTTTGACACTTAGTCGTTTTTCTGAGCGTGCACCATTTTTACGAAAAACGACTAAGTGTATCAGCATTATTCATTCTGCTGTACATGGAGTTAACATATATGCTATTTTGAAGAGATAATGCAAAATTGCATTGATGCACTTTATTTCGTTGTGCAATGAAGAGAAAACACATGTGCTGTTGCATTGCACTGAGCAAAATATAAGATATGAACTTGTTGCTTTGCATAGCATATAACAAAGAACTCATTCCATTTAAAACTTACAACTTTCCTCTGTGACTTAATTTGATGTTACTTCTGCCATAAAGCATTGCACATAAATTGAGTGCATGGTTCATTTGGAGCGCATTCACATGAGGGGAACATCCTTATAACTTCATGCCGCCTACCTCGCACTCTCTCCGGCTTGAGCAGAAAAACACACCGCATGGTTGAAACGGAGTAATTTTGACACTTAGTCGTTTTTCTGAGCGTGCACCATTTTTCAAAAAACGACTAAGTGTATCAGCATAAATTCATTCTGATGTGCATGGAGATAACATGTATGCTATTTTGAAGAGATAATGCAAAATTGCATTGATGCACTTTATTTGGTTGTGCAATGAAGAGAAAACACATGTGCTGTTGCATTGCACAGAACGGAGTAATTTTGACACTTAGTCGTTTTTCTGAGCGTGCACCATTTTTCAGAAAAACGACTAAGTGTATCAGCATTATTCATTCTGCTGTACATGGAGTTAACATATATGCTATTTTGAAGAGATAATGCAAAATTGCATTGATGCACTTTATTTCGTTGTGCAATGAAGAGAAAACACATGTGCTGTTGCATTGCACAGAACGGAGTAATTTTGACACTTAGTCGTTTTTCTGAGCGTGCACCATTTTTACGAAAAACGACTAAGTGTATCAGCATTATTCATTCTGCTGTACATGGAGTTAACATGTATGCTATTTTGAAGAGATAATGCAAAATTGCATTGATGCACTTTATTTCGTTGTGCAATGAAGAGAAAACACATGTGCTGTTCCATTGCACAGAGCAAAATATAAGATATGAACTTGTTGCTTTGCATAGCATATAACAAATAACTCATTCCATTTAAAACTTACAACTTTCCTCTGTGACTTAATTTGATGTTACTTCTGGCATAAAGCTGTCAATTGAGTGCATGGTTCATTTGGAGCGCATTCACATGAGGGGAACATCCTTATAACTTCATGCCGCCTATCTCGCACTCTCACCGGCTTGAGCAGAAAAACACACCGCATGGTTGAAACGGAGTAATTTTGACACTTAGTCGTTTTTCTGAGCGTGCACCATTTTTCAAAAAACGACTAAGTGTATCAGCATAAATTCATTCTGCTCTGCATGGAGATAACATGTATGCTATTTTGAAGAGAAAATGCAAAATTGCATTGATGCACTTTATTTCGTTGTGCAATGAAGAGAAAACACATGTGCTGTTGCATTGCACAGAACGGAGTAATTTTGACACTTAGTCGTTTTTCTGAGCGTGCACCATTTTTCACGAAAAACGACTAAGTGTATCAGCATTATTCATTCTGCTGTACATGGAGTTAACATATATGCTATTTTGAAGAGATAATGCAAAATTGCATTGATGCACTTTATTTCGTTGTGCAATGAAGAGAAAACACATGTGCTGTTGCATTGCACTGAGCAAAATATAAGTTATGAACATTTAAAACTTACAAGTTTCCTCTGTGACTTAATTTGATGTTACTTCTGCCATAAAGCTGTCAATTGACTTCATGGTTCATTTGGAGCGCATTCACATGAGGGGAACATCCTTATAACTTCATGCCGCCTATCTCGCACTCTCACCGGCTTGAGCAGAAAAACACACCGCATGGTTGAAACGGAGTAATTTTGACACTTAGTCGTTTTTCTGAGCGTGCACCATTTTTCAAAAAACGACTAAGTGTATCAGCATAAATTCATTCTGCTCTGCATGAAGATAACATGTATGCTATTTTGAAGAGAAAATGCAAAATTGCATTGATGCACTTTATTTGGTTGTGCAATGAAGAGAAAACACATGTGCTGTTGCATTGCACTGAACGGAGTAATTTTGACACTTAGTCGTTTTTCTGAGCGTGCACCATTTTTCAGAAAAACGACTAAGTGTATCAGCATTATTCATTCTGCTGTACATGGAGTTAACATATATGCTATTTTGAAGAGATAATGCAAAATTGCATTGATGCACTTTATTTCGTTGTGCAATGAAGAGAAAACACATGTGCTGTTGCATTGCACAGAACGGAGTAATTTTGACACTTAGTCGTTTTTCTGAGCGTGCACCATTTTTACGAAAAACGACTAAGTGTATCAGCATTATTCATTCTGCTGTACATGGAGTTAACATATATGCTATTTTGAAGAGATAATGCAAAATTGCATTGATGCACTTTATTTCGTTGTGCAATGAAGAGAAAACACATGTGCTGTTGCATTGCACAGAGCAAAATATAAGATATGAACTTGTTGCTTTGCATAGCATATAACAAATAACTCATTCCATTTAAAACTTACAACTTTCCTCTGTGACTTAATTTGATGTTACTTCTGCCATAAAGCAGTGCACATAAATTGAGTGCATGGTTCATTTGGAGCGCATTCACATGAGGGGAACATCCTTATAACTTCATGCCGCCTACCTCGCACTCTCTCCGGCTTGAGCAGAAAAACACACCGCATGGTTGAAACGGAGTAATTTTGACACTTAGTCGTTTTTCTGAGCGTGCACCATTTTTCAAAAAACGACTAAGTGTATCAGCATAAATTCATTCTGATGTGCATGGAGATAACATGTATGCTATTTTGAAGAGATAATGCAAAATTGCATTGATGCACTTTATTTGGTTGTGCAATGAAGAGAAAACACATGTGCTGTTGCATTGCACAGAACGGAGTAATTTTGACACTTAGTCGTTTTTCTGAGCGTGCACCATTTTTCAGAAAAACGACTAAGTGTATCAGCATTATTCATTCTGCTGTACATGGAGTTAACATGTATGCTATTTTGAAGAGATAATGCAAAATTGCATTGATGCACTTTATTTCGTTGTGCAATGAAGAGAAAACACATGTGCTGTTGCATTGCACAGAACGGAGTAATTTTGACACTTAGTCGTTTTTCTGAGCGTGCACCATTTTTCAGAAAAACGACTAAGTGTATCAGCATTATTCATTCTGCTGTACATGGAGTTAACATATATGCTATTTTGAAGAGATAATGCAAAATTGCATTGATGCACTTTATTTCGTTGTGCAATGAAGAGAAAACACATGTGCTGTTGCATTGCACTGAGCAAAATATAAGTTATGAACATTTAAAACTTACAAGTTTCCTCTGTGACTTAATTTGATGTTACTTCTGCCATAAAGCAGTCAATTGACTGCATGGTTCATTTGGAGCGCATTCACATGAGGGGAACATCCTTATAACTTCATGCCGCCTACCTCGCACTCTCACCGGCTTGAGCAGAAAAACACACCGCATGGTTGAAACGGAGTAATTTTGACACTTAGTCGTTTTTCTGAGCGTGCACCATTTTTCAGAAAAACGACTAAGTGTATCAGCATTATTCATTCTGCTGTGCATGGAGTTAACATGTATGCTATTTTGAAGAGATAATGCAAAATTGCATTGATGCACTTTATTTCGTTGTGCAATGAAGAGAAAACACATGTGCTGTTGCATTGCACAGAGCAAAATATAAGATATGAACTTGTTGCTTTGCATAGCATATAACAAATAACTCATTCCATTTAAAACTTACAAGTTTCCTCTGTGACTTAATTTGATGTTACTTCTGCCATAAAGCTGTCAATTGACTGCATGGTTCATTTGGAGCGCATTCACATGAGGGGAACATCCTTATAACTTCATGCCGCCTACCTCGCACTCTCACCGGCTTGAGCAGAAAAACACACCGCATGGTTGAAACGGAGTAATTTTGACACTTAGTCGTTTTTCTGAGCGTGCACCATTTTTCAGAAAAACGACTAAGTGTATCAGCATTAGTCATTCTGCTGTGCATGGAGTTAACATGTATGCTATTTTGAAGAGATAATGCAAAATTGCATTGATGCACTTTATTTCGTTGTGCAATGAAGAGAAAACACATGTGCTGTTGCATTGCACAGAGCAAAATATAAGATATGAACTTGTTGCTTTGCATAGCATATAACAAATAACTCATTCCATTTAAAACTTACAACTTTCCTCTGTGACTTAATTTGATGTTACTTTTGCCAAAAAGCTGTCAATTGACTTCATGGTTCATTTGGAGCGCATTCACATGAGGGGAACATCCTTATAACTTCATGCCGCCTATCTCGCACTCTCACCGGCTTGAGCAGAAAAACACACCGCATGGTTGAAACGGAGTAATTTTGACACTTAGTCGTTTTTCTGAGCGTGCACCATTTTTCAAAAAACGACTAAGTGTATCAGCATAAATTCATTCTGATGTGCATGGAGATAACATGTATGCTATTTTGAAGAGAAAATGCAAAATTGCATTGATGCACTTTATTTGGTTGTGCAATGAAGAGAAAACACATGTGCTGTTGCATTGCTTAGAACGGAGTAATTTTGACACTTAGTCGTTTTTCTGAGCGTGCACCATTTTTCCGAAAAACGACTAAGTGTATCAGCATTATTCATTCTGCTGTACATGGAGTTAACATATATGCTATTTTGAAGAGATAATGCAAAATTGCATTGATGCACTTTATTTCGTTGTGCAATGAATGTTGTTTTTTTTGCATGCATAATAAATATAATCTCATTCCATAAAAACTTAACACTTTTCCTCTGTGACTTAATTTGATGTTACTTCTGCCATAAAGCATTGCACATAAATTGAGTGCATGGTTCATTTGGAGCGCATTCACATGAGGGGAACATCCTTATAACTTCATGCCGCCTACCTCGCACTCTCTCCGGCTTGAGCAGAAAAACACACCGCATGGTTGAAACGGAGTAATTTTGACACTTAGTCGTTTTTCTGAGCGTGCACCATTTTTCAAAAAACGACTAAGTGTATCAGCATTAGTCATTCTGCTGTGCATGGAGTTAACATGTATGCTATTTTGAAGAGATAATGCAAAATTGCATTGATGCACTTTATTTGGTTGTGCAATGAAGAGAAAACACATGTGCTGTTGCATTGCACTGAACGGAGTAATTTTGACACTTAGTCGTTTTTCTGAGCGTGCACCATTTTTCAGAAAAACGACTAAGTGTATCAGCATTATTCATTCTGCTGTACATGGAGTTAACATATATGCTATTTTGAAGAGATAATGCAAAATTGCATTGATGCACTTTATTTCGTTGTGCAATGAAGAGAAAACACATGTGCTGTTGCATTGCACAGAACGGAGTAATTTTGACACTTAGTCGTTTTTCTGAGCGTGCACCATTTTTACGAAAAACGACTAAGTGTATCAGCATTATTCATTCTGCTGTACATGGAGTTAACATATATGCTATTTTGAAGAGATAATGCAAAATTGCATTGATGCACTTTATTTCGTTGTGCAATGAAGAGAAAACACATGTGCTGTTGCATTGCACAGAGCAAAATATAAGATATGAACTTGTTGCTTTGCATAGCATATAACAAATAACTCATTCCATTTAAAACTTACAACTTTCCTCTGTGACTTAATTTGATGTTACTTCTGCCATAAAGCATTGCACATAAATTGAGTGCATGGTTCATTTGGAGCGCATTCACATGAGGGGAACATCCTTATAACTTCATGCCGCCTACCTCGCACTCTCTCCGGCTTGAGCAGAAAAACACACCGCATGGTTGAAACGGAGTAATTTTGACACTTAGTCGTTTTTCTGAGCGTGCACCATTTTTCAAAAAACGACTAAGTGTATCAGCATAAATTCATTCTGATGTGCATGGAGATAACATGTATGCTATTTTGAAGAGATAATGCAAAATTGCATTGATGCACTTTATTTGGTTGTGCAATGAAGAGAAAACACATGTGCTGTTGCATTGCACAGAACGGAGTAATTTTGACACTTAGTCGTTTTTCTGAGCGTGCACCATTTTTCAGAAAAACGACTAAGTGTATCAGCATTATTCATTCTGCTGTACATGGAGTTAACATATATGCTATTTTGAAGAGATAATGCAAAATTGCATTGATGCACTTTATTTCGTTGTGCAATGAAGAGAAAACACATGTGCTGTTGCATTGCACAGAACGGAGTAATTTTGACACTTAGTCGTTTTTCTGAGCGTGCACCATTTTTACGAAAAACGACTAAGTGTATCAGCATTATTCATTCTGCTGTACATGGAGTTAACATGTATGCTATTTTGAAGAGATAATGCAAAATTGCATTGATGCACTTTATTTCGTTGTGCAATGAAGAGAAAACACATGTGCTGTTCCATTGCACAGAGCAAAATATAAGATATGAACTTGTTGCTTTGCATAGCATATAACAAATAACTCATTCCATTTAAAACTTACAACTTTCCTCTGTGACTTAATTTGATGTTACTTCTGGCATAAAGCTGTCAATTGACTGCATGGTTCATTTGGAGCGCATTCACATGAGGGGAACATCCTTATAACTTCATGCCGCCTACCTCGCACTCTCACCGGCTTGAGCAGAAAAACACACCGCATGGTTGAAACGGAGTAATTTTGACACTTAGTCGTTTTTCTGAGCGTGCACCATTTTTCAAAAAACGACTAAGTGTATCAGCATAAATTCATTCTGCTCTGCATGAAGATAACATGTATGCTATTTTGAAGAGAAAATGCAAAATTGCATTGATGCACTTTATTTCGTTGTGCAATGAAGAGAAAACACATGTGCTGTTGCATTGCACAGAACGGAGTAATTTTGACACTTAGTCGTTTTTCTGAGCGTGCACCATTTTTACGAAAAACGACTAAGTGTATCAGCATTATTCATTCTGCTGTACATGGAGTTAACATATATGCTATTTTGAAGAGATAATGCAAAATTGCATTGATGCACTTTATTTCGTTGTGCAATGAAGAGAAAACACATGTGCTGTTGCATTGCACAGAACGGAGTAATTTTGACACTTAGTCGTTTTTCTGAGCGTGCACCATTTTTACGAAAAACGACTAAGTGTATCAGCATTATTCATTCTGCTGTACATGGAGTTAACATATATGCTATTTTGAAGAGATAATGCAAAATTGCATTGATGCACTTTATTTCGTTGTGCAATGAAGAGAAAACACATGTGCTGTTGCATTGCACTGAGCAAAATATAAGATATGAACTTGTTGCTTTGCATAGCATATAACAAATAACTCATTCCATTTAAAACTTACAACTTTCCTCTGTGACTTAATTTGATGTTACTTGTGCCATAAAGCATTGCACATAAATTGAGTGCATGGTTCATTTGGAGCGCATTCACATGAGGGGAACATCCTTATAACTTCATGCCGCCTACCTCGCACTCTCTCCGGCTTGAGCAGAAAAACACACCGCATGGTTGAAACGGAGTAATTTTGACACTTAGTCGTTTTTCTGAGCGTGCACCATTTTTCAAAAAACGACTAAGTGTATCAGCATAAATTCATTCTGATGTGCATGGAGATAACATGTATGCTATTTTGAAGAGATAATGCAAAATTGCATTGATGCACTTTATTTGGTTGTGCAATGAAGAGAAAACACATGTGCTGTTGCATTGCACAGAACGGAGTAATTTTGACACTTAGTCGTTTTTCTGAGCGTGCACCATTTTTCAGAAAAACGACTAAGTGTATCAGCATTATTCATTCTGCTGTACATGGAGTTAACATATATGCTATTTTGAAGAGATAATGCAAAATTGCATTGATGCACTTTATTTCGTTGTGCAATGAAGAGAAAACACATGTGCTGTTGCATTGCACAGAACGGAGTAATTTTGACACTTAGTCGTTTTTCTGAGCGTGCACCATTTTTACGAAAAACGACTAAGTGTATCAGCATTATTCATTCTGCTGTACATGGAGTTAACATGTATGCTATTTTGAAGAGATAATGCAAAATTGCATTGATGCACTTTATTTCGTTGTGCAATGAAGAGAAAACACATGTGCTGTTCCATTGCACAGAGCAAAATATAAGATATGAACTTGTTGCTTTGCATAGCATATAACAAATAACTCATTCCATTTAAAACTTACAACTTTCCTCTGTGACTTAATTTGATGTTACTTCTGCCATAAAGCTGTCAATTGAGTGCATGGTTCATTTGGAGCGCATTCACATGAGGGGAACATCCTTATAACTTCATGCCGCCTACCTCGCACTCTCTCCGGCTTGAGCAGAAAAACACACCGCATGGTTGAAACGGAGTAATTTTGACACTTAGTCGTTTTTCTGAGCGTGCACCATTTTTCAAAAAACGACTAAGTGTATCAGCATAAATTCATTCTGCTCTGCATGGAGATAACATGTATGCTATTTTGAAGAGAAAATGCAAAATTGCATTGATGCACTTTATTTCGTTGTGCAATGAAGAGAAAACACATGTGCTGTTGCATTGCACAGAACGGAGTAATTTTGACACTTAGTCGTTTTTCTGAGCGTGCACCATTTTTACGAAAAACGACTAAGTGTATCAGCATTATTCATTCTGCTGTACATGGAGTTAACATATATGCTATTTTGAAGAGATAATGCAAAATTGCATTGATGCACTTTATTTCGTTGTGCAATGAAGAGAAAACACATGTGCTGTTGCATTGCACTGAGCAAAATATAAGTTATGAACATTTAAAACTTACAAGTTTCCTCTGTGACTTAATTTGATGTTACTTCTGCCATAAAGCTGTCAATTGACTTCATGGTTCATTTGGAGCGCATTCACATGAGGGGAACATCCTTATAACTTCATGCCGCCTATCTCGCACTCTCACCGGCTTGAGCAGAAAAACACACCGCATGGTTGAAACGGAGTAATTTTGACACTTAGTCGTTTTTCTGAGCGTGCACCATTTTTCAAAAAACGACTAAGTGTATCAGCATAAATTCATTCTGCTCTGCATGGAGATAACATGTATGCTATTTTGAAGAGAAAATGCAAAATTGCATTGATGCACTTTTTTTCGTTGTGCAATGAAGAGAAAACACATGTGCTGTTGCATTGCACAGAACGGAGTAATTTTGACACTTAGTCGTTTTTCTGAGCGTGCACCATTTTTACGAAAAACGACTAAGTGTATCAGCATTATTCATTCTGCTGTACATGGAGTTAACATATATGCTATTTTGAAGAGATAATGCAAAATTGCATTGATGCACTTTATTTCGTTGTGCAATGAAGAGAAAACACATGTGCTGTTGCATTGCACTGAGCAAAATATAAGATATGAACTTGTTGCTTTGCATAGCATATAACAAAGAACTCATTCCATTTAAAACTTACAACTTTCCTCTGTGACTTAATTTGATGTTACTTGTGCCATAAAGCATTGCACATAAATTGAGTGCATGGTTCATTTGGAGCGCATTCACATGAGGGGAACATCCTTATAACTTCACGCCGCCTACCTCGCACTCTCTCCGGCTTGAGCAGAAAAACACACCGCATGGTTGAAACGGAGTAATTTTGACACTTAGTCGTTTTTCTGAGCGTGCACCATTTTTCAAAAAACGACTAAGTGTATCAGCATAAATTCATTCTGATATGCATGGAGATAACATGTATGCTATTTTGAAGAGATAATGCAAAATTGCATTGATGCACTTTATTTGGTTGTGCAATGAAGAGAAAACACATGTGCTGTTGCATTGCACAGAACGGAGTAATTTTGACACTTAGTCGTTTTTCTGAGCGTGCACCATTTTTCAGAAAAACGACTAAGTGTATCAGCATTATTCATTCTGCTGTACATGGAGTTAACATATATGCTATTTTGAAGAGATAATGCAAAATTGCATTGATGCACTTTATTTCGTTGTGCAATGAAGAGAAAAACACATGTGCTGTTGCATTGCACAGAACGGAGTAATTTTGACACTTAGTCGTTTTTCTGAGCGTGCACCATTTTTACGAAAAACGACTAAGTGTATCAGCATTATTCATTCTGCTGTACATGGAGTTAACATGTATGCTATTTTGAAGAGATAATGCAAAATTGCATTGATGCACTTTATTTCGTTGTGCAATGAAGAGAAAACACATGTGCTGTTGCATTGCACAGAGAAAAATATAAGATATGAACTTGTTGCTTTGCATAGCATATAACAAATAACTCATTCCATTTAAAACTTACAACTTTCCTCTGTGACTTAATTTGATGTTACTTCTGCCATAAAGCTGTCAATTGACTTCATGGTTCATTTGGAGCGCATTCACATGAGGGGAACATCCTTATAACTTCATGCCGCCTATCTCGCACTCTCACCGGCTTGAGCAGAAAAAACACACCGCATGGTTGAAACGGAGTAATTTTGACACTTAGTCGTTTTTCTGAGCGTGCACCATTTTTCAAAAAACGACTAAGTGTATCAGCATAAATTCATTCTGCTCTGCATGAAGATAACATGTATGCTATTTTGAAGAGAAAATGCAAAATTGCATTGATGCACTTTATTTCGTTGTGCAATGAAGAGAAAACACATGTGCTGTTGCATTGCACAGAACGGAGTAATTTTGACACTTAGTCGTTTTTCTGAGCGTGCACCATTTTTACGAAAAACGACTAAGTGTATCAGCATTATTCATTCTGCTGTACATGGAGTTAACATATATGCTATTTTGAAGAGATAATGCAAAATTGCATTGATGCACTTTATTTCGTTGTGCAATGAAGAGAAAACACATGTGCTGTTGCATTGCACTGAGCAAAATATAAGTTATGAACATTTAAAACTTACAAGTTTCCTCTGTGACTTAATTTGATGTTACTTCTGCCATAAAGCAGTCAATTGACTGCATGGTTCATTTGGAGCGCATTCACATGAGGGGAACATCCTTATAACTTCATGCCGCCTACCTCGCACTCTCACCGGCTTGAGCAGAAAAACACACCGCATGGTTGAAACGGAGTAATTTTGACACTTGGTCGTTTTTCTGAGCGTGCACCATTTTTCAAAAAACGACTAAGTGTATCAGCATTAGTCATTCTGCTGTGCATGGAGTTAACATGTATGCTATTTTGAAGAGATAATGCAAAATTGCATTGATGCACTTTATTTCGTTGTGCAATGAAGAGAAAACACATGTGCTGTTGCATTGCACAGAGCAAAATATAAGATATGAACTTGTTGCTTTGCATAGCATATAACAAATAACTCATTCCATTTAAAACTTACAAGTTTCCTCTGTGACTTAATTTGATGTTACTTCTGCCATAAAGCTGTCAATTGACTGCATGGTTCATTTGGAGCGCATTCACATGAGGGGAACATCCTTATAACTTCATGCCGCCTACCTCGCACTCTCACCGGCTTGAGCAGAAAAACACACCGCATGGTTGAAACGGAGTAATTTTGACACTTAGTCGTTTTTCTGAGCGTGCACCATTTTTCAGAAAAACGACTAAGTGTATCAGCATTAGTCATTCTGCTGTGCATGGAGTTAACATGTATGCTATTTTGAAGAGATAATGCAAAATTGCATTGATGCACTTTATTTCGTTGTGCAATGAAGAGAAAACACATGTGCTGTTCCATTGCACAGAGCAAAATATAAGATATGAACTTGTTGCTTTGCATAGCATATAACAAATAACTCATTCCATTTAAAACTTACAACTTTCCTCTGTGACTTAATTTGATGTTACTTTTGCCAAAAAGCTGTCAATTGACTTCATGGTTCATTTGGAGCGCATTCACATGAGGGGAACATCCTTATAACTTCATGCCGCCTATCTCGCACGCTCACCGGCTTGAGCAGAAAAACACACCGCATGGTTGAAACGGAGTAATTTTGACACTTAGTCGTTTTTCTGAGCGTGCACCATTTTTCAAAAAACGACTAAGTGTATCAGCATAAATTCATTCTGATGTGCATGGAGATAACATGTATGCTATTTTGAAGAGAAAATGCAAAATTGCATTGATGCACTTTATTTGGTTGTGCAATGAAGAGAAAACACGTGTGCTGTTGCATTGCTTAGAACGGAGTAATTTTGACACTTAGTCTTTTTTCTGAGCGTGCACCATTTTTCCGAAAAACGACTAAGTGTATCAGCATTATTCATTCTGCTGTACATGGAGTTAACATATATGCTATTTTGAAGAGATAATGCAAAATTGCATTGATGCACTTTATTTCGTTGTGCAATGACTTAATTTGATGTTACTTCTGCCATAAAGCATTGCACATAAATTGAGTGCATGGTTCATTTGGAGCGCATTCACATGAGGGGAACATCCTTATAACTTCATGCCGCCTACCTCGCACTCTCTCCGGCTTGAGCAGAAAAACACACCGCATGGTTGAAACGGAGTAATTTTGACACTTAGTCGTTTTTCTGAGCGTGCACCATTTTTCAAAAAACGACTAAGTGTATCAGCATTAGTCATTCTGCTGTGCATGGAGTTAACATGTATGCTATTTTGAAGAGATAATGCAAAATTGCATTGATGCACTTTATTTGGTTGTGCAATGAAGAGAAAACACATGTGCTGTTGCATTGCACTGAACGGAGTAATTTTGACACTTAGTCGTTTTTCTGAGCGTGCACCATTTTTCAGAAAAACGACTAAGTGTATCAGCATTATTCATTCTGCTGTACATGGAGTTAACATATATGCTATTTTGAAGAGATAATGCAAAATTGCATTGATGCACTTTATTTCGTTGTGCAATGAAGAGAAAACACATGTGCTGTTGCATTGCACAGAACGGAGTAATTTTGACACTTAGTCGTTTTTCTGAGCGTGCACCATTTTTACGAAAAACGACTAAGTGTATCAGCATTATTCATTCTGCTGTACATGGAGTTAACATATATGCTATTTTGAAGAGATAATGCAAAATTGCATTGATGCACTTTATGTGGTTGTGCAATGAAGAGAAAACACATGTGCTGTTGCGTTGCACAGAACGGAGTAATTTTGACACTTAGTCGTTTTTCTGAGCGTGCACCATTTTTCAGAAAAACGACTAAGTGTATCAGCATTATTCATTCTGCTGTACATGGAGTTAACATATATGCTATTTTGAAGAGATAATGCAAAATTGCATTGATGCACTTTATTTCGTTGTGCAATGAAGAGAAAACACATGTGCTGTTGCATTGCACAGAACGGAGTAATTTTGACACTTAGTCGTTTTTCTGAGCGTGCACCATTTTTACGAAAAACGACTAAGTGTATCAGCATTATTCATTCTGCTGTACATGGAGTTAACATATATGCTATTTTGAAGAGATAATGCAAAATTGCATTGATGCACTTTATTTCGTTGTGCAATGAAGAGAAAACACATGTGCTGTTGCATTGCACTGAGCAAAATATAAGTTATGAACATTTAAAACTTACAAGTTTCCTCTGTGACTTAATTTGATGTTACTTCTGCCATAAAGCAGTCAATTGACTGCATGGTTCATTTGGAGCGCATTCACATGAGGGGAACATCCTTATAACTTCATGCCGCCTACCTCGCACTCTCACCGGCTTGAGCAGAAAAACACACCGCATGGTTGAAACGGAGTAATTTTGACACTTAGTCGTTTTTCTGAGCGTGCACCATTTTTCAAAAAACGACTAAGTGTATCAGCATTAGTCATTCTGCTGTGCATGGAGTTAACATGTATGCTATTTTGAAGAGATAATGCAAAATTGCATTGATGCACTTTATTTCGTTGTGCAATGAAGAGAAAACACATGTGCTGTTGCATTGCACAGAGCAAAATATAAGATATGAACTTGTTGCTTTGCATAGCATATAACAAATAACTCATTCCATTTAAAACTTACAAGTTTCCTCTGTGACTTAATTTGATGTTACTTCTGCCATAAAGCAGTCATTTGACTGCATGGTTCATTTGGAGCGCATTCACATGAGGGGAACATCCTTATAACTTCATGCCGCCTACCTCGCACTCTCACCGGCTTGAGCAGAAAAACACACCGCATGGTTGAAACGGAGTAATTTTGACACTTAGTCGTTTTTCTGAGCGTGCACCATTTTTCAAAAAACGACTAAGTGTATCAGCATAAATTCATTCTGATGTGCATGGAGATAACATGTATGCTATTTTGAAGAGAAAATGCAAAATTGCATTGATGCACTTTATTTGGTTGTGCAATGAAGAGAAAACAAGTGTGCTGTTGCATTGCTTAGAACGGAGAAATTTAGACACTTAGTCGTTTTTCTGAGCGTGCACCATTTTTCCGAAAAACGACTAAGTGTATCAGCATTATTCATTCTGCTGTGCATGGAGTTAACATATATGCTATTTTGAAGAGATAATGCAAAATTGCATTGATGCACTTTATTTCGTTGTGCAATGAAGAGAAAACACATGTGCTGTTGCATTGCACTGAGCAAAATATAAGATATGAACTTGTTGCTTTGCATAGCATATAACAAATAACTCATTCCATTTAAAACTTACAACTTTCCTCTGTGACTTAATTTGATGTTACTTCTGCCATAAAGCAGTCATTTGACTGCATGGTTCATTTGGAGCGCATTCACATGAGGGGAACATCCTTATAACTTCATGCCGCCTACCTCGCACTCTCACCGGCTTGAGCAGAAAAACACACCGCATGGTTGAAACGGAGTAATTTTGACACTTGGTCGTTTTTCTGAGCGTGCACCATTTTTCAAAAAACGACTAAGTGTATCAGCATAAATTCATTCTGATGTGCATGGAGATAACATGTATGCTATTTTGAAGAGAAAATGCAAAATTGCATTGATGCACTTTATTTGGTTGTGCAATGAAGAGAAAACACGTGTGCTGTTGCATTACTTAGAACGGAGTAATTTTGACACTTAGTCGTTTTTCTGAGCGTGCACCATTTTTCAAAAACGACTAAGTGTATCAGCATAAATTCATTCTGATGTGCATGGAGATAACATGTATGCTATTTTGAAGAGAAAATGCAAAATTGCATTGATGCACTTTATTTGGTTGTGCAATGAAGAGAAAACACATGTGCTGTTGCATTGCTTAGAACGGAGTAATTTTGACACTTAGTCGTTTTTCTGAGCGTGCACCATTTTTCCGAAAAATGACTAAGTGTATCAGCATTATTCATTCTGCTGTACATGGAGTTAACATATATGCTATTTTGAAGAGATAATGCAAAATTGCATTGATGCACTTTATTTCGTTGTGCAATGAAGAGAAAACACATGTGCTGTTGCATTTGACAGAACGGAGTAATTTTGACACTTAGTCGTTTTTCTGAGCGTGCACCATTTTTACGAAAAACGACTAAGTGTATCAGCATTAATTCATTATGCTGTACATGGAGTTAACATATATGCTATTTTGAAGAGATAATGCAAAATTGCATTGATGCACTTTATTTCGTTGTGCAATGAAGAGAAAACACATGTGCTGTTCCATTGCACAGAGCAAAATATAAGATATGAACTTGTTGCTTTGCATAGCATATAACAAATAACTCATTCCATTTAAAACTTACAACTTTCCTCTGTGACTTAATTTGATGTTACTTCTGCCATAAAGCTGTCAATTGACTGCATGATTCATTTGGAGCGCATTCAAATGAGGGGAACATCCTTATAACTTCATGCCGCCTATCTCGCACTCTCACCGGCTTGAGCAGAAAAACACACCGCATGGTTGAAACGGAGTAATTTTGACACTTGGTCGTTTTTCTGAGCGTGCACCATTTTTCAAAAAACGACTAAGTGTATCAGCATAAATTCATTCTGATGTGCATTGGAGATAACATGTATGCTATTTTGAAGAGAAAATGCAAAATTGCATTGATGCACTTTATTTGGTTGTGCAATGAAGAGAAAACACGTGTGCAGTTGCATTACTTAGAACGGAGTAATTTTGACACTTAGTCGTTTTTCTGAGCGTGCACCATTTTTCCGAAAAACGACTAAGTGTATCAGCATTAATTCATTCTGATGTGCATGGAGATAACATGTATGCTATTTTGAAGAGATAATGCAAAATTGCATTGATGCACTTTATTTCGTTGTGCAATGAAGAGAAAACACGTGTGCTGTTGCATTGCACTGAGCAAAATATAAGATATGAACTTGTTGCTTTGCATAGCATATAACAAAGAACTCATTCCATTTAAAACTTACAACTTTCCTCTGTGACTTAATTTGATGTTACTTCTGCTATAAAGCATTGCACATAAATTGAGTGCATGGTTCATTTGGAGCGCATTCACATGAGGGGAACATCCTTATAACTTCATGCCGCCTACCTCGCACTCTCACCGGCTTGAGCAGAAAAACACACCGCATGGTTGAAACGGAGTAATTTTGACACTTAGTCGTTTTTCTGAGCGTGCACCATTTTTCAGAAAAACGACGAAGTGTATCAGCATTAGTCATTCTGCTGTGCATGGAGTTAACATGTATGCTATTTTGAAGAGATAATGCAAAATTGCATTGATGCACTTTATTTGGTTGTGCAATGAAGAGAAAACACATGTGCTGTTGCATTGCACAGAACGGAGTAATTTTGACACTTAGTCGTTTTTCTGAGCGTGCACCATTTTTCAGAAAAACGACTAAGTGTATCAGCATTATTCATTCTGCTGTACATGGAGTTAACATATATGCTATTTTGAAGAGATAATGCAAAATTGAATTGATGCACTTTATTTCGTTGTGCAATGAAGAGAAAACACATGTGCTGTTGCATTGCACTGAGCAAAATATAAGATATGAACTTGTTGCTTTGCATAGCATATAACAAAGAACTCATTCCATTTAAAACTTACAACTTTCCTCTGTGACTTAATTTGATGTTACTTCTGTCATAAAGCATTGCACATAAATTGAGTGCATGGTTCATTTGGAGCGCATTCACATGAGGGGAACATCCTTATAACTTCATGCCGCCTACCTCGCACTCTCACCGGCTTGAGCAGAAAAACACACCGCATGGTTGAAACGGAGTAATTTTGACACTTGGTCGTTTTTCTGAGCGTGCACCATTTTTCAAAAACCGACTAAGTGTATCAGCATTAGTCATTCTGCTGTGAATGGAGTTAACATGTATGCTATTTTGAAGAGATAATGCAAAATTGCATTGATGCACTTTATTTGGTTGTGCAATGAAGAGAAAACACATGTGCTGTTGCATTGCACAGAACGGAGTAATTTTGACACTTAGTCGTTTTTCTGAGCGTGCACCATTTTTCAGAAAAACGACTAAGTGTATCAGCATTATTCATTCTGCTGTACATGGAGTTAACATATATGCTATTTTGAAGAGATAGTGCAAAATTGCATTGATGCACTTTATTTCGTTGTGCAATGAAGAGAAAACACATGTGTGGTTGCATTGCACTGAGCAAAATATAAGATATGAACTTGTTGCTTTGCATAGCATATAACAAATAACTCATTCCATTTAAAACTTACAACTTTCCTCTGTGACTTAATTTGATGTTACTTCTGCCATAAAGCTGTCAATTGACTGCATGATTCATTTGGAGCGCATTCACATGAGGGGAACATCCTTATAACTTCATGCCGCCTACCTCGCACTCTCACCGGCTTGAGCAGAAAAACACACCGCATGGTTGAAACGGAGTAATTTTGACACTTGGTCGTTTTTCTGAGCGTGCACCATTTTTCAAAAAACGACTAAGTGTATCAGCATAAATTCATTCTGATGTGCATGGAGATAACATGTATGCTATTTTGAAAAGAAAATGCAAAATTGCATTGATGCACTTTATTTGGTTGTGCAATGAAGAGAAAACACGTGTGCAGTTGCATTGCTTAGAACGGAGAAATTTAGACACTTAGTCGTTTTTCTAAGCGTGCACCATTTTTAAAAAAAACTACTAGTGTATCAGCATTTATTCATTCTGCTGTGCATGGAGTTAACATATATGCTATTTTGAAGAGATAATGCAAAATTGCATTGATGCACTTTATTTCGTTGTGCAATGAAGAGAAAACACATGTGCTGTTGCATTGCACAGAGCAAAATATAAGATATGAACTTGTTGCTTTGCATAGCATATAACAAATAACTCATTCCATTTAAAACTTACAACTTTCCTCTGTGACTTAATTTGATGTTACTTCTGCCATAAAGCAGTCATTTGACTGCATGGTTCATTTGGAGCGCATTCACATGAGGGGAACATCCTTATAACTTCATGCCGCCTACCTCGCACTCTCACCGGCTTGAGCAGAAAAACACACCGCATGGTTGAAACGGAGTAATTTTGACACTTGGTCGTTTTTCTAAGCGTGCACCATTTTTCAAAAAACGACTAAGTGTATCAGCATAAATTCATTCTGATGTGCATGGAGATAACATGTATGCTATTTTGAAGAGAAAATGCAAAATTGCATTGATGCACTTTATTTGGTTGTGCAATGAAGAGAAAACAAGTGTGCAGTTGCATTGCTTAGAACGGAGAAATTTAGACACTTAGTCGTTTTTCTAAGCGTGCACCATTTTTCCGAAAAACGACTAAGTGTATTTGCATTATTCATTCTGCTGTGCATGGAGTTAACATATATGCTATTTTGAAGAGATAATGCAAAATTGCATTGATGCACTTTATTTCGTTGTGCAATGAAGAGAAAACACATGTGCTGTTGCATTGCACTGAGCAAAATATAAGATATGAACTTGTTGCTTTGCATAGCATATAACAAATAACTCATTCCATTTAAAACTTACAACTTTCCTCTGTGACTTAATTTGATGTTACTTCTGCCATAAAGCAGTCATTTGACTGCATGGTTCATTTGGAGCGCATTCACATGAGGGGAACATCCTTATAACTTCATGCCGCCTACCTCGCACTCTCACCGGCTTGAGCAGAAAAACACACCGCATGGTTGAAACGGAGTAATTTTGACACTTGGTCGTTTTTCTAAGCGTTCACCATTTTTCAAAAAACGACTAAGTGTATCAGCATAAATTCATTCTGATGTGCATGGAGATAACATGTATGCTATTTTGAAGAGAAAATGCAAAATTGCATTGATGCACTTTATTTGGTTGTGCAATGAAGAGAAAACAAGTGTGCTGTTGCATTGCTTAGAACGGAGAAATTTAGACACTTAGTCGTTTTTCTAAGCGTGCACCATTTTTCCGAAAAACGACTAAGTGTATTTGCATTATTCATTCTGCTGTGCATGGAGTTAACATATATGCTATTTTGAAGAGATAATGCAAAATTGCAGTGATGGACTTTATTTCGTTGTGCAATGAAGAGAAAACACATGTGCGGTTGCATTGCACTGAGCAAAATATAAGATATGAACTTGTTGCTTTGCATAGCATATAACAAAGAACTCATTCCATTTAAAACTTACAACTTTCCTCTGTGACTTAATTTGATGTTACTTCTGCCATAAAGCAGTCAATTGAGTGCATGGTTCATTTGGAGCGCGTTCACATGAGGGGAACATCCTTATAACTTCATGCCGCCTACCTCGCACTCTCTCCGGCTTGAGCAGAAAAACACACCGCATGGTTGAAACGGAGTAATTTTGACACTTAGTCGTTTTTCTGAGCGTGCACCCTTTTTCAAAAAACGACTAAGTGTATCAGCATTAGTCATTCTGCTGTGCATGGAGTTAACATGTATGCTATTTTGAAGAGATAATGCAAAATTGCATTGATGCACTTTATTTGGTTGTGCAATGAGGAGAAAACACATGTGCTGTTGCATTGCACAGAACGGAGTAATTTTGACACTTAGTCGTTTTTCTGAGCGTGCACCATTTTTCAGAAAAACGACTAAGTGTATCAGCATTATTCATTCTGCTGTACATGGAGTTAACATATATGCTATTTTGAAGAGATAATGCAAAATTGCATTGATGCACTTTATTTCGTTGTGCATTGAAGAGAAAACACATGTGCTGTTGCATTGCACTGAGCAAAATATAAGATATGAACCTGTTCCTTTGCATAGCATATAACAAATAACTCATTCCATTTAAAACTTACAAGTTTCCTCTGTGACTTAATTTGATGTTACTTCTGCCATAAAGCAGTCAATTGACTGCATGTTTCATTTGGAGCGCATTCACATGAGGGGAACATCCTTATAACTTCATGACGCCTACCTCGCACTCTCACCGGCTTGAGCAGAAAAACACACCGCATGGTTGAAACGGAGTAATTTTGACACTTGGTCGTTTTTCTGAGCGTGCACCGTTTTTCAAAAAACGACAAAGTGTATCAGCATAAATTCATTCTGATGTGCATGGAGATAACATGTATGCTATTTTGAAAAGAAAATGCAAATTTGCATTGATGTACTTTATTTGGTTGTGCAATGAAGAGAAAACACGTGTGCAGTTGCATTGCTTAGAACGGAGAAATTTAGACACTTAGTCGTTTTTCAAAGCGTGCACCATTTTTCGGAAAAACGACTAAGTGTATCTGAATTATTCATTCTGCTGTGCATGGAGTTAACATATATGCTATTTTGAAGAGATAATGCAAAATTGCATTGATGCACTTTATTTCGTTGTGCAATGAAGAGAAAACACATGTGCTGTTCCATTGCACAGAGCAAAATATAAGATATGAACTTGTTGCTTTGCATAGCATATAACAAATAACTCATTCCATTTAAAACTTACAACTTTCCTCTGTGACTTAATTTGATGTTACTTCTGCCATAAAGCTGTCAATTGACTGCATGGTTCATTTGGAGCGCATTCACATGAGGGGAACATCCTTATAACTTCATGCCGCCTACCTCGCACTCTCACCGGCTTGAGCAGAAAAACACACCGCATGGTTGAAACGGAGTAATTTTGACACTTGGTCGTTTTTCTGAGCGTGCACCATTTTTCAAAAAACGACTAAGTGTATCAGCATAAATTCATTCTGATGTGCATGGAGATAACATGTATGCTATTTTGAAGAGAAAATGCAAAATTGCATTGATGCACTTTTTTTGGTTGTGCAATGAAGAGAAAACACGTGTGCAGTTGCATTGCTTAGAACGGAGTAATTTTGACACTTAGTCGTTTTTCTGAGCGTGCACCATTTTTCCGAAAAACGACTAAGTGTATCAGCATTAATTCATTCTGATGTGCATGGAGATAACATGTATGCTATTTTGAAGATATAATGCAAAATTGCATTGATGCACTTTATTTCGTTGTGCAATGAAGAGAAAACACATGTGCTGTTGCATTGCACTGAGCAAAATATAAGATATGAACTTGTTGATTTGCATAGCATATAACAAATAACTCATTCCATTTAAAACTTACAACTTTCCTCTGTGACTTAATTTGATGTTACGTCTGCCATACAGCAGTCAATTGACTGCATGGTTCATTTGGAGCGCATTCACATGAGGGGAACATCCCTACAACTTCAAGCCGCCTACCTCGCACTCTCTCCGGCTTGAGCAGAGAAACACACCGCATGGTTGAAACGGTGTAATTTTGACACTTAGTCGTTTTACTGAGCGTGCACCATTTTTCAGAAAAACGACTAAGTGTATCAGCATTATTCATTCTGCTGTGCATGGAGTTAACATGTAGTCTATTTTGAAGAGATAATGCAAAATTGCATTGATGCACTTTATTTCGTTGTGCAATGAAGAGAAAACACATGTGCTGTTGCATTGCACAGAATGGAGTAATTTTGACACTTGATCTTGAACTTTTAATACATACTCATTGACTACTTCTGATTTTACATCAGTCATTCAGAGGTCCATTTTTGACCAAATAGACTCATATCTCATCAAGGAGCCATCAATTTTGAACTTTTAAGTTCTACCCATTGACTCCTTGTGTTGAAAGTTCAGCCAATATTTGACCTACTGAATATATTGCAGTCCTTGATCTTGAACTTTCTATTGCTACCCGTTGACTCCTTCTGGTGATAGTTCAGCCAATTTTTGACCTTCATAACATATTTCAGTTCTTGATCTTGAACTTTCTGTTCCTACCTAATTGACCCATTGGACATGTTTCAGTCATGGATCTTGCAATTTCTATACCTACTCATTGACTCTTTGTGATGTAATGCCAGTAATTCTGAAGTCCATATTTGACCAAATGGACAAATATCGGGCCCAAGAGTCATCGATTTTGAACTTTCTACTTTTTCCCAATTGACTCCTTCTGGTGATAAATTAGTAATAAAGTAGCCAATGTTTGACCCATTGAACATGTTTCAGTTATGGATCTTTAAAATTTTTATACCTACTTATTGACTCTTTCTGCTGTTATACCAGTCATTCACATGTCCATATTTGACAAAATGGACTAATATTGGGCCCAAGAGTCATCGATTTTTAACTTTCTATAAGTCCATTCGGTAAAATATGAACTTTTGAATGAACCATGTAACATGAGAAGGATGTTGATGAGTATATATAGAAAATTCAAGATCAAGGACTGAAACATGTGCAGTGGGTCAAATATTTGCTATACTATCAACAGCTAATATTGGCTAATGTATCAACAGAAGGAATCAAATGTGTAGAATTAGAAAGTTCAAAATCTATGACTCTTGGGCCCGATATTAGTACATTTGGTCAAATATGGATTTCTGAATAACTGACATAAAATCATAAAGAGTAAATTTGCAGGCATAGAAGTTTCAAGATCCACGACTGAAACAAGTGCAATGGGTCAAATATTGGCTACTCTATGGATAATTTAAAACCTGAAGGAGTCAATTGGGAATAAATAAAAGTTTCAAAATCGACGACTCTTGGGCCCGATATTAGTCCATTTGGTCAAATATGGATTTCTGAATGGTCGATGTAACATCAGAAGGATTCAATGAGTGTATAGAGAAATTTCAAGATGGATGACTGAAACATGTTCAATGGGTCAAATAATGGCTACTCTATGGCTAATTTATCACCAGAAAGAGTAGATGGTTAGAAATAAAAACTTCAAAATTGATGAATCTTGGGCTAGATTTTAGTATTTCATGTCAAAAATAGACATAGACTTCTGAATGGCAGTTGTACCAACAGAAGGAGTCAATGAGTAGGTATGAAAATTTCAAGATCCAACAGGCCCAAGAGTCGTCGATTTTGAACTTTTTTGTTCTACCCATTGACTCCTTCTGGTGATAAATTAGCCTTAGAGTAGCCAGTATTTGACCCATTGAACATGTTTCAGTCCTTGATCTTGAACTTTTTATACATACTCATAGAATCCGAATGATGATACATCAGCCAATCAGAAGTCCATATTTGACCGAATGGACTTATATCGGGCCCAAGAGTCATCAACTTTGAACTTTCTCTTTCTACTCCATAGACTCTTTCTTGTGATCAATTAGTCTTAGAGTAGCCAATATTTGACCCATTGAACTTGTTTCAGTCATGGATCTTGAAATTTCTATGCCTGTAAATTGACTCTTTCTGATGTTATGTCAGTTATTTAGAAGTCCATATTTGACCAAATGTACTAATATCTGGCCTAAGGGTCATCGATTTTGAACTTATATTTCTACACAATTGATTCCTTCTGTTGATAGATTAGCCTTTGAATAGCAAATATTTGACCCATTGAATATGTTTCAGTTCTTGATCTTGAACTTTTTATACATACTCATTGACTCCTTCTGATGTTACATCGACCATTCAGAAGTCAATATTTGACCAAATTGACTCATATCCGCCCCAAGATTCGTCGATTTTGAACTTTCTACCCATTAGACTCATTCCGGTGATGGATCAGCCAATCAGTAGGCAAATTTTGACTTACTGAACATGTTTCACTCCTTGATCTTGAACTTTTAATACATACTCATTGACTACTTCTGATTTTACATCAGTCATTCAGAGGTCCATTTTTGACCAAATAGACTTATATCTCATCCAGGAGTCATCAATTTTGAACTTTTAAATTCTACCCATTGACTCCTTGTGTTGAAAGTTCAGCCGATATTTGACCTACTGAATATATTTCAGTCCTTGATCTTGAACTTTCTATTGCTACCCATTGACTCCTTCTGGTGATAGTTCAGCCATTTTTTGACCTTCATAACATATTTCAGTTCTTGATCTTGAACTTTCTGTTCCTAGCTAATTGACTCCTTCTTGTGATGCATTAGCCATAGAGTAGCCAATATTGTACCCATTGGACAAGTTTCAGTCAAGGATCTTGAAATTTCTATACCTACTCATTGACTCTTTCTGATGTTACATCGGTCATTCAGAAATCCATATTTGACCAAATGGACTAATATCGGGCCCAAAATTCATCAATTTTGAACTTTCTAACATCAGAAGGATTCAATGAGTGTATAGAGAAATTTCAAGATTGATGACTCAAACATGTTCAGTTGGTCAAATAATGGCTACTCTATGGCTAATTTATCACCAGAAGGAGTCAATTGGGTAGGAACAGAAAGTTCAAGATCAAGGACTGAAAAATAATAAATGGCTCAAAAATTGACTACTGTATGGCTAATTTATCACCAGAAGGAGTCAATGGTTAGAAATAAAAACTTCAAAATTGATGAATCTGGGGCTAGATTTTAGTATTTTATGTCAAAAATAGACATAGACTTCTGAATGGCAGCTGTACCAACAGAAGGAGTCAATCAGTAGGTATGAAAATTTCAAGATCCAACAGGCCCAAGAGTCGTCGATTTTGAACTTTTTTGTTCTACCCATTGACTCCTTCTGGTGATAAATTAGCCTTAGAGTAGCCAATATTTGACCCATTGAACATGTTTCAGTCCTTGATCTTGAACTTTTTATCCATACTCATAGAATCCGAATGATAATACATCAGCCAACGAGAAGTCCATATTTGACCGAATGGACTTATATCGGGCCCAACAGTCATCAATTTTGAACTTTCTCTTTCTACCCCATAGACTCCTTCTGGTGATCAATTAGTCTTAGAGTAGCCAATATTTGACCCATTGAACTTGTTTCAGTCTTGGATCTTGAAATTTCTATACCTACTCATTGACTCTTTCTGATGTTACATCAGTCATTCAGAAATCCATATTTGACCAAATGGACTAATATCGGGCCCATGGGTCATCAATTTTGAACTTTCTATATCTACCCAATTGATTTTTTGTGGTGATACATTAGCAATAGAGTAGCCAATATTTGACCCATTGAACATTTTTCAGTGCTTGATCTTGAACTTTCTATACATACTCATAGAATATGAATGATGATACATCAGCCAATCAGAAATTCACATTTGACCGGACTAATATCGGGCCCAAGAGTCATCAATTTTGATCTTTCTCTTTCTGCCTAATAGACTCCTTCTTGTGATCAATTAGCCATAGAGAAGCCAATATTTTACCCATTGGACATGTTTCAGTCATGGATCTTGCAATTTCCATACCTACTCATTGACTCGTACTGATGTCATGCCAGTAATTCCAAAGTCCATGTTTGACCAAATGGGCAAATATCGGGCCCAAGAGTCGTCGATTTTGAACTTTGTATTTCTACCCAATTGACTCCTGGTGATAAATTAGCCATAGAATAGTCAATATTTGATCCATTGAACCTGTTTCTGCCATCAATCTTGAAATTTATATACACACTCATTGACTCTTTCTGTTGTTACATCAGCCATTCAGAGTCCATATTTGACCTAAAATATTAATAAATGGCCCAAGAGTCATCTATTTTGAACTTTTTAGTTCTACCTATTGACTCCTTATGGTTATAGTTCAGCTAATTTTTGACCTACTGAACATATTTCAGTCCTTGATCTTGAACTTTCTGTCCCTACCCAATTGTCTCCTTCTTGTGATTCATTAGCTATAGAGTAGCAAATATTTTACCCATTGGACATGTTTCAGTCATGAATCTTGAAATTTCTATACCTACTCATTGACTCCTTCTGTTGGTACAACTGACATTCAGAAGTCTATGTTTGACAAAAAATACTACTATGTAGCCCGAAGATTCATCCATTTTGAAGTTTTTATTTCTAAACATTTACTCCTTCAAATATTTTTGCAAATATTTTACTCACTGGACATGTTTCAGTCATGGATCTTGAAATTTCTATGTATACTTATTGACTCAATCTGTTGTTACATCAGCCATTCAGAGTCCATATTTGATCTAAAATACTATACGGCGCGAGAGTCATCAATTTTGAACTTTCTGTTTCATGCCAATTGATTCCTTCTGGTGATACATTATTCATAGAATAGATAATATTTGACCCATTGAACTTGTTTCAGTCCTTGATCTTGAACTTTTTATACATACTCATAGAATCCGAATGGTGATACATCAGCCAATCAGAAGTCCATATTTGACCAAATGGACTTATATCGAGCCCAAGAGTCATCAATTTTGAACTTTCTACTTCTTCTCAATAGACTCCTTCTGGTGATCAATTAGCCTTAGAGTAGCCAATATATGACCCATTGAACATGTTTCAGTCCTTGATCTTGAACTTTCTAAACATACTTATAGAATCCGAATGATGATACATCAGCGAATCAGAAGTCCATATTTGACCGAATGGACTTATATCGAGCCCAAGAGTCATCAATTTTGAACTTTCTATTTCTATCCCATAGACTCCTTCTGGTAATCAAATAGTCTTAGAGTAGCCAATATTTGACCCATTGAACTTGTTTCAGTCGTGGATCTTGAAATTTCTATGCTTACTAATTGACTCTTTCTGATGATACATTAGCCATAGAGTAGCCAATATTGAACGCATTGGACAAGTTTCAGTCAAGGATCTTGAAATTTCTATACCTACTCATTGACTCTTTCTGATGTTACATCGGTCATTCAGAAATCCATATTTGAGCAAATGGATTAATACCGGGCCCAAAAGTCATTGATTTGGAACATTCTATTTCTACCCAATGGATTTCTACTGGTGATACATTAGCCATAGAATAGCAAATATTTGATCCATTGAACATGTTTCAGTCCTTAATTTTGAACTTTCTATACATACTCATAGAATCCGAATGATGATACATCAGCTAATCAGAATTCCATATTTGACCGAATGGACTTGTATCGGGCCCAAGAGTCATCGATTCTGAACTTTCTGTTTCTACCTAATAGACTCCTGGTGATCAATTAGCCTTAGAGTAGCCAATATTTGACCCAATAAACTTGTTTCAGCCGTGGATCTTGAAATTTCTATGCCTGCTAATTGACTCTTTCTGATGTTATGTCAGTTATTCAGAAGTCCATATTTGAACAAATGTACAAATATCGGGCCCAAGAGTCATCGATTTTGAACTTTCTACTTCTTCCCAATTGACTCCTTCTGGTGATAAATTAGTCATAAAGTAGCCGATGTTTGACCCATTGAACATGTTTCAGTTATGGATCTTTAAAATTTTTATACCTACTTATTGACTCTTTCTGATGTTATATCAGTCATTCACATGTCCATATTTGACAAAATGGACTAATATTGGGCCCAAGAGTCATCGATTTTTAACTTTCTATAAGTCCATTCGGTAAAATATGAACTTTTGAATGACCGATGTAACATGAGAAGGATGTCGATGAGTATATATATAAAATTCAAGATCAAGGACTGAAACATGTGCAGTGGGTCAAATATTTACTGTACAATGGCTAATGTATCAACAGAAGGAATCAATTGTGTAGAATTAGAAAGTTCAAAATCGATGACTCTTGGGCCCGATATTAGTACATTTGGTCAAATATGGATTTCTGAATAACTGACATAAAATCATAAAGAGTCAATTTACAGGCATAGAAGTTTCAAGATCCACGACTGAAACAAGTGCAATGGGTCAAATATTGGCTACTCTATGGATAATTTAAAACCTGAAGGAGTCAATTGGGAATAAATAAAAGTTTCAAAATCGACGACTCTTGGGCCCGATATTAGTCCATTTGGTCAAATATGGATTTCTGAATGGTCGATGTAACATCAGAAGGATTCAATGAGTGTATAGAGAAATTTCAAGATTGATGACTGAAACATGTTCAATGGGTTCTCTTTCTACCCCACAGACTCCTTCTGGTGATCAATTAGTCTTAGAGTAGCCAATATTTGACCCATTGAACTTGTTTCAGTCGAGGATCTTGAATTTTCTATGCCTACTAATTGACTCTTTCTGATGTTATGTCAGTTATTTAGAAGTCCATATTTGACCAAATGTACTAATATCTGGCCTAAGGGTCATCGATTTTGAACTTATATTTCTACACAATTGATTCCTTCTGTTGATAGATTAGCCTTTGAATAGCAAATATTTGACCCATTGAACATGTTTCAGTTCTTGATCTTGAACTTTTTATACATACTCATTGACTCCTTCTGATGTTACATCGACCATTCAGAAGTCAATATTTGACCAAATGGACTCATATCCGCCCCAAGATTCGTCGATTTTGAACTTTCTATTTCTGCCCATTAGACTCATTCCGGTGATGGATCAGCCAATCAGTAGGCAAATTTTGACTTACTGAACATTTTTCACTCCTTGATCTTGAACTATTAATACATACTCATTGACTACTTCTGATTTTACATCAGTCATTCAGAGGTCCATTTTTGACCAAATAGACTTATATCTCATCCAGGAGTCATCAATTTTGAACTTTTAAGTTCTACCCATTGACTCCTTGTGTTGAAAGTTCAACCGATATTTGACCTACTGAATATATTTCAGTCCATGATCTTGAACTTTCTATTGCTACCCAATAACTCCTTCTGGTAATAGTTCAGCCAATTTTTGACCTTCATAACATATTTCAGTTCTTGATCTTGAACTTTCTGTTCCTACCTAATTGACTCCTTTCTTGTGATACATTAGCCATAGAGTAACCAATATTATATCCATTGGACAAGTTTCAGTCAAGGATCTTGAAATTTCTATACCTACTCATTGACTCTTTCTGATGTTACATCGGTCATTCAGAAATCCATATTTGACCAAATGGACTAATATCGGGCCCAAGGGTCGTCAATTTTGAACTTTCTATTTCTACCCAATTGATTTTTTGTGGTGATACATTAGCCATAGAGTAGCCAATATTTGACCCATTGAACATTTTTCAGTGCTTGATCTTGAACTTTCTATACATACTCATAGAATCCGAATGATGATAAATCAGCCAATCAGAAATTCATATTTGACCGAATGGACTTATATCGGACCCAAGAGTCATCAATTTTGATCTTTCTCTTTCTGCCTAATAGACTCCTTCTTGTGATCAATTAGCCATAGACTAGCCAATATTTTACCCATTGGATATGTTTCAGTCATGGATCTTGCAATTTCTATACCTACTCATTGACTCTTTCTGATGTCATGCCAG
This sequence comes from Opsariichthys bidens, assembly GCA_037194245.1. Taxonomy (NCBI): domain Eukaryota; kingdom Metazoa; phylum Chordata; class Actinopteri; order Cypriniformes; family Xenocyprididae; genus Opsariichthys; species Opsariichthys bidens. The sequence continues at coordinate 650,606 of CM074297.1, forward strand.
TAATTGCGAAGTCCATATTTGACCAAATGGACAAATATCGGGCCCAAGAGTCGTCGATTTTGAACTTTGTATTTCTACCCAATTGACTCCTTCTGGTGATAAATTAGCCATAGAGTAGTCAATATTTGACCCATTGAAAATGTTTCATTCTTGGATCTTTAATCAGCATATTGATGAATCCCTCCTACTTGATAGGCATTAGCATACTGTGATGATGAAGGCCATTGCGCCATGTCTATACCTTTAAAGGGATTTCTGAGGTACTAGGATAGTAAAGAGTTTTACCCATATTTGCTCAGCCCTACAAATGTTGTGGCCGATAGTGTCAAAAGCAGTATTGAGGTCTAGAAAGACTAATAGAGAGATACAACCACGATTTGATGATAAGAGCAAATCATTTGTAACTCTAATGAGAGCAGTCTCAGTACTATGGTACGGTCTAAATCCCGACTGGAAATACTCACAGATACCATTTCTTTCCAAGTAGGAACACAGTTGCAATGATATTGCCTTTTCAAGTATTTTTGACAGAAAAGGTAGATTGGAGATCAGCCTGTTATTGACTAATTCTCTTGGATCAAGTTGTGTTTTTTTAATAAGAGGTTTGATAATGGCCAGCTTAAAAGTTTTCGGTACGTAAAATAGTGATAAAGATGAATTTATGATCTTAACAAGAGAATCTATGACCTCTGGAAGCATCTCTTTCAATAGCTTAGTCGGTAAAGGGTCTAACATACATGTTGTTGATTTCAAATAATTTAACAAGTTTGGACAATTCTTCCTCTCCTATAGCAGCAAAAGAATGGATTTTTTCCTCAGGGATACTACAATACACTGTCAGATGTTATACTGTAGAATTTTCTCACTAATATTGTCCATCTTACAAATAAAGAAGTTCATAAAGTCATTACTGCTGTGATGTTTGGAAATATCAGAAGTTAATCTCTCGTGAATTTAGCCACTGTATCAAATAAATACTTAGGGTTGTTTATTTTCTTCTAAAAGATTTAAAATATAATCAGATCTAGCAGTTTTTAAGTTCTTTCTGTACTCAATGATTCTCTCTCTCCATGAAATCTGAAAAACTTCCAGTTTTGATTTCTTCCAGCTGTGCTCCATTTTCCTGGCTGCTCTCTTAAGGGCCTGAGTGTGCTCATTATACCATGGCGTTAGACTAATATCCTTAATTTTTTTACGCGTATCAGAGTTTAGAGTGTCAATAGTTTCTGTTGCAACATCGTCTGGTTTGCTAAAATAATGAAACTGATCAGTAAGATTATTTATAAAGCAATCTTTAGTGGTAGAGGTGAGGGTTCTATCATATTTGAGGCAGAGAAGCGGTTTCGCAGCCTTGGTTAAATGTAGCATGCATAACACTAGATAACAATCTGAGACGTCGTCGCTCTGCTGCAGAATTTCAATGGCATCAATATCAATTCCATGTGACAATATAAGATCTAAAGTATGATTAAGACAATGAGTGGGTCCTAACACGTGTTGTCTAACTCCAGTGGTCTAGTTGCATGGAATGACGTTTTTCTGTTTCCGCTTTCTTGAGTGTACGCTTGTACGTTTCTGGTTCCGTGATATGAAGAGAGGGAAGATATGAAAGATGGAGCTATTTTACACACAATGTCTCCAAGACCTTCCAAAGGTTACAATCAGTGATGTACACTGGTTAGTAAAAGCAGCAAGCTCAACCCCGAATATCTCCACACTGAATAGCTCCTCAATGCTTCCACACAGAGAAAGTGGTATATCTCTGTCAAAGTTTGTTCTCTTTCACCCACCTGGTGCACCTCTCCACATGGACCCACAGACGTGGGATGGATTGAGTCTGCCTGACATTCTCTCGACTTATTTGGGTGTTTCTTGAGAGAAAGGCAGGCCGGTAAACCTTGCATGGAGCCAGAATGTCCATAAGGAACCAGTGGTGGACGAAGTACACAAATCAAATACTTGAGTAAAAGTACAGATACATTTAATAAAATATTACTCAAGTGAAACTATTTAGTGCTCCTTTTCAATTTTGCTTTAGTGAAAGTGCAAAAGTACCTGACTTTTAATTTACTTAAGTAAAAAAGTACTGATTTATGTTTATTTTGTAATTGTATATTGGCCACGTCTATAATTTAATTTTATATTATATATTTTTATATAACCCTATTGCTCAAAATAGTTATGAATGATTTTATATATATCAAATAGCCAGCACTAGTCAGAAAGAATGGAAGATTAGTGGATGCAGATACATACAAGACAAAGAATAAAAACAGACAAAACATATAGGGCTAAGTACAAAAAATAAAAAAAATTGCTACAGCGGCGGGGAAGATGAACGTGCATGCATTATTTTAATTTGTGTTAGAGTTGCTTGATTCTGGATAAAATGAGAATCAACAATATATATATATATATAAATGAGAATCTTTCATATAAAGATCATAACTCGCCCACGATTCCGAAAAGAGAACTAAACAAAATAACATATAATTATTTACTAGGGGACAAAATATTAATTGCTGTAGTCTATTTAAAAACATTTTATTTTATTTATTTAAAAAATGGTTTTGAACAAATGATTCAATGACTCACTCATAACTACTTCACTTGTTTAATTACTGGATGAATTAATATTTTTGAAAAAAATCTTTTCAATGAATCATTCAATGTCAAATAGTTTAACAGTCACTTGTCGCCACCTAGTGCTGTAACGATGTAATAGTTACAACCGTTATTTGAAGCGCCAAATTAGTTTTAAAATTTGATTTCATCTGTGTTTGAATCGAGATCGCGATCTTTAGACACTTCAGTGTCTTACCACAATGGTAAAAAATGTTTGGTCTGAATACAATAAACTCTCTAGGCGCAGTATTTTTTAAATTCAGAGCTTAAATACTCAAAAAAGTCGACATTAAAACCTCCCTGTTGGTCGGAGCTAATGACTGTAATCTGGAAGGGTGCCAGACCTGATGGCCGACGATTCTGACGTGTGCAGAGTTTCGGGAGTTTTTGACCATGGTAAGGGTCCCAAAATTCAACAATAAAAATAATAAATAAAGCTGCAAGCAGCGATGATGGGCCCAAGCCTGGTGGCACCGCCAACTGTGACTTCAGGGCAACTGTGCACAGCTGGCAATAGGCATTTAAAACGAGTAAACGTAAAATGACTATGTCAAAGTCATTTGAATACTCCCCATTTACTAAAGCTGTTGGTCCCCATATGATCACAAACCACAACAGCCATGTTCTCGACATAAGTTTGTTGCCTTACCACAGCCAAACCATTTGAGATATCAAAAATCAGCCTGTGTGAGGCACTTTCAGCTAGTTTATTTTGCTGTTCTGAAGTTTATTAAATATTTATTAATTCTAAACGCGTCATGTGTCCATATTGCAACAAATACGACACTGTATTCCTTTGGGTGTTCCCTTCCTGCGTCAACACACCTGCCACATGTGAAGTCGATTGGATGAGAGGTTCTCAATCAAACAGACAGAAAGACATACAGAGATTCCTGCTGTAATGCGTTGTGTATAGAGCAAATAGTGATAGCTCACTTAGCTTGAGTTGTTGATACCATTTCACAACCGGTGCTTTATTCCCCACGAAACTTGTGTAATTGTCCATCGCAAATGTTATGCCATCCACAGACTTAGTAAAGAAAAAATTGAAACAAATGACAAAAAACAGAAATAACCCGCATACGGTGCTTGAGTTACACATATAATGCAGACAGTTCAATCAAATCCAATAGAGTCCTCACACCATTAGTGCTAGGGCCCTAATAATAATCATTAAGGGAACAATAGGGCCTTCGCCCTTTCATGGCATGGGCCCTAATAATAATCCTTAAGGGAAAAATAGGGCCATAATAATAATAATAATAATAATAATAATAATAATAATAATAATAACCTTAGGAGAACAATTGGGCCTCTGCCCCGTTGGTGCTCGGGTCTTAACAAATAGATCAATTCCAAAAGGATCCTTCCACCTTTTGGTGCTTGGGCCCTGAATATAATAGAAAACAGTTACTTTAAATGTAATATTTCACAATATGTTCTTACTGTATTTTTGATTTAAATAAATGCAGCCTGTAACCATTATGAACTTTTGTTCAGATCATTTTCCCTCATTGTATCTCTTGATTAGTTAACCATTTCTCCCTAATGAGCCCCCTTATAAAGTCTCCTTGTTCTGTTCAGTTCTTTGATTTAAATTAAATCAAATCATAAATCAAATAAATCATTTGGTTTGAATTAAAAATAAACTCTGAAGTACTATTTGTAATATAATTTAAGAATAGGAATAGATTGGAAACTATTTATATGGTTATAATAATATGTTGCCACTTCAAACAGTGGGTGTAAAATGAAACAAATTATCTGAAATTCCAAATCAAAGATAAATAGATTGTTAAATTTGTTGCCACATATTTTCACGACATGACATTACCAGAATATGACACACTCAACATTTTCATACCTGGTGAACAGTAGCTTTATCATTGTATGATAATGATAAAATGATTTTAATGTTTCAATGTGATAAACATATTTTTTAAACATAAAAACAAGCCACACTGTGCAAGATTGTCCATACGGAGATAACTAATTATAACCGTTATGTTATTTTTTCAACAGCGCACATAAATATTTAACACTTGATATATGCTACATAGCCTATATAGCTGCAGCTAAGGGAAGACAATGCTATGTATACTCATATTTGGTTTGAAACATCTAGATTATGCCCAATTCAAAGCATCAAGTCATTGTTTACAAATAAATTAACTATTTTAGAATCACTTTCCCCTTTTTGCTGACTTCGTTAAAATAACAGGGGCAATGAAATTCAAAAGGTTTTTGTCAGAAGTCTGAGTTAAGTGCATTCCTGTATTCCCTCAGTCGTTTCAGCATTGACCCATTACCATGAACATCACAGTAAACACATACACGGATAATGCACAATACGTCTGAGTTTCAGTCTAAGGTTTGTTTCTGAAACTCTGACTCACTTCTGTAAATATTAAAAGGGCAGCCATTATATGAGCAGTCAAAGGCATTTTACACAGTATTCATTATAGTGGTCAAGCTTATGAAAATACAACTTCCCTCCCACACACGCAAAAAACAAGGCCATAGAGCAACTATGGGATTGTGGTACCTCAGGTTTTTCAGAGCAGGACCTGAAAAGAAAAGTACAAGTTAATGAAAAACACAAGGAACCCCTTGCCAAAACAATGCCAAAATCTCATTGTATCTTTAGTTTCGATATAATCATAGCTCATTAATCTCTTTTTACATGAAAAATACAGATAGACTCAAAACTAGATTGACTGAAAAAAAGTTGAAACATTAAACCACAAACCATAAACAAAAACAACAACAACATACGCGCTCATGCATTCAATCAGATGTAACTAAACACTCTGTGACTGGATCATGTGACTCTCAATGTCTGGAAAATAATATTTTCAGACATGCAAACAAACATTTCACTGAGATTTGGTGCTAATAAAAAAAAAAATGTTTTGGCCCCATCCACAATGGACTTTTAAAAATCATGTTAAAATATTGTAGCATTTCACAGTTTGAAAGCAGTTATGAATCGAAGAGACATTGGTGTGTTTTGTCCTATACAAATCTGCAAAAGTGTTTGCTCTGTCAGCAGTGTTTCTGTGTAACGTTTCTTCATTTCAAAACTGACTCAAATATAATTTCTTTCATTAGCCTAGCCTTTCATAAAGGGACTGGTTAGACTGCAACAACATGGCTCAATTGTTTTTCCATCCTCTAGAATTTGAACAGAAATGTTTGTTTGAGGCAGTGACTAACACACTGCCGTATTTTGGCAACAAAATGCCAGGTTGGGTCCAAAGACTGAAGAAATATGTGAAGAAAAAACAGCGGACTGTAAACATGAAGGCCTCGGTACATGCTAACATTGGTAATGGATGTGTTGGTGCTGGTGAATTTTGCCATCCACGTGCGAGTGGGTATGTGTGTGAATGTCAGAGTAGATCTTTGAATAGACTTTGGGAGCAGCTTGGGCCAACAAAAGGTGTTGTTGCTGCTGCTGAGCCAAATACTCCTCATAGGTGACGGAGCCGATACAGTCTTTATCAGCAGCCATGAGCGCCCTGTCTCTGGAGGGCTGCCGGTGGCTGTTGGGTAAGGTCTGGGCTGAGATTATGGCTCCTGAGGAACAGTGCTTTCTGGACTGGCAGAACCAAAGCAGGACGGTGCCCAGTATAAAGGCCACTCCTGCGGGGATGCCGATGATGACGGGCCAGGGAAGACTGGGAGGCAAAACAGATGGGATTGGAGAGAATGGTGGCTTTGGGTCTGGATGAAGACAGAGATGTGAAAACCACAATGTAAAGTCAAAACAAAACCAACAGTAGAATTCAAATATAGACCATATAACATGTATCAGTGGCCCTGTTTACATCTGGTATTAAGAAGCATTTTCATCAATCTGATTACAGAGCCAGTGTCTCTGGTGATCTGACATGGTTGAATTTCTCTACATGAGGATGAGTATTGTACATGAGACATTTAAGCTATAAACATGCTTAAAACAATTCAGAAATTGCCATGGTACCATATGACATCATGAAATGAGCACATCAACGCTGATTCAGCATTTAGCACTTTGCCATGGTCCAAATCCCTGGGTACACTTCATCTTTTTACATGTACAGTCAACACAGCCTTGTAAAGTATAGCTCACTTGACTCATATGCGTACACAGGCATTCGATGAATGCAGTTATGAGAAATCAAAACTGTACTTTTTTTGGGTAATTTTTCATGCTAGAGTTGTACAAATGAGGGTACTTTGTACTTTGTAATAGGCCTCCACTGTCACTTTAGCTTGCATGCATTCTGGTCTGTTCTGTTTATGCAGGTTTGCTTTAACTATGTTGTGAATCAATGCCCCCAGGGTAGGGTTGTCATATTGTGGATAAATTAATTACTGCAAACAAACTTGTGCTTGTGCGACCTGCACCTAAAGTATGCACGGTTACAAAAATCCGCCGGTTCAGGTACAGTATGCGCATACTCTTTTGATGACGAAATTCGCATCTCGCGTGGTCGTTAAAAGAGAAGTATGTTTTGGGCTTAAGTGTATGGACTACTACATCAGTGTGCAAAGGTTAGCCAATCATAACATGCATCATTTACATAATGTAACTCGTAAAATATTTAATAAACTAAGTAACTGCACAAGATACTATAATTAATCACAATGAATCAAACCAAACATTAAAATATTTGATACAATTAATAAAGAATCAAAATAAAGTATACTTTCAACAATATTTAAAAAAAATATTATTATTCATAATATTAAATATGCATTAATATAAATCTACTACTACTACAACTTATTATATATATTATACACATCAGTGGCGTGCAGCCCATATGAGCTGCTAATGCTCTGGATTGACAAGCCTTTCGTGGACTAATTAATGTTAACACATTAACACATTAAATTACTTTAAATTCCTTTGTTTGAGGTATACCATACATGATCAAATTGTAATGTGAATGCAACTGTCCGTCATATATTTATTCGCGAAACCATAGTAATTTTCTTAAAATCTGCCACAGACTGAGCTTTTCTGGAATGTTGATTTTACAGCAACTTTGGGGCCTACATTCTGTTGTTATGTATTGTCATCACTGTCGTGTGTTCTCATTGGTTTGCTGGTCTATGCAGGATTTAGGTAGAGATGGGCAGAGCGAGGCTTCATGAAACACTGAAACTGTTGACGCAAATGAGCTGAATTGGGTTGAAGCTTCGAAACAATCCGACACCCGTCTCCATGGTGACATCTTGTGGTCACTTGCAGGTGTTGATCTGTAATAACCTTTTTTTTTTTAAATTGAAAATAGAACAATTAAGAAACATAGCATAGCATGAAATACAAGTGTGACATTAAATATAAATTACAAGTGTAAGGATACAAGTGTGACATTATAAATATTTTAATCATGTTAATAATTTTTTGTGTTTTAACAATTTCAGAGAAGACATCCATCAAATTCCACAAAAAAAATTCTTTAACCATTGTGGATGAATTTAATAATTTTTTTTATGTATATAAATATATACATTTATTTTCATAGTACACAATGTAATTTAAAGAAAAACAACATTCATCCTTTAATAGATTAAAAATCCAAAAACTTAATGAAGCAGTCTTCCAATTAATATTATCAACAATAGAATTACAAAAGAATTTTCCTCAAAGTACGATTTTATTTGTTTTTGGAAAATAGTACAAATATGTTTGTTGTTGCATTTTTTTTTAATCAGTTATCAACACTGTTTAATATTAATTTTGGTTTCATCATTATTGTAGAGTTATAGTCATTATGAATTTTAAGGGGTTTTTTTAGTAGGAGGAATAGCTTTAATGACCAAATTAAATTCCTTAAAATACACAAGGAAACATGACTTGTCCATAAGTTAAAAGATTCCCGTTATTATCAAACATATTCATAAGATGATTAATATTCCTGTTAAACCAATTCCTTAAGAATAAAAGATTTATTGGCAGATGTTATATTGGCATTATTCCAAATGTAGGAAGTATGAGGAGAGAAATTGTTTGAGTAGCAAATTGTCCAGGCTAAAAGCACTTGATGGTGGAATTCGGACAATTTAAGAGGGAGTTTAGAAATATTAAAGTCACAAGTTAACGGAAATTCTAAGCCACCTATTTGGTTAAAGAGACTGTGTGGAATGTGGTTCCGAAGGGAGTTACGACTAGTCAAACATTATATTATGTTCTATTAACATCTTAAAAAAAATAAAGTCTTCATTGCCTTTAAGATGCCTTTCAGCTTTCTTATTAGTAAGAACTCCTTTCTTAAGTCTTTGGGATTTGTTTTTCCAAATAAAAGAGTAAAAAAATATATTGATTTCTTTACAATAAGAATCTTTAACAAACAGAGATTAGGAGGGATAGATAAATTGAGATAAGCCTTCTGCTTTAGATAATAGGACACAACCATAAACTGAGAGATCGCATTGTAATCAACAGTTTAATAACGCTTTTGTCTTTTTTTAATCTAGAGGAGAAGTTTAAGCTTTGTCTTTTTGTTACAGAATTCCTAGGTACTTGAAAGAGGGTTTCACTGGAATGTCATGTAACTTTATCATTTAAACTGTGTAAAGGGAGGATTTCACATTTTAGAGTTAAACCAGAAGCTTTTGAGAAAATATTATCATCGCCTCCCCAGTGGTGAACCATTGAAATTTCGTTAAAGTTTTGAAACTCTTATGACGTAACGAAGCCTCGTTTACTGAAATCACGTGAATTTGGCAGTTTGACACATGCTCCGAACCACTGATTAGAAACAAAAGATTTGTAAAGTTTCGAAGCTTCATGAAGCAGTTTTTTTTAAATCGCCCATCACTAGATTTAGGGCGCAGGGTAAGCTGTCAGCGAATTGCTCGCCCAAGAGGAATAATGAGCTGGTATTATTTAATTTTTTTTAAAATAAGTAAATTTATTTTTACCAAAGCTCATAGGCTAAAATGATAAAGACAGATTGTAAAGCAGAACTACTGTACTGTTTTCATTTTTTAATGCCATCAGTTTGCATTATTTCAACGTATTCTTTAAAATAATATTTTATTTATTTATATATATATATAGATTTAATTAATTATTATTTGCAATTGGCTACTAATACGCTTAATTATACTTAGTTATACTTAGTTTTAACAATTAATTAAAAAAAAAAAATTACTTCTTCTGGCATACATTTTAACTGACACCTGTCTCAGTGCTTATTATGTTTAAATTTAAGACTTTTACAAAGCCGACGCATCCGTTTAAAGGTAATATCGGCTTGTAGTTTGTGCTGCAGTAGTGCCACCTAATCACAAAAATTCCTTGTGTGAACAATTAAAATGCTACAGAAGTAAAAAATGTGTCCCAGAGAATGATACTGACCAGGCAGCACAGTAAGAAAGGCACTGCGGAAGCTGTAGCCCATGGTATTGGCCCCCAGGCAGATGTACATGCCAGCGTCGTCCTCTTTGGCTCGAGTGATGAGTAGCTTGTTCAAATAGGAGCCGTCTGGTCGTGACCACACTTCACCAGTGGGCAACACAACGAAGCGATGGTCTCCGACCTCAATAGTGGAGTTGTACTTGCTCTCACCGCCTGGTTCGACCCTCTTCAACCATTGGATAACCGGTTTGACATCACTGCGCACCTTGCATTGAAAAGACGTGGTGCCACCATAGTCTACTGTAGTATTTACAGGATGAGTGCCCGTCAAGACGGGCTTGGAATTTGTGCGCTCTGTAATGAAATAAGGAACATTTTATTTTCTAATCAGTATTTAACACAATAGAGGGTCCGTGCTGTTCAGATTGGTCTTTCTATTCCTGTTCTGTTATAGTTTTATGCTATTTTGAGTGAGGAAAATATTTCACATATGACGAGAGCACTTCTCACTGTTAAGATGTGGTTGTAAAGTCAGCAGACATAGCTGTATATGCATTTAATCTGGAGCGAATAGCAATTGAACTATATAAATTCTTTCTTTTTATTCTTTACTACTAAATGTCACACTAGTCTTTACTAAACCAAACTAACCCTTCTAACGGTAACTGAATCTTGAAACTTTAAACTCTATTTTACAACACTCGGATTCCACTTTGGAATGTATTTAAAAATTATTCAGTTATTTAGTATTTGTGAGGACATAATATAGATGAAGATTATAATATATTATAGATAATATAATATAAATAATAAAATATAGAAATACATTTTAATAAAAAAAATTACATTTCCGGAAAGAGGGAACTTGCGCTGCGTCCAATTTTTTTTTTTCATTTCATTTTTTCATCAAGTAGTAGACGCTTTTATCCAAAGCGACTTACAAGGGGAGCAATCAGGGGTTAGGTGTCTTGCTCAAGGGCACTTTAGTCATGGTATCGAAGGTGGAGAGAATGCTGTTTATTCACAATAGCTCTGAAGCTGCCGCTTTGCACGCTCTACTCCCGCCTGGCACTCTTTGACAAGAGTGAGCAGGAATGCGTTCCGCATGGCTCTGGACCCGCTGCTGCCGAGGCAAAGAGATTGTGGGGTTCACATATGGATCTCTCAGAGGGGTTTGAGATGGGCGTGAGCGCTCTTTATCTGCCTTCACCTGAGGGATCCAGCGCTCAATCTCTGGGTTCGGAAGCCCACTCTGCAGTTTCTTTCGCCCGGGAAGAGGGCCCGTTACTTCAGCAATCCAGCTCTGAGGAGGTAGATGTGTTGTGTGGCGGAGTGAGGGAAGAAGATTCACCATCTCTTTCCCCAGCGTATGAGGAGCTGGTGGAGGTGATAACTTGCGCTGTGTCAAAGTTACACATCAGTTGGCCAGCCGAGAAGCAGGGTACTCATCCTAAAAGTAAACTGGACGAGTGCTTTCTTAAACCAAGCATGTCATCTCCACCCAGGGGCCTTCCATTCTTTCCCGATCTGCACAGTGAGCTGTCTAGATCGTGGAAGAAGCTGAATTCTTCACGTTTGTTCAGTCCCTGAGTCAAAGTGTACAGCAATATAAGGGGACTGAATGAATATGGCTATGGGGCGATGCCCACAGTTGAACAGACGCTTGTCTGTCCCCTGGTTCAGCATCGTCCCTGAAGGCTGCTACGCTCCCACTAGACCACTTAAAACTACATCAGGTTTGCTGGGGAAAGTGTACGCGGCGGCAGGTCAGGCTGGTGCATACATTAGAGACTACCAGAGCAGCCTTGGTGGTGACAGAGAGGCATCTGTGGCTCAATTTGTCTGAGCTGAAGGACAAAGATAGGGCCTTTCTTTCTTTCCCTCTGGCCTCTTCGGCGACGTTGTGGATGTAGTCGTCGAGAGGTTCCAGGAGAGCAAAAAAAAAAGTGGAGGCATTCAAAAAGTTCTTACCACGCCGCCATCAACCCTCTGGGGCTGCTGGGAGTGAAGCAGCCCCAGCCATCAAGCTCCTCATACCGAGCGCAGCAAAAAGAGAGTGTCGCATCACGTGCCCCACCTCAGAGATATGACACTCTCAGCCCAAGCCTTCCTTGCTGAAGACGGATCTGAGGGCTGTTCTTCAGGTAAAGAAGGCTGAAGGCCCTGGCCCTGCTCAGGCTGCAGGGCATATGTATCCTGAACTATATAGACGACCGGGTAATATTAGTTATATATAATGCTATATATATACACTATACTATAATATTATATTATATTATATTATATTTAATACAGTTAGCGGTTTGACATCAAGATGTTATTCTTGCGCACATGCGAAAATGGGGTTGAGACTAAACGCCAAAAAGAGTGTGCTTTCTCCAGTACAGAGGACCACCATTCTTGGCGTAATATGGGATTCAGCGACGATGCAGGTTTTTCTTTCGCCCACTCGCATTGCTGTCATCCCCTCAGTTGTGAAAGAAATAAATCTAGGCCAGTCACTCACTGTGAGACTGTTGGGTCTGATGGCAGCAGAGTCCAACGTGATACCTTTTGGCCTGTGGTACATGAGACTCTTTCAGTGGTGGCTCAGGACCAGAGGGTTTTCCTTGAGGGGGAACCTGTTCCATGCGAGATCATCAAGATCATGCGGCGAGCGCTCTGCACCTTGATTATATGGAAAAAGAAATGGTTCCTGTCCCAAGACCCTGTGTTAAGAGCTCAGTGTCGACAAGTCACACTGACTACAGATGCTTCTCTCACAGGCTGGGGAGCAATAATGGAAGGCTGCTCCACACAGGGTCTCTGGGGGGTCATCATCTTTTGTGGCACATAAATTGCCTGGAGATGATAGCTGTCTTCAATGCGTTGAAGTTCTTCCTCAAAGACCTAAGAGGCCATCATGTGCTTGTTTGCATGGACAACATGTCGGTGGTCTCTTATATAAATCGACAAGGGGGTCTGCGTTCGTGACCACTTTGCAACCTGGTGCACCAGATCCTCCTGTGGACCCTGGAAAAGATGCTCTGCTTGAGGGTGATCTTTATTCCAGGGGCCCAGAATATAGGAGCAGACATCCTGTCGAGACAGGGGCTGAGGCCAGGGGAATGGAGACTTCACCCCGAGGCGGTGAAGTTTATATGGGAAGTTTATGGCCAAGCAGAGGTGGATCTATTCTCGTCTCAGAACACGACGCCCTGTTCACTTTGGTTCTCCCTCACACATCCAGCTCCTCTTGGACTAGATGCCATGGTACAGACATGGCCGAGGCTTTGTCTGTATGTCGAGTTTTGGAGAAAATTCGGCGGAAAGGAATAAGTCCTCTGCTAGTAGCGCCTTACTGGCCAAGTCGAACATGGTTTTTGGACTCAGAGATCCCGGTCCGGAGGGACCTTCTTTCTCAGGCAGGGGGCACAATATTTCACCCCCCTCCAGAGATGTGGAGCCTATGGGTCTGGCATCTGAGGGGGCTCAGCTCGTAGGAACTGGTACCGTGGCCTGTAGTGTTGCAGACTTTCTATCCAGATCCATTTTCGGACTCAGACCAGGAGAAGCTGAACTTGGTGTGTCAAGTGCGAGCACTGGACAAATGCGTCCACAGAGCTGCCTTGTGGAGAAAGTCGGATCAGCTGTTCATTTGCTTTGGACTGCACAACAGGGGTCTCCCAGCTTGCAAGCAAATGCTAAGCAAGTGGATAGTCGAGGCTATTTCAACTGCTTATGAGTCGTCTGGGCAACCATCCCCTTTGGTTGTCAGGGCTCACTCTACCAGGAGTATATAGCGGCCTCCAAGGCTTTATTATCGGGGGTCTCTCTCCAAGAAGTTTCTGATGCGGAAGGATGTTCCTCGCCACTCACGTTTGAGAAGTATTACAGTCTTGACCTGGAAGCAGCTCTCATCATGATGTGCCGCAGTTTCACACAGACAGGCATTTGCAAGTAAGGCGTTTTGGTATATATCGGTCCCAAAGTGTCATTCGACGCAGCGCGAGTTCCCTTGAAAGGGAATGTCTCAGGTTACGACTGTAACCCTAGTTCCCTGAGAGAGGGAACGAGATGCTGCGTCGCCTACCCATACTCCCTGCAAACCTGTGATCGATTTGCTTCGGCTACATGAAGCTAGTGAGCGATTGCTCCAGATGTGCTTTTATCCTTCCTGGTCATGACGTCATCCGCTCGTGATGTTCATTCTCACCATTGGCTAGTTGGCATCAGACGAGTTTACACAGAGGCGTTCATTCGACGCAGAGTCTCGTTCCTTCTCTCAGGGAACTAGGGTTACAGTCATAACTTGATACGATAATTTTGATATATGCATCCCTAATGATATGCCATTAATTGACTGAGACAATGTGACTGGTGCTGCAGTGCATTAGTGGATGATAACAGCTGTTACGCCACCCTGAACAGCATCCAGCTATGAGAAAAGTCATTCTAAACTGTTGCTGCATGTTCATTCTCTCAGTCTACTCTATATAAGTGAGTCAGCAAAAGCTCTTTCACATTCCAAGAGAACATCAATGAGATGAGGTGAATGACTCACGGATGACTTCCACTTTATAAGTGGCGTTGATCTCCCCAGCACGGTTCGACACATGACATGTGTATTTGCCACTGTGTTCAGGAGTAAGGTTCTTCAGGCTGAGAGTCCACTTCTTCTTCCGACCCTCACCCACCTCCTCGGGCATCAGAGGCCTGCTGTTCTTTAGCCAGATGATGTCAGGTCTGGGGTTTCCACTTGCGGTGCACTTAAGCCTTACTGAGCTCCCCACCGGCCGGGCAATCACGCGCTTTCTCATTTTGGCAGGCTGCGTGAAGCGGGGCCGCACTAAAAAGAAAGAAAGAAAGGAAAGATAAGGTTGGACAGCAACATTCTTTTTTGCACTAGAGTAACTTAAAACCTGATTGGAACAGGTTTCTAGCAATTTTGTGAGGTTTACAGGCTACTTTAGTAAGAAGCTTGTCAAAAGTGTCATATTGAACACCAAAACGGAAAAAATAAGAACTGATTAAGAATTTACAAGAAAATCTTTTCTGTTAGAAGCTTTTGAGTTTTTTTATACTATTATAAACTGTTTGCAATTGAATTTTTACAGTAGCCTGCATTATGATAGAATATATGTAATGCCTTTTATGCTTAGTTAAAAACAGAATTTTTTAAAACAATTCAGTAAGAAATACTAAAAACAATCTAAAAACAATGCTCATTAAGAATAAGTACACTCAAAAAAATATTTCAGTCTAAACATAAGTTTTATGTAATTTAATTACATAGCAATTTTCCATCCATTTGGAATACATAGTTTTAACATAAACAAACTAATGAACTTAATGTGATTCATATTTGTCAGTCATATTTAAATTAAATAGGTACGATTTATATAATAGTTCACAGAAAAATGCCCAGGTTAATGAACACTGTTTAGTGGATATGTGTTTGTGCACTACTGAGTTAAAGTACCATTGAAGCAGTGTCAGAGTTAATGAGATCATTAAGTGATGATTGAATATTAATGATGAACACCTGCTGTTAACAAGCAGAATCACTGAAGGACAGAGAAACACAAGAACTACAACTGACTTCAGTCACAGCCTTCGATGAAATCAACTGAAGATAAAATACATTTCATCTCTCAAGATCTCATTGAACAACTCCAACAACTCTACAAAACTTTCCCAGCTTCACTCACTACTAACGACACTGACTTTATTTCTGTCATACGTCTACAGAAGTTCTTATGAGAACTAACAGGTTTAGACGTTAATGATTTATTGAATTCATCTGAAGTTACCGTCTTTGAGGTTAGTGTTGGCTTTAAATGGGGTCTTTACTTTATTGCATCAGATGTTCTGAGAACTGAATGTTGATAAAACACATTTGTTATGGCGCTAATGACAATCTTGATCATGTGTTGAGTGGTGATGAAGAGAGTCAACATTTAGTAATCTGATTTCATTTGGAGTTGAAACTCTGGAATAGGAGGTGCATTGGAGTAAAATTGTGATTCTATGGTGTGAGGCTCAGCAGTGATGCAACAGTCAAATAATTATACATTTTTTTTAAGAAGTTTGTTAGTGCACAATAAAATGTAGGTCTGCATGCATTGGAGCAAGAGACTTTTTTTTAAAACTGTCACCATTGTTGTGATTTGTACATTTATTCTTGATGTCTGTATAACTCATTAATTAAGGTGTGAATCACAAGAGAATGCATGATCAGGTTGAGTGGTTAAGCGATGATGATGCGTCATTATTTTGAAATCTTAGTGAATTTACTCATAATTTAGTCTCTGATGAAATGGGTGATGCATTATTAGCTTTATTCTATACAATAAGCAGTGAATTGCTTATTACGCTAAGCAGTGTTGTGATAAACTTCTATGAATTATTCACCATCATTCTGACTCATACAGGCAAAACAAGTTTATGCAAAAAAACAAAAACAAAAAAGGTTATACAGACATCATGAATCACAACAATGGTGACAGGTTAAAAAAAAAAGCCTCTTACTCAAATGCATGCAGACTGAAATTTTTTTGTGCACTAACAGATTTAAAATATATAGATATATATTTTATTTGATTGCTACAACACTGCTGAATCTCACACAATAGAAACACATTTTTACCGTAATGCACCACCAACTTAAAAGGATGAGAACAGATTATTAAATGTTGATTCTTTCCAAAATAACTCAAATCATGATCAAACATTTGCTTAATGTTTGAGCCATTACAAAAGTGTTTTAACAACACTCAGTAACAATAGACAGAGATCAGCTAATACAATACAGTCAAGAGCCCAATTAAAGCCAACACTGACCTCAAAGACGGTAACTTCAAATGACTTCAATAAATCAACATCTAAACCTGTTAGTTCTCATAAGAACTTCTGTAGACGTATGACAGAAATAAAGTCAGTGTAGTTAGTTGTGAGTGAAGCTGGGAAAGTTTTGTAGAGTATGTTGGAGTTGTTCAATCAGATCTTGAGAGATGAAATGTCTTTTATCTTCAGTTGATTTCATCGAAGGCTGTGACTGCCCTTACAAAAAAGAACTGCAGTATATTGAAGTAGAACTGCAATAAAACTGCAGTACCAAGTAGTTTAACTGCAGTTTAATTCAAATTTGCAGTATAATGAAGTATAGTCACAGTACAACTGCAGTACATTGAAGTTCAACAGCAGTAAAACTGTAGTATAAGTACAGCTGCGGTAAAATGAAGTACAACTGAAAGTTGCATGAAGTATAAAAGCAGTATAACTGCAGTTGTATTGCACACTCAAAAAAAAAGATTTTTCGATGCTGTTCACTTTATTTAAACAACTTATTTTGATTCAACACCATTATATTGGTTTTAGGTTCAAACGTGATTGCTTCATGTTAAATTGACTTGAAATGATTACTTTTTGACTTAACGTAATGTTTTCATTTTAAAATAACATGTTTCACTCAAGTAAACTCAACCAGGACTCAATCAAACAGGACTTTCACTTCCCATCATGCTTTGCAAAGCGGCTGAACTGGGAGAGTAAATGTTGAAATAAAGTGTTATTTTAAACCGTTTTTAGCAAGATGAGAAAATTGAGAGATGTTTTTAATGTTTACTGTTCTATTATGTTGATATTTAAAAGTTTCTGTTATGTTAATAGTTTTGGGGTTACCATTGTGGTGAAGTGTTGAGCTTGTGCTTGGGTTGAGGGCATGCCAGCAGCTATTCTAATCACACTATTAATTGAGTGATCCCTGTGGTAGTGTTCTGGATGAAACCAGGTTGACTTCTGGACCATGACCAAAGAGCATCACAAAAGTTATACAGAACCAAACAAGTAGCATTAATTATAGGGTTAATTAAAAAAGTCATATTAAATACCCTTACAAAAAAGAACTGCAGTATATTGAAGTAGAACTGCAGTAAAACTGTAGTATAAGTACAGCTGCAGTAAAATGGAGTATAATTGAAAGTTGCATGAAGTATAAACACAGTATAACTGCAGTTGTATTGCAGTTTTATTTTACTAGTACTTTAGATGTATTGCAGTAGTTGTACTTCAGTAAAACTACAGAAATTTGAGGTTATACTGCAATACTGCAGTTTTTTCGTGTCCAAAAAACTGCATTTTTCTATATGTAACAAAAACGGCAGTATTACTTCTAAAAAACTGCTGTAATTTTTTGTAAGGGTGAAATCAGTTGTAGTTCTTGTGTTTCTCTGTCCTTCAGTGATTGTTAACAGCAGGTGTTCATCATTAATTTTCAATCATCACTTAATGATCTCATTAACTCTGACACTGCTTCAATGGTACTTTAACTCAGTAGTGCGCACACACATATCCACTAAACAGTGTTAATTAACCTGGGCATTTTTCTGTGAACTATTATATAAATCTTACCTATTTAATTTAAATATGACTGACGAATATGAATCACATTAAGTTTATTAGTGTGTTTATGTTAAAACTATGTACTCCAAATGGATGGAAAATTGCTATGTAATTAAATTACATAAAACTTATGTTTAGACTGAAATATTTTTTTGAGTGTAAGTTGCAAATACTCAATATCTGGAAACATGTAGTTTCATTACTTCAGAAACATTACTTGGAAATGAGTGATAAAAATTTGGGGTAAGAAGAATAGCGTCACATGGCAAAACAGCTTAATATACATCATTATGTTCTTTTGATTTTGAGGGTAAAAATATTACAGATTTTTTTTTTGTCCAATTTAGATCTATTTCTGAAATCTGATACCTAAAATAAAAATAAAAATTATCATGCATACTGCTTTTCCACACTGCTTAAATAAATAAAGGGAGAAAAGCGGAATACAGATTCATCATCAAAATTTACACGTCACAGCTAAAATTACAAAGAAAATAAAGCATTAAGGAGCAGACTAAAGTACTTGTGTGGGCAAATTTACTAAGCAAAGCACCACACCATGAATGCAATCTGACAAAGCAAACAGCAGCTCCTCTGTAGTTTCACTCTATAGTTCCCTGCTGACTGTTACTGCTCACAGCAGACTCTGAACAAACACCACAAAAGCAAATACAATAGTGAACTAAGCATATCCCACTAGCAGCCATCAAAACTACTATGCTCCACAGTACAAAAACAAGCAGGTCAGAAACACTCCCACTGAACACTCCCTTTGAACACTTCCATGTTTAGCGGTGCTCCAATATCAAATCAGATGGTGGCTGTCAGAGGGGATTGGAATGCTTCCCCCTCACACTTCACATGAATAGCCTGCTCTTTTGCTTGTCAAATGCAATTAACAAAGCAAACACTGGGCTCCAGAGGTAAGAGTGTGTGGGAAATAGTTTGGGGACCGTCCAATCACAGGGCTACCTGTCAGTTTCTGGGAAGATACAGCCACATGTGTGCCGGCTTGGAGATGAGGGTTTGATGGGGAAATACGGGGCTGACAGACTATACATGTCGTCCAAATGCTATATTTTATTTGCTGTCCAAATAAAATATGTAATAGGCTCAATTTCCAATCAGTTGGTCACGTTTCCATATGGCCACACATCAAACCTGGATCACTGATGTTCTTCTAGCACACAGCATGCTATCATATTGGGTAAGACTATGAGTCTCTTTCATTTATTCTCATGCCTTTAAGTACTAATAGTATATATTACTCTAGTCTATAGTAACACCAGTGCTACTACAGTGTACTACAACAAAGCGGCAACAAATATCACTGCTACTACACTACAACAAAACCACAGCACTGAAATGCTACAAAAAATGTCACCACTGCTGTCTACAAGAAAATATTACCTCTACTATACAATAAGAAAATGGAAGCACTGCTATGCTACTAGAAAATGTCATCGCTACAGTAGTACAAGAAAGCAGCACAGCTACTATACTACAAGAAAATGGCAGTGTTGAAATGCTACAAGAAAATGGAGGCACTACTATGCTACTAGAATATTCATTGCTATAGTAGTTCAAGAAAACGGCAGTGCTGAAATGCTACAAGTAAATGTCACCACCACTAAACAACACAAAAATGTAGGCAGTGCTACTATGCTACAAAAAATCGTCAATGCTACTGTACTACAAGAAAACAGCAGAGCTGAAATACTACACAAGAAAATGTCACCGCTATTCATGAAAATCATCGTATGAAACATCCTGGCAGCTGCAGTGCATATTTTCAGTGACTTTCTGGGCAGCACTTATAAATACCAAGAATGGAGATCAGAGGACTGCAGCACCTTACCCAGTTTTCCTGTCAGGTCACTCAAGTACTCGGTTTCACCAGCTGGTCTGGCACCATCCCTCCCAGCACTGGAGTCATCTAAAGAGTGAAAGTGAGAGGGAAAATTGAGTATTTACATATCAAAATAGCCACATGCTCCTCTGATACTTTGATAAATATGAGAATAAAACTTTGAGACTGACACACATATGTGTGTTCAGTCAGATTACTATAATTCGTCAGGCAAATAACTGCAATCCCTCAACCACCTACACCAAAATAAACAACTGTCTCTCGACCAGCTGACTAGATAGCAAACATGATACTGTAGCTGAGAGCCTTTAAATATCGATACTGCATTTCAGGTCTTGTGAGTTTCAGAATAATGCCAGAAACATAGTTTACTCAAGTACGCAAAAGTAGACATGGCCATCGCATTGCAGGCATGCAGTTTGCTGAACATGCTTTTAAGGTGCACCCTTGCATTATAGGGGTGGTAACAAACATCAGTACTCAAGGCAATATAGGCGATATGGTTTCCTTCAGATGTTTCTGTCATTAATCTTGTTCTTATTCAAGTCAATGTGTTCTTAAACAAGCTGACAAGATCATTTTCAAACTGCTAAGCACAGTAACATGCAAAACTCATGTACACATATGTGTAGAGTATGTTTTGGGTCTAAAGGTGACTCAGATATTGTCAATATTTACAAATGTGCAAATTTATGGACATTAACAACAGTATTTTTTTATTACAAAAGCTGAAGATGTTACAATAAATTTGAGGAACATCTACAAAAATTTTTTTTAATCTAAGTGTTCTGGGGGTATACGAAAGGGTTTGGTGAAAAACAAACCAAAATTAAATTTATTATTTCAACAAAATTCTTGACCTTGGCCAACGTGCATGTTTGTGACACTCTAATTAGAGCCACGTATGCCGTCCAATCTGTCTCGCCCAAAAACAGCACACAAGTTGTGAGAAATCAAGGTTAACAAAAAATCTGACATGAAATACAATGGCTTAAAATCCCAAAAAAGTATCAGTGTAGTTTCTTCACGGAGTCAAATATCACCGGACCGGAACTCGGTTTATCTGATTGATCTTGATTTCTCACAACTTTTGTGCTTTTTTTTGGGTAAGATCGAGTGAACTGCTCGGAGCAAGTAGAGTCTCAAGAACATGCACGTTGTGCAGTCCTCCAGAGAAGACCAACGGCCAAGATCAAGAATTTCGTTACATAATACATTCAATTTTGGTTTAACCTTATCGTATACCCCCAGAACACTTGAAATAAAGTCACTTTTGAATTCATTTTTGAAAAGCTTTATACTGGTTGAATTCAAGGCAAACAACTAAAGTCACATGTGGTGAAGAGTGAAAACTATGACTGGAAATCTGTGGCCTTTCTGCTCTAGTTACAGCCCTAGCACATCCGTTCACCACATGACTGGCATTTTCAAGCCTGTCAGCTCTTTGAAGCTGTCGGCGGAGTGGTTTGATCTGAGTGTGTACACAGTTTAACAATCCTGCAGGAGAGGTTCCAGTCTGGGGCAAAGGAAAACAGCTCATTGATGGGCTAACAGCTTAATAACTATGGCTCTTACCCTTCACTGAGACCCTCAAGTACGGTCACTCTACACATAGCTCTTTTATTTATGCTCAGTGCAAACATTGCACATACATTTTCATTTGCACCTTAAAAGTAGTGTGAGGTTTACCCCAGGTTTGTCATTTAAATATAATTCACAAATATAGTTTGCGTGCTAAAAAACTGCTCCAGAACTTCCATATCATATACAGTATGGCACTCTATGAGCTCATAAACCATGCACACATACATCAAGACTTAGCACCTATAGGGGTGTCTGAGGAAAAACTGAGTTAGATTCATGGAAAGTCAACAAATCTTGGAAGGATGAAGGTTGTTAGGTTTGTAAACCAAACAAACTGCTGTTTTCCTTTCATTGAGGTACAGTAAGCACACCACAGCAGGCTGTATTTCACACATCGACCATCTAGGCGTGTTGATAATTTCGAACAAGCTCAATATGACTGAGATGTTTGCATAACCCTTCAATATATTTGGTTTCATGTCTGCTAGTGGAGACAGCAGTAGAAAACAGAGTTTTTTCTGTAAGAAATCTGAGTGTATTTCTCTGCTCCGCTGGGTTTTCAACAGGCTTGTGGCCAACTAGATGTAATGTTCATTGGTGAGGTCGTGGACTGTGTACCCTGTTTTACTCTCTGGCAAGAGTTTCTGTTGACTTTGGCTAAAGCTGCTAGTCCCTCACTAAGCATGAAACATCCAACTTGGCTTTACCATGTCTTTCAGGGGTAGCAAAAACCCTCTGGTGTCCAAGACTTATTTTGCTTGCATGTTCAGTTTATGACCTCCAGCGCTGTCAAAAAAAAACAGAATTGTTGCATCGATAAAGTTGAAGAGTCGCTACATGTTTTTCTGAAAGCAAAGCCACCACCGTTGCTCAAAACAAAACAGTGTTTCTGAACACAACATGCTAATTATGCTGTCATTCTCTACCTTTGGTGAAGGCTATGAAATCGGAGAAGGTTTGGAGACAGCCCTCATGAGTGAAATCTCAACAGGAGAGACAATATGTGGCACTAGCTGTTAGCTTTTACCTTGGCTTTGATTTACTGAATTCCAGAACTATCTTATGGAAACCATTATCAACTCTACTGCTACACAGCTCTATTTTAACAGCCAGTTCTAAACTGTGAAAATTTATGGGCCGTGGTCACAGCAGAGATGTTACTACATTACTGACTACAGACTAACCCGAGAATGAATAACACTAAGAAGTTGACAGATTAACTGCCTGCCTAGCATATGCACCATCACAATGTATCATTTGGCCACTGCGTATTTGGAGGTAGAAGAACCTCGCTTGTGGATGTTTCACAATACAAAAAACTGTGACCTGGCTCGCTATTTACGTTTGTGCTTCCAGTTTCTATGACTCATTATTGGCCGGCTCCTGCGTCAGCATCACACGCATGTGTTGTGCATGTTTTTTTCTGCACAAAATTTATTATTCTTGTCGCTTTATAAAATTGGGGTTGAACCAACTGTAGTCACATGGACTATTTTAACGATGTTTTTAGTACCTTTCTGGACCTTGGTGGTTAAATTACTGTCTGTGGAGGAGTCAAATACCTCTCAGATTGAAGAAGAAGAATGAAGATCTTATGGGTGTGTAATGATCATAATGACAGAATTTTAATTTTTGGGTGAGCTAACCCTTTAATTTGTGGACTTGGCAAATATTAACACTATAATATTATCACAATAAATTATTTTCTTTCAATCTGACTGTTACGGAGACGTCCGGGTAAGCTGATCTACAGCAGCTTTTGTGCTGGACACCTCCCTAATCACCACAGTTCATCATCATTAGTCTCGTTATCCCCCTGTGTCAGTGTATATAATTTCAGTTCAGTTTGTTTGTTCTTGTCTGGTCTCATTTCTAGTTTGGTTTTGTTGCTTTGTCTCTGTTGGCTCGTGCCTGTCTGGATTATTAAAGTTTACCCTGTTTTTACTAATGTCAATCGTCATGTGTGATTACATCCAGCGCGTAACAATTCTATTATACTTATTTTTAATTATGAATTTAAAAAGTACTTCTGGCATACATTTAAATTGATTACATGGTGTTTGCCACTCCTTATTGCTTTGTTTTGAATCTGCTTTGTTTTGTTACTCCTCATTGCTTTGTTGTCTACTTTATCATCATCATATACAGTATATATTGTCAAATATTGTCTATCATATTAATCTGACGTCACTAGTCTTTAATATTTTAATCTAAATCACTATCACAACACTTTAGCATTGCGCTAGTTTGTAAACTTGTCATCAGTACCCACCGTCATTTCTGTCACGCTCTCCTTTTTCTATGAATTTATCAAACAACTGAGGTAAGTCAGGTCAGTCTACGAACACGCTATGTCAATAAGCTATGTCAATAAGCTATGTCATCTTCTCCTTTCATTGTTACTTGCACTGCCTGTCATATACATAGTGTAGCTTTCTCTGTCAGCGATGAGGGATTCACATGTCATAAATGCAGGGAAATAGTCAGGCTGCCAGAGAAAATATTAGAATTAGAGACACACATCCAAACTTTAATTGAGGACAGTAAGAATACAAGGGCTTTAGATACTGTTTTGGATGCGACTAACTTAGTGAACTCTGTACATTGTTTGGTTCCGGCTGTAGAGCCCGTGCAGCAGAGCAATTGGGTGACCGTGAGGCGGCCTAGTCGTGGGAAAAAACGCCGCTCTTCCGTTCCGATTAGAACATCAAACAGGTTCTCCCGACTCAGTGATGCACCCACTGAGAATCCTGTTGAAATTCTGTTACACAGAACATGAAAATAGGGACACCAGCCACCATTGTCATATGTTTGCCGGGAGCCAGAGCGCCTGACATCAAAGCAAATTTAAAAGTGCTGGCTAATGCTAATCGTAAATACTCTAAGATTATTATTCACTTCCAAACCCATTTAAGGGTAAGAATTTAATTGATGGTCAAAAAGTAAAAACAAAGATAATTCTGATAAACAAATGATAAAACTTGGTGAATATTAGATCCCTTTCTTCAAAAGCACATATTGTAAATGATATTATCACAGAAAATAATGTAGATATGCTGTATTTGACAGAAACCTGGGTAAAACCAAACGATTACAGTACAGGACTTTAAATGAGTCAAGCCCTCAAGGTTACTATTATCGTCACAAACCTTGTCGGAAAGGCAAAGGGGGAGGTGTTGCTGTAATCTAGTAATATCTTCAGTATTAGTCAAAAGTCTTTCAAATATATTTCTTTAGAAGTGATGGTGCTTTATGTAACGTTATATAATGTAAGTGACAAATCCCATTTGACATTTGTGCTGGCAACTGTATACAGGCCACCAGGGCACCATACAGACTTAATCAAAGAATTTTCAGATTTTCTATCGGAGTTAGTACTGGCTGTAGATAAAGATAAAGTCATTATTGTAGGTGATTTTAATATCCATGTAGATAATGAAAAAGACGCATTGGGATTGGCATTTATATATATTCTTAACTCTATTGGAGTTAGACAACACCTGACAAGATCCACCCATTGTCGTGATCATACTTTGGATCTAATATTGTCTTAATGCATTATAGTCCTTCGCGTCTATTATGATCTCAGAATTCTGGCCAGTTGTTAATACCTAGAATATCAAAATCAACCTTAGGTGGTAGTGTTCACTGTTGGCCAGAGGAGAATTGGCCCCCCTAAGCCTGGTTTCTCCCAAGGTTTTTTTTCTCCATTTTTTTGGAGTTTTGGTTCCTTTCTGCTGTTGCCTTTGGCTTGTTTAGTTGAGGACACTTGCTTGATATTCAGTTGTGTCTTTGGTATGCCTGCATTGACGCCATTATATGCGAACTGAGCTGAGCTGAACATCATTGTTTTCTCCAGTGCTGATATACATCACTGTTTTCTCCAGAGCTGATATATATAATCTCTATTGATCTTTGGAACGGAAAGAATCAATACAAATACATAGAATAAGCTGGACAATGACACCATTTTCTTTGGGAGCTGCTGTGCAGCAATTTGACACAATTTGACACAAAATGACACATTTTGGATTGTAAAATACACTATATACAGTGGGGAGAAGAAGTATTTGATATACTGCCGATTGTGCAGGTTTGCCCATTTACAAAGCAAATAGAAGTCTGTAATTATCACAGTTACTATTCTACTGTGAGTGACCGAATCTAAAACAAAAATACAGAAAATCACATTGTATGATTTTTAAGTAATTAATTTGCATTTTATTCCATGACATATGTATTTGATACATCAGAAAAGCAGAACTTAATATTTGGTACAGAAACCGTCTCAGGTTACGCATGTAACCATGGTTCCCTGAGAAGGGAACGAGATGCTGCGTCATTGTTCTGACGCAATGGGAACGCCTCTGCGTGAATGCGTCGTGAAGCCCGTGTAAAATCAGTCCAATGGAGTGAACGAACGTCTAAGGCGGGTGACGTCATTGACCAGGAATCTATAAAGCATACCCATACGTAAGACGATCACAGGTACGCAGGAAGTATGGCTACGCGACGCAGCGTCGCGTTCCCTTCTCAGGGAACCATGGTTACCTGAGATGTTCCCTTTCCAGGGAACTCAAGCTGCATCATCGTTCTGACGCAATGGGAACGTTAATACCCACTCCACCATGCTAACCAGTGCCTGTCTGTGTGAAACCATACTGTGCACACTACGAAGAAAGCACACTTGGCCCCGGAGTGGACGCCAATTCTAGGTTATAAAACCTCACAAATGTATGGGGGGAAGACCACCCCGCAGCATCACATACATCCTGGAGGGAGACTCCTGACAACAATGCTTTTGAAGCAGCCATACTCCTAGTTGAGTGGACTCGGACCACCAAAGGTGAGGGATGGCCGGCCGACTTGTAGGCGAGAGAGATAGCTTCTACTATCCAATTGCTCATTCTCTGCTTAGATGCAGGGCACCCTTTCTTAGGTGACCCGAAACAGACAAACCGTTGATCAGATTTCCACCACAGGGCAGCTCTGTGGACATAAGCATCTAGAGCCCTAACAGGACAAAGCATATAAAGTCTTTCCTGGTCCAGAGTGCCGAAAGGGGGAGGATAGAAGGACGGCAGT
The DNA here is from genome assembly GCA_037194245.1 of Opsariichthys bidens. Taxonomy (NCBI): domain Eukaryota; kingdom Metazoa; phylum Chordata; class Actinopteri; order Cypriniformes; family Xenocyprididae; genus Opsariichthys; species Opsariichthys bidens. Next base: position 677,509 of record CM074297.1, read on the forward strand.
GTGATAGTTCCAGGCACACTAGTGGGAACTTTAGGAATATACCCAGCATTAGGGTCAAGAAACACTTTGACCATTCCTGGAGCAAAGTCTAAACAAGAAGGATAAACCGATAAGGCTTGCAGGTCTCCAACTCTCTAGAACTAATAGCAAAGAGAAAAATAACTTTCAGAGTAAGAATTTTTTCTGTTACTTCCTCGATGGGCTCAAAGGGAGCCAAGGACAGGCCTTCCAAAACAATAGCTAGATCCCATGATGGTACCCTTGAATGAACTGCAGGCCTCAGCCTCAAAGTGCCACAAAGGAAACGAGCTACTAAAGGGTCTCTGCCAACCGACATACCAACCACCGGAGTGTGGTAAGCTGAAATAGCTGCCACATACACCTTTAAGGTGGAAGGAGATAACCCTGCAGAAAAGCGCTCCTGCAAAAACTCCAACACTGTGCCAACTGGGCAATTAACTGGATCTTGTTGATGATTATTGCAACAGGAACAAAAAAGTTTCCATTTCAGAGCATAGAGTTTCCTCGTGGATGGGGCTCTGGTTTGAAGGATGGTCTCTACAACCTCGGTTGAGAGACCTGAATTTCTGAGTTGGGCCCCCTCAGCGGCCAAGCCCACAATTTCCACAGCTCTGGGCGTGGGCGGAAGATTGACCCCATCGCCTGGGATAGAAGGTCCACCCTGACAGGAATTTATAGAGGACGACCATTGAGAAGCGCTATTAGGTCCGAAAACCACACTCGGCCCATCCAAAACAGGGCAATCAGCAGCAAACTGACCCTGTCCCTGCGAACCCTCTCCAGAACCCTGGGGAGCAGAGCAATAGGGGGAAAGGCGTACAGACGCAGCCTGGGCCATGTCTGCACCATAGCGTCCAGCCCTAGAGACGAGATCTCAGACCCCCTTGATGATTTATATATGCCACCACAGCTGTGTTGTCCGAGCGGACTAAAACATGGTACCCTTTGAGGTCTGGGAGGAAGTGTTTTAGTGCTCGAAACACCGCCATCATCTCTAGTCCATTTATGTGCCAGTCGAGATGATGGTCCTTCAACAGACCTCGTACTGAGCGCCCTTCCAGGACCGCTCCCCAACCCGTGAGAGAGGCATCCGTCGTTAGCACTAGGCAACGACAAGAAGCCCCTAACACTGGACCTTGGGACAGGACCCAGCGATTCTTCCACATGTCCAAGGCACGAAGGCATCACCACGTGACTTTGATCATGCAAAATAGGTTCCCTCTCGGGGACAACCCTCTGGTCCTGAGCCACCACTGTAAAGGTCTCATGTACAGCAGGCCAAAAGGCTGGACACTGCTGCCATGAGCCCTAACAATCTCTGAAACTGTTTCACAGTGATGGACTGGCCTAGCTTTAGCTTGTTTACCGCTACTAGTATTGACTCGATACGAGCAGAGGAAAGAGTTGCCCTCATCCACACCAAGTCCCATACTACTCCTAAAAAAGTGGTCTTCTGGACTGGAATGAGCACACTTTTCTTTGAATTGAGCCTTAACCCCAGTTTCTTGATGTGGCTGAGAACGACATCTCGATGTCAAACCGCCATCTGTTCGGACTGAGCTAAAATGAGCCAGTCGTCTATGTAGTTCAATACGCAAATGCCCTGGAGTTGTAAAGGAGCCAGAGCTGCATCCACGCATTTTGTGAACGTGCGGGGTAACAAAGCTAGGCCGAATGGAAGAACCCGATACTGGTTAGCTTCGCCCCCGAAAGCGAACCTCAGGAACTTCCTGTGTTGAGGAAGGATGGAAATGTGGAAATAAGCGTCCTTTCGATCTATCGTGACAAACCAGTCCTTAGACCTGATCTGAGACATGATTTGCTTGCTTGCTTGCATCTTGAACTTTAATTTGCCCACTGAACGATTTAGCAGATGAAGATCTAAAATCGGACGTAACCCTCCATCCTTCTTCGGAACTATGAAATAACGGCTGTAAAACCCTGATTCTCTGTCTGAAAGAGGAACATGTTCTATGGCCTCCTTCTCCAGCAGAGCTTTCACTTCTTGTTCCATTACCAGAGCCTGCTCGGGACCCACTACCGTGAATAGGACCCCGTTGAAACTGGGTGGTCGAAAACTGAACTGAATTCTGTAACCCTTTTCTATAGTTTGCAGGACCCATTGAGAGACGTTAGGCAGAAGTTTCCACGCTGCCAGAAAATCTACTAAGGGAACCAGCCACTCGAGGCTGGCCTCTGGATTTACTCGCGCAATCATCTCAGTGCCCTGAAGCGGCGAACCAGCAGGGAACAACCAAACTGACTGCAACATCCTTATAAGAGGATGCGAGCTCCCCGGCGCCGCAGCGTCGAGGGAATGATCCCATAGCATCAGTGACGCAGTGTTGTGGGACAGAATCATATGCTCGCTTGAAACCTCTGCGCCCCGAAACAGGTGGCGGGGTTGGCAGAAAGGCCTCCTGAGGGCCCCGGGAGGAGACGGGCACCGTGAAATGAGGCATACTCTCTCTCCCCCCGGAGGGGACTGCCCCCAAAAGTTTGACGTCCATGGTGTCAGGACTTCTTCGCCGTAGCCTTCTTCGAGATGAGAAAAGTGTATCGGCCCGTTCCCCGTTTTTTTTGAGGAGGAGCCCAGGTGGCGACACTCTGCTTTTGTTGAGATCTATAAGAGGAGCTTGTACTTGGTTTTTGCTGCTCCCACCCAGCAGCAGCAGGGACATGAGAAGTTTTTAATGGAAGAAACTTAGAATAGACTGCAGCTTGCTTCCTTGACTCTTGAAACCTCTCAACAACTGTGGTAACAGCGTCGCCAAAGAGGCCCGCGGGGGAAACAGGGGCATCAAGGAGAAAACTTTTATCACGTTCCTTGATGCCTGACAAATTAAGCTACAAATGCCTCTCCGTGGCCACCGGGGCTGCCATACACTGGCCGACTGACTCCTTGGTGGCCCGGAGAGATAAATCTGTGGCTTGACGCAGTTCTTTGATCGGGTCAAAATTCGCTTCCTCAGACTCATCGATGTCCCTGAGCAAATCAGCCTGGTATGCTTGCAACACTGACATTGTGTGCAAGCATGACACAGCCTGACCTGCCGCAGAATAAGCTTTTCCCACCAATGCTGATGTAGTTCGAACTGGTTTTGTGGCCAGCGTTGGGGCTTTAAGAGACGACGATATTTCAGGAGAGATACAATTAGCCAGCGTCTCTTCTACCTTTGGCATCGCTGAATAACCATTAGTCTTTCCTCCTAATATATTAGAGTAATTCAATTTCATTGGTAAATATACTCTAGATAAGACAGGTTTATTCCATGACTTCAACACCTCAGTGTGAACGTCACAAAAAAATGGTAAGCCCCAGCACGGAGGTTGTGCGTGAGACGGGAGAAATCTTTCGTCTAGCAGATTTTTTTGTCGCACTTCATGTGTCTCGGCTGGCCATTCAATCTTTAACTTTGACACAGCGTGAGTTATAACCTCCATAAGCTCCTCATATGCTGGAGTGTGGGGTGGCGAGTCCAACACATCACCAGGATCCACGCTAACCTCATCCATTTCCTCAGAACCAGACAGGTGAAGCGCGGGTGCTTCCACCGGGATGGAAGAACTTGGCCCACTCCTCCATACAGACCTTCTGGGTAACACGGACTTTCAGCTCCCTCCAAATATTTTCTATTGGGTTCAGGTCTGGAGACTGGCTAGGCGACTCCAGGACCTTGAGATGCTTCTTACGGAGCCACTCCTTAGTTACCCTGGCTGTATTTTTCGGGTCGTTGGCATGCTGAAAGACCCAGCCACAACCCATCTTCAATGCTCTTACTGAGTGAAGGAGGTTTTTGGCCAAGATCTCGCGATACATGTCCCATCCATCCTCCCCTCAATACGGTGCTGTCATCCTGTCCCCTTTGCAGAAAAGCATCCCCAAAGAATGATGTTTCCATGTCCCTGATGTCCTTACACAGGTCTCTGGTCTTGGGCATTGTGGAGTGGTTGGAGTCTATTTGATTGAGTGTTTGGACAGGTGTCTTTTATACAGGTAAATAGTTCAAACAGGTGCAGTTAATACAAATAATGAGTGAAGAACAGGAGGGCTTCTTATAGAAAAACTAACAGGTCTGTGAGAACCGGAATTCTTTCTGGTTGCTGATCAAATACTTATGTCATGCAATAAAATGCTCAAAATTAATTATTTAAACATCATACAATGTGATTTTCTGGATTTTTGTTTTAGATTCCATCACTCACGGTTGAAGACTATCTATGATTAAAATTACAGACTTCTACGTGCTTTTGTAAGTGGGCAAACCTGCAAAATCGGCAGTGTATCAAATACTTGTTCTCCCCACTGTAAGTAAAGGTGACTTAACTTGACATGACGTATCACCCAGCATACCCAGTTAAAACAGCTCTCTCTCTCTCTCTCTCTCTCTCTCTCTCTCTCTCTCTATATATATATATATATATATATATATATATATATAAAGAGAGAGAGAGAGAGAGAGAGATCGCCTGAGCATTTAGAATATAACATTATTCAGGTTTGATGTCCAGAATAAAATCCATTATAAAAAATTTTAACATTTGAATGTTCGCTATGGATAGCGATCTTTGCATTTGTCCTTTTTACAGCTAAGAGAATTTTCCATATTATACAGAGCTAAAACAAGTTCCTTTGCAAAAGTTTGTTTCAATTTAAAAGTCTCTTGCGACTGACTCATTGAATGAGTCTTATTCACTCGTAAATCCATCATCTAATATGATCTATTATGCCCTAATGGACCCTTTCTCAATACCAAATACAACATATTTATGTAAAATAATATTTATTTAATAACAATATGTACAATTAACAACAATAGCCATTATAAATGACATTAGTGTGGGTTTTACAAATATTTAACGAATGAAAAGGATTTTAAAGAGCTGGTTGACAAAACTTAGTAACAACATTGGATCCTCAAACTATCAGTCAAACCTCATAAATCCGGCCCACCTCTATCGTGAATGAAATGTCGCATGCAGTATGGAGAACTCTGCTTCTTTGCAATGCAAAGGTAAAGGCAAATCCCTGAAGCACTGGTCGAGATGAAGCTGTTCTCGGTGGTTGCACGACCCCTGAACGGCTGCTGATGGCCTGGAGCTCACATCTCCGAAAACGTCTAAACAAATTGTAAAATAGGCGGTATGATTAAATATGAGGCACATGTTTCATTCTCACCTAAAAAAACTTCTTAAAACTACAGTTCATGTTATAACAAGTGTAGTATTCGCAAAAATTCTGGTGGATTTGCACAGCCGCCATGACAGTCGCTTGAAGTGAAGTGATACAAATGGTAAAAAGGTAGGAGTGCTGTTATCACTAAAATATTGCACAGCTATCAGCCAATCAGATTCGAGAACCAAAAAGAACTCTTGTATAAAAACGTAGCTGTGCGATATTGCTGTATATCTGTCACACCCATGGACTGTGTTTTGTGATGTCTCTGTTCATTTGCCCTCCGTGTGTTTACCTGATCAGTTCATTTCCCGCACCTGTTTCTGTTTACCCTAATTGCGTTCCTCCCTTTATATTCTCCTTGTGTTTGCTCAGTCTCTGTCGGTTCTTGCGTCTGTGTAAGTATGCTGTGTGTTCCTGCTTGTCTGTACCAAGCCTGTCTGGATTAAAACCCGTTTATGACTTATCTTCTTCGTCTTGGTGTCTTTGCCCTAACCACAGCGTGACAGAAGAACCGACCCACAAAATTGTAAGAGTGTGATTGTTAGCAGCGTCTTCCACCGTTTTTGTTTCCCGTTTTTTAGTTTCGTTTTTGTTTGTTACATTTTCCCCTGTCATGGATATGCCCGGTGTTCGTCTCCTACTGCTAGAGCAGGAGGACCAAACATTGGAGGACCACACGCAGACCTTCTTAGATCTCGCGTATCTTACGCACTTTCCGGGCGACTGCTTCTGCACATTCTACGAGGTGAGCTTAAACGCCACATGCAGAGCGCAGTTGTCCTGAGAGGGTCCGCATGTGGACTTTGAAGCCTTTGTGGAGTGGGTGCTGGCGAGCTGCAACTCGCTATGCACCGTCGGCCCGGAAGAAGACCCCGCCAGCCCCACTCCGGACCCAGAGCGAGACCAGCCACCATCTCGCGGCACGGAACGCCCGCACGAGCCATCGCCAAATGGAGCGACAGAGCCCAGGAACGCCGTGGAGTCAGACCCAGGAAGTGAGTGTGACCAAGCGCGTGAGCCGGCTACAGCGCTCGTGAGGGAGCCTGCGGTGGAGAGCGAGGGCGAGGAGGAAAGCCCCGCCCACTGCACGGCCGCTGAGGGTGAGCATGGACTGTGCTCAGAGGACTACTTTTGTTCGGTATATTTTGAATCATCAGCCTGTCCCAAGTCGATTGAATCATCTGCCTGTCCCGAGTCGATTGAATCATCTGCCTGTCCCGAGTCGATTGAATCATCTGCCTGTCCCGAGTCGATTGAATCATCTGCCGGTCCCGAGTCGATTGAATCATCTGCCTGTCCTGAATCATCTGCCTGTCCCGATTCGATTGAATCATCTGCCTGTCCCGAGTCGATTGAATCATCTGCCTGTCCCGAGTCGATTGAATCATCTGCCTGTCCCGAGTCGATTGACTCATCTGCTTGTCCCGATTCGATTGACTCATCTGCCTGTCCCGAGTCAAGTGAATCATCCGCCAGTCCCGAATCTTCTGAGTCGTCTGCCTGTCCCGAAATCCCACCCAGCCTCCCTCTCCCACCTCCTCTCATCCATCTGCCATCTCCGCTGCAGCCAGCCAGCCCCTCTGCTCACCCTCAGCCTTCCATCAACGGCGTGAGCACGCAGTGGGCCTGCCAGTCTCCAGCTCCATTGGGGGCAGTGGATCCTGGGTCTCCGCCTCCCACCTCCTTGACCAGGACTCCTCCTCGGCCAGTTGGTCCACCAGCTCCTCGTTGGCTCCAACCTCCCTCGTCTGCACCGTGGCCCCTCAGTCCACCAGCTACGCCGGGCTCCCTCATCCCTCCGGCTCCGCCTTGGTCGCTCGTCGACCTGCCCTCGCCGCTGGACTACACTCCTCTGGCTGCGCCTCGTCCTTTCGTCCCTCTGGCTCCGTTGGCGTCCTCGCTCCCTCCGACGTCGCCTGGGTCCTCTGTCGCTCCGGCTCCACCGCGGCCTTCAGGATCCCCGCCTGCGCCTCAGTCGGAAGAGCCGCCTACGTCGCCGCGTCCCGTCGGATCCTCGGGGTCGCCCTGGCTCGTCGGCGTTCCAGCTACACCCTGGTCTCCTCTACCACCTGCTCCGCCACAGTCTGTCGCCACCCTGGTGCCGCCTGCCTGCCCTTCCTCCACCATGGCTGCTTCCTCCTGCGGCTCCACCATGGGCGGTGGGCGTGACTGTGGCCTGGGTCCCACCATCTACTCCTCCCTGGTTTCTGTTATCGTCTGCCACGTGGTCTGCATGTCGTCCTGTCTGCCCGTCGTCTCCTCGTCCTCCACCGGAGCCCCCTCCCTCCCTCCGCAGTTGGTCCATCTACGGCGCGAGGACGCGCCTTCCGGGGGGGGTGTAATGTCACACCCATGGACTGTGTTTTGTGATGTCTCTGTTCATTTGCCCTCCGTGTGTTTACCTGATCAGTTCATTTCCCGCACCTGTTTCTGTTTACCCTAATTGCGTTCCTCCCTTTATATTCTCCTTGTGTTTGCTCAGTCTCTGTTGGTTCTTGCGTCTGTGTATGTATGCTGTGTGTTCCTGCTCGTCTGTACCAAGCCTGTCTGGATTAAAACCCGTTTATGACTTATCTTCTTCTTCTTGGTGTCTTTGCCCTAACCACAGCGTGACAATATCAGCATAATGTGATTACAGGTGAATCACAGCCATGCTGATTTACAGCCATATCGCATGGCTACTCGTGTGATATTGCTCATATATATATATTTATATATATATATATATATATATATATACACATACATACATACATACAAGGATAGTATAGTTTATATAAATTTAAACTTTTATAAATAAATTGTGATTTTAAACTCTGAATAGTTTAAAAACTAACTAGCAATATCTCTATTGTAAAATGCATAGATTAAAAATTATATAACCGCATCTGGAAAATTTCCAGAAGGTACAAAGACTGTTGAGATCATTCAGACCTGTTCCATAATATCATCTTCTGAGTCAGCCTGATCATCTACAATCATTCCTGCTTTGGCACAATCCCATGCCTGAATCCATTCTTCAGCTGTGGAGCACCAGGCAGATTTAGAGAGGCCTTCTTTCCAGAAGCTGAGGACTGACCCCGCATTAAGTATTTCCGTTTTTCTTTTAAGGATTACTGGAGCAGAGCAGAGGGAAAAGCGAAGAGCCTTGATGAGACTGTGTCTACCCTTAAGGCCTTTCATGAAAACCAGCTGAATTCACATTACAAAAAGAAAATGTGAAGGAAGACCTGGCTGTTGTCATACCTGAGCAATTTCTGTTATTACATATATGACAAAAATATAAATAACAAAACAATCTCTGCTCGCTGACTGAATACATAAAGCCTTCTTGTGCTATAAAAACTGATGTTGAAATTACAGTCAATTATTCCCTAAAATAAAATCTTGAAAAGGGTATGGGGACATTTTATGAGTCCTCATATTTAAAATAGCTTTAAAAAACATATTAAACAATGATGTATTAAAATTTTAAAATCCAGAATGTTTTCTGTGATGGGTAGGTTTAGGGGCAGGGTTAGTATAGGGGGATAGAATGTACAGTTTGTACAGTATAAAAACCATTACACCTATGGAATGTCCTCACTTTGATAGCAAAACGTGTGTATGTGTGTGTTTGTGAGGAAAAATCACATTTTAAATTGTATACTAAGTGAAACTGCTAGGAGAGCAAGTCTTCCGCTTCAAATGTAGTCAACTACAAATTTGCCCCAAAAACACTTCAGTATATTACTGAAGTACAATTACTCAAGTATTTTTACCAGTACAAAACAAGGAAACTACAGAATTGGCATAAATAGTTTGTACATTGTCCAATGTACTTTGCCATCAATAAATTTGCGCAATCACTGAAACTGAACACAATGAAAAAAAAACACCAACAGTTCAATTGTGCTCTTTATTGGCTTTCTCTGTACAAAATGAGACATCAGATCTATCAAGTTAGAACATTTGAGCAAAAGAGAGAATGTTTGGGAACTAAGGTCTAAACTAACAAATCTTCCAAACTTCCACATTAAAGGGCCATGGCCCTCAAATACAGCTCCATTCCTTTGATTACTTCACAATGTCAAATGCAAACTGAATTCTCCATTTCTGTGCATGCATATGTGTCAAGATGGATATGTGTCAAGATGGATATGTGTGCAGAGCTCTAAAACGGCTTGTTACAACAGGAGTTTGATGGCATACGATTGGTGGGCTCAGTGGTAATTGAGGCCACCTGTGATAGGGTAAAGTAAAACCTGCGTTACAGCCTGTGCTGTGGGGTAGTATAACAAACAGAGCTCAAAAAGGTGCTTGCGCCCTTGCTTGAAACTTTATCGCAAATTTTTAGAACTTAAAAACATTTCAAAATGGACCATAATTACCATACAAAATTTAGTTAAAGACTTTTAGTTAAAGTTTGTGTAAGCATGTCTTAACTTTTGGGAGTCAATTTGGGAGATAAATCAAATATCCTGTTTCACCTGGAAAGATGAAAGTAAAATGGGTTGCAAATAAAAATAAGCTGAAAAATTGACTCATCTGACCCCAGCACACTGTCTTTTAGACCATCTGAGATTAGCTCGGGCCCATAGAAATCGGCAGCATCTCTGCATACAATCGATGTATAGCATTCTCCTTTTCTCCTCTGCAACAGAGATTTGAGTTGCATTTCTTAATGCAGCGTCAGACTGTTAAGTGAAAACTGAAGTATTCCCGATTCTATGTGGCTGTATTTAATACAGTAGCATGACAGTCTCTAATGCAACGCCATCTGAGGGCTCAAAGGTCATGCACTTTTCTTGAGAGTTCACCTTCCTTGAAAGTGGATTGGACAATTCCTCTCTCTACTAGCCTCATTTGATTTCAACCGACTCATCACCACAAGCATCCACAAATCTGGCAACCAACTGGACCTGATCTACACACGTAACTGTATCACTGACAACATTCTGGTCAAACCTCTGCATGTCTCTGACCATTTCTTCATTACTTTTAATCTGCAACTAATTTGTGCACCACCAACCACTTCACATGTTTCCTTCAGAAGAAACCTGCGCTCTCTTTCCCCTACTCATCTTTCCTCTGATGTGTCATCCTCCCTTCCCTCAGACACGCAATTCTCATCTTTGGATGTAAATACTGCTAAACACACTTTATGCTCCACTTTATCTTCTTCCCTAAACAGTATCTGTCCTCTGTCATCCAGACCAGCACATGCAACTCCTTCTAACCCCTGGATATCCGATGCACTTCATGAAGACCGGACCAAACTCAGGGCAGCAGAAAGGAAATGGCACAAATCAAAGGACCCATCTGACCTAGGTTCGTATCAAGACCTGCTATCACCTTTTTCTGGTGGAGTCCATGCAGCTAAGTCCTCATACTTCCACAACAAGATCAACAGCGCTACAAAGCACATGCTCACTCTTCAAGACATTCAACGCACTCCTCTGTCCCCCTCCACCACCACCCACCACATCTTTAACCGCTGATCAATTCACCAATTTCTTCACTGACAAGACATCTTCCATCAGTAGCCAGTTCTCTGCACCACCCACTCAGGAACTCAGCCCCTCCTCATCCACTAATCTTCTCTCTTCCTTCTGTCTTCTCACGGAGGCGGAAGTATCAAAACTTCTCCTCTCCACTCATCCCACCACCTGACCTTTAGACCCCACCCCCTCACACCTTCTACAAGCCATTTCTCCCACTCTTTTACCAGCACTTACACACATTATTAACTCGACTCTCCACACAGGCACTTTCCCTACCACATTCAAGCAGGCTCAGGTAACCCCACTGCTTAAAAAACGCACGTTAGACACATCACTTGTAGACAATTACAGACCTGTCTCTCTCCTACCATTCATATCGAAAACACTTGAACGAGTTGTGTTCAACCAGGTATCATCCTTCTTCACACAGAACAACCATCTGGATGTCAACCAATCTGGATTCAAGAGCGGCCATTCCACCGAGACTGCACTACAGTCTGTCACAGAATCCCTGCGGATTGCAAAGGCTGGTTCCAAATCATCTGTTCTCATTCTACTGGATCTATCTGCTGCCTTCGACACCATAAACCACCAAATTCTTCTGTCCACCTTCTCGTCACTTGGCATCTCAAGTACTGCACTTCAGTGGTTTGAGTCCTATCTCACTGGTAGGTCTTTCAGAGTCGCCTGGGGAGGGGAGGTATCCAAACCTCATCAACTGTCACCATGGTTCCTCAGGGTTCAGTTCTTGGTCCCCTCCTATTTTCCATTTATACTACATCACTGGGTCACATCATACAGGCACATGGTTTCTCCAACCACTGCTATGCTGATGACACACAACTCTACCTGTCCTTCCAACCAGATGATTCCACAGTAGCTGCACGTATCTCAAGCTGTCTGGCGGACATCTCCACGTGGATGGAAGAACACCACCTGCAACTCAACCTGGCAAAGACTGAGCTTTTAGTCTTCCCTGCCACTCCTACTCTACAACACGACATCAACATACAGCTTGGTACAACCACCATTACCCCATCAAAGTCGGCCAGAAATCTTGGAGCTATCTTCGATGACCAACTGACCTTCAGAGACCACATCTCAAAGACGGCGCGGTCATGCAGATTTGCACTTCGCAACATCAGGAAAATCCGTCCCTTCCTGACTGAGCACGCAACACAACTGCTTGTCCAGGCCCTGATCATTTCAAGGCTTGATTACTGCAATGCTCTTCTGGTTGGACTGCCGTCAAGTGCAATCAAACCTCTTCAAATGATCCAGAACGCTGCTGCACGTCTTGTCTTCAACGAGCCTAAGAGAGCCGACGTCACGCCCCTCTTCATCTCTTTGCACTGGCTACCCCTCGCTGTTCGCATCAAGTTCAAAGCGCTGATGCTTGCTTACAGATCCACCACAGGCTCTGCACCTTCCTACCTCCACACACTGCTACAACGCTACGTCCCCACCAGAAGCTTGCGATCACTAAAGGAGCGAAGGCTTGTGGTTCCGTCACAGAGAGGCACAAAATCACTCTCCAGAACATTCTCCTTCACTGCTCCCTGCTGGTGGAATGATCTCCCTACTTTCATCAGGAATGCAGAATCCCTGGCAATATTCAAGAGACAGCTGAAAACTCATCTCTTCCGTGAACACTTGATCCCCTCATAAAAAAACCCAAAAAAAACCCTTTCCTTCCCTTTTTCCCTTCCTACTCTAGCTTATGGTACTGAGCAATGTATGAAACTTGTATTGTGAGCACTTCCTGTGTTATTTGCCAATTCATGATGAATCGCTTGTTTGTTTTCCTCACTTGTAAGTCGCTTTGGATAAAAGCGTCTGCTAAATGACTAAATGACTAAATGTAAATGTAAACGTAAATATTCAAGAGACAGCTGAAAACTCACCTCTTCCGTGAACACTTAATCCCTTCATAAAAAAAAAATTTAAAAAAAATCTTTTTGAAACTTCATTCGGAAAAGAACAGGTGAATATAACAGGCATGTTCAGAAAAACTCAAATCAAGGATTTCAAGATCATGAATCGAGATACAATGCAGCAACACAAGGTCTAATGTGTGGCCCTCTTTGTGAGCTGGACAATTTATGAATGAATCAAAAGAGTCCATCAAATTAGCCAAATCCTTGGCTAGGGAGCTTGACTCACAACAAATGTGAAAGTTAAAGTCCCCTACAATCAAAAGCCGATCATTCTGAAGGACACTGTCTCCTAAGCTTGCAAACTCATTGAAAAAAATCCTTATTTGGTTTTGGAAGGTGATAAACCACAGCAATGGCTAGATGGTCGCTCTTTATCCCCCATACTCAACACAGTCTCAGTCACTAATAAAAAATCCAATTTGTTTAGGGTGAAGAAATCTTGCAAAATAAATTTTTATTTAAGAGATTGCGTGTTTGCCAGAGCCATCCTGACACACACTGGATAGCAGTCCTGCTGTGCTGCATGGCACCGTGAACAGAGATTGCAGACATTCACACCTCCGTGACAAAGACGTGGGGATTAAAAACTTATCCTGGGTCATAGGTAAAATCCATTGATAAGCCACCTCGAGCGCAACAAACCGGCAAGATCCAGGCCATTATGTGATTTCAGCTGACGCACTAAACTTAATTTTAGGTTAGCCGCTATACCCCCATGCTTGCCTTTTCTCCTGCGATGTTTCCTTCCAGGAAAGGTCCATTGCAGCTGGCTTTCACAGGCCGGGACAGTCATCAAAAAGGGAGAGGATAAGTTTGATTGAAAGAATTTCAAATCAGTGTTTGATGAAACCTCAACAAAGTCCATTATATTCAAGAGCATTTGACAGTCACAGACAATCAAGTTAAAAGATAAATAATAAACCAAGCAACAGACAGCCAGCCATGCACACCGGCGCCATCTTGTCCCCAACACTGAGGGGACAAGATAATAATTAATAATCTTATTTAGTACTATTAACAAGGTTCTACATAATTTTACTACTACATTTCCGAGGAGTCTTCTGCAGTTTGCAATGATTTTGATGAGTTTTGTTATTACGAAGATTCAAAATATTCGCTCTAAAATTTCAAAATCTGGAAAAATCTCTTTTGCCGACTACTGCAATTTAGATACTGTAACTAGCTTCAAGCCTGTGTCTCTATCCTATCTAATAGATATTATTTGTCATATGAAATCTGCATCTTGTTCTTTGGATCCTATTCCCCCATTTTTTATAGTAGAAGTATTGGGACACTACTTGCCTGTGTGTCCAGTTTATAATTAATCGTAGTCTTACTAAAGGCTATGTCATGTTTTAATCATGCAATGATACAGCCGGGGCTTAAAAAGGCTACTCTACACTCAAAAAAATATTTCAGTCTAAACATAAGTTTTATGTCATTTAATTACATAGCAATTTTCCATCCATTTGGATTACATAGATTGAACATAAACACACTAATAAACTTAATGTGATTCATATTTGTCAGTCATATGTAAATTAAATAGGTAAGATTTATGTAATAGTTCACAGAAAAATGCCCAGGTTAATGAACATTGTTTAGTGGTCGTGTGTGCGCACTACTGAGTTAAAGTACCATTGAAGCAGTGTCAGAGATAATGAGATGATTGAACATTAATGATGAACACCTGCTGTTAACAAGCAGAATCACTGAAGGACAAGATCAGATCTCTCAAGATCTGATTGAACAACTCCAACATACTCTACAAAACTTTCCCAGCTTCACTCACAACTAACTACACTGACTTTATTTCTGTCATACGTCTACAGAAGTTCTTATGAGAACTAACAGGTTTAGATGTTGATTTATTGAAATCATTTGAAGTTGCCGTCTTTAAGGTCAGTGTTGGCTTTAATTGGGCTCTTGACTCTATTGTATTAACTGATCTCTGTCTGTTGTTACTGAGTGTTGTTAAAACACTTTTGCAATGGCTCAAACATTAAGCAAATGTTTGATCATGTGTTGATGGTTGAGTTATTTTGGATAGAATCAACATTTAATAATCTGTTCTCAACCCGAGTTTAAACTTTGAAGTGGGTGGTGCATTACCATTAACCTCTGTTAATTCTCAATAAGAGCTTCTGTAGACATGTGAAAATAAAGTCAGTCTGGTCAGTAATAAGTGAAGCTGGTAATGCTGTTTGTGGAGTTGATTAATCAGATCTCCAGAGATTGAATGTCATTTATCTTCAGTTGATTTCATCTAAGACTGGCCGAAGCTGTAGTTTCTGTTCTTGTTGTTCATCTTTTCTTCATTGATTTGGCTTGTTAACAGCAGATGTTCATCACTAATGTCCAGTCATCACTCAATCACTTCATTATCTCATTAACTCCAACACTGATTCAGTGTTACATTTAACAGCCTATAGAGTGCACACTGCGCAGTGTTCATTTCATCTGGGCTAACCCATGTGGGGCCTACATGGAAACTGAGGACAAAACTGTCTGGACCCCACTTAGGCAACCCACATCAGACCCACCTGGGTGTATTGGCTGGGAACTACCTTCTCAAGTAATTCAGCAACAAATTGGAGGTTTGATATACACTCAAAAAAATGAACACAGCCGGTTGTTCACTTTATATAATATATTTATATTCAGTTTACTTATAATAATTGAATTTTTTGACTTGAAATGTTTTTTTCTATTAAGGTCCACGTAATTATATCTCAACTTAACTGTACAAAATCCTAACGTGTTGTCTAAACGCAAACCATTTATGTTAAGTAAAAAATTCTTACATCCAGAGGGTGGCAGTATAGTGCGAACCCAACTGCCATGAAACCCCGAAGATGAAACCCCAAAATTCATTTGTTAGTTCTGAGTTGCTAATTTCTGTTTGTATCCTGTTTACCTTTAATTATCAGTAGCAACTGATAATTTCAGTTTTCAACATATCATGTATGTTTTAAATTTAAATTTTAAATTATTTTAAGTTATATGGTCTGTTATTTGCAAAACTTAACACTACATAACTCCAATTCTAGAAAATGTTAACCACTGTACAACGTATGTATACTGTACAAAGACAACATTGTTTTTCATTTTAGTAAACATTGTTTGGGGTCCAAAAAGACCCCCAAAACCCTATAGGGGTTAATAAAATGCTCAGTGAGTGTACAAAATTTTGAGGAATCAGTTTGGACCAAAAGTTAGTACACTGTAAAATCCAATAGTGATTTTAACTCTTATTTTTTAGTTAAGTTTACTTAATGTCTTAACTTAATTGCAAATCTCTAGTAATCTGTACTATTCACATACTACGTCTTGTTTTACTCATAAACCCCAAGTAAAGATTAATTGACTGGTTTGAGTACAACTTTGTCAAGCAAAAAAAAAAAAAAAAAGAAAAAAGAGTTTTGAGGCAGGGCTTTTCTTAATAGACTTTTCCCTCATTTCCTCCACTTCTGCAGTTATCTGTCTCTGTTTGAATTCACTGATTTGCCAAAGTCATCTTAAATGTTCAAATGTAAATTCAACTGAAAAATTTGAGAGAACATCAAATAAGCTGACTTCATAAATTGACACTGATTTTCCTAAAATAACCATTATGGTGGATGGTGTTTCCTTTGCTTGGGCACTTCATTTAGATTCTTATAAGTTCATTTATGTTCTGTTTTGATGCAGAGATGCAACAAGAAATCACAGATTATATATACATATGTGACCGAAATTCACAATTCATATATTATTAAAATATGAAGTAAAATTATGAATGATGTGACTTTTGTCTCTCGTTCCAAATAATGATCATTTATTTTTAAGTTAATAGTAACACAAATAAACAGTTGGTGAATCTTTTAAGTGGGTTGGTACAGTTCTTCTAAATTTGTGACAATATTGAGTAATTGACTACACATGCATCACACAGACTTCAATATTCAGCATGCTAAACACAACAATGGTGACAAATTTTATTTAAAGTAAATTATCAAGTACACTCTACAGTTCTTTAGTCACTAGAACTCAGATGTAAGTCAATTATACTTACTAAGCTTTTGTCAGTACAACATACTATTCCTTTTTCACTTTACTTACGAATTGAATGTTTTGTTGAAAAATGATTACTTTGAATAGACAAATATGTAATATGCAACTTATAAACAAATTTGGTTAGTCCATATAACATAACTGACTTAAGTTAGTAAAACTCAAACATCTCATGTTGAGCAAAAATAAGTGATAATATTTGGCTTGACTCAAAAATATTATATCTCTCTAAAACAACCACATTAAGTTAGATAACATTGAAATATTTGTTTTCAACTTACATAATTAATTTTTGTGGAACCTGTTGACAAGAAAAAATTAATTAAAGTCAAGGTTTCATTTTTTTGAGTGTAGGTCCATAGTTCAGAACAGTGTTATGGAGACCTGACTTCTTAAGAATTGGGGTGACGGCAGATCATGTGGAACACAACCAGTGGCAAGAGATCTGTTTATAATATGAGTAATAAGTTGGATGAGTTAAGGCAAAAAGTTTTAAGTAGGTATGTTGGAATTGGATCAAGCGTACAGGAGGCAGAGTTAGATTTGATAATCAGTTGTTCAACCGCAGATGTATTTATGGGTAAAGAAGTTTTGCCTACGAGCTATCAAGGCTTGAAAATGTTATCAATTTTATGTAGAAGAAATGACTGAAAGCTTTCACGGAGATCAACAAAGTCATTAATAGCTATGGACAATGGTTTGACAAGTTATTTTTTGCATTAGGTTTCATTAATGACAGGAGAAAGGTAGGTAGAGTGCACAGTGTTAAGCCTTTGACTTGCTTAAGTTATTGATATACAGCAGTGTTTTTGATATGCCTGCATTTGGCACCGTTATATGTGGACGATAACGTCACTGTTTTCTGCTGTGCTGCTATACCTAAATTAACTAGACTAATAACTATTGATATTTGCAACGGAATGAATCAATAATATATAGAATAAGCTGGACAATGACACCATTTTCTTTGGGAGCTGCTGTGCAGCCAAAATTATTTGCCAATTATCAATGTAAAGCTGCTTTGCCACAATTTGCACTGTAAAAAGCGCTATGTAAATAAAGATGACTTGACTTGACTTGACTTAAATGATTCTTTATATTTCACTATTGAATCTGAAAAAGCCATAGCATGCACTAGAAGGGAAGATTTTTTTATAGTCGTTCAAGAAAGCTACATTTAGTTTTTATTGCTCTAAGTTCAGGGGTGAACCACGGAGAGGAATGAGTGGATGGGACAGCTCTAGTTTTTTAGTGGAGCAAGACCATCCAAAACATTACAAATAGATTAATTATAGGTTGAAAGTATCTCATCAAGGCTCAGGAGATTGAGTGAGGAAGGAAGATGGGAGGGCAGCAATAGTAACAGAAAAATTGTCAGCAGTAACAGATTTCAGGTTTTAGTTTTTTGTTTTACAAGAGGGAGAGAAAAGCCAAAGACAACAAGTTTATGATCAGAAATGTCCAATTCAAAGTGAAAAGTTCAGTCAATTCGGAGAGAAAGTTCTTATTATACTTAGGGAATCGACAGAATCAAAAGTGGAGAGGGACCAGCACGTTTAAATGATTCAAATCTAGAAACAACAAGAAAATCATATTTGGTCATTTTATAATTCTTCTTAAAGACCACAACCAGACCATCACTTCTGCCAGTAAGATGAGGTTTAGTCAGATAACTATATCCAGGAGAGGTTAAAAGGTTAAGTTCAATGAAATCATCAGACATTTGCCAGGTTTCAGTTATAAATAGTAAATCCAGATTTCTCTCAGTTATAATGTCATTCAGCAGTGTGCACTTAGCAGTCAAGGAACAAGAGTTAAAAAGTGCGCAGTTGTCGATGGAGCACATGTCGAGAAAGAAGTATCTCTGGTTAAGGGTATGAGAGTACTGATGTGATGGAGATTCATATAAAAAAATTAAACTGAAACTGAAACATTCAACTGAGTACCTTGCCCTATACAGACTATACAGATATACTGATATTTCTTTCGATTCCCTGAATCTTTTTGGTATGGTATGGTAGATGGTGAAAGACATAAATTCTTTGCAATCTTGCATTGAGAAATGTGTTTTTTGAATTGTTTGACAATGAACATGACACCCACACCTATTACAAATTCACCTGCTAATTGTGGACTGTTTAAGAACAGTTTAACCTGGATATTATATAATCTTTTCACTTTTATTTTGCTTCTGTCCCAGCATTTTTGGAGTTTGTTGCAGCCATCAAAATTAAAATTTGTTTATATTCACAAAATACAATTATGTTGGTCAGTGAAAACATTGGAAATCTTTTCTTTTGTCATTGCACTTTTGTCAGTTAAAAAAAGGTTCAAGAGAATTAACAAATCACAGATGGTGGTTTTTATTGCGTTTTACAAAATGCGTTTTACAAAAAGATTTTTCTGAAAATGGGGTTTGCAGTAGAAATAATTAGGTGTTAGTGTTTAATCAAATTCGTTATATAATCACGATGGTAGCAAACACAATTTCTAAACCATAAAAAGCACTATTTTTTTCCACCACTCTCCTCAGCATGCAATCTAAATGAACTTCAAACAACATGCAAGAATGCACAGAATAGATGGTCAAATTAGGGCTGGATGACTTGGAAAAAAAAATGGTTTAGGAATATTTTGGAATGGTTTACGATTATATTTCGCAACTATCATTGCGTTTTTGTGGTTAAAAACATGAGACACAGGTCTAGAGAAATGATTTTAAAAAGTTTAGCTTCTTTTAGCACTGAGTAGAAAGCACTGTGTGGAAAGGGATGTCATGCAAGATCCTGTAAAAGACATCCGTCTAGCACGTTTGCTTAAAACAATGTCACATTCTGAGCCAGGTCAACAAAATAATACAGGCATTTGCGAAAGCATAACAATAAAGCCAGCTTCCAAAAAATTATATAGACAAGTATCTGTAAGGAAACATTGTTTCAAAATCGCGATTAAAATTGAAATTGCAATATTGATTTAAAAAATATAATTGTATTTTTTGTCCATATTTACATTTACATTTAATCATTTAGCAGACGCTTTTATCCAAAGTGAGGCAATTAGGGGTTAGGAACCGGCAACCCTCAGGTTACAAGCCCAACTCCCTCACCATTAGGCCACGACTACTATATTGAACAGCATTTGTTAATAAACTACACATAGTCACACATAGCTGTTGTAAAATGTGGTTAATATTTCATATAACAGCATCTGGAGAGTTGATAAAAAATAAAAGTACCTTTAGTTCAATCATCACTATTGAAACGGAAGATCAAGTGCAGTGCATTGTGGTAAACAGTTTTTCCTCTTCTACTTGTTTCTAAATTAACTTTTTTTTTATTTAACTAATTTATGAAATAATTTTATTACAGACATTTCTAATATATTTTTAGAAACAAAGCATTAAATGTGTGTTCTGTGCTTCAGTGTATCTCTGTAGTAACTCATTCGGTCTTTGCCAGCCTAAGCACAGCACACCAGTTGGAAAGCACATTCTCCTCGTGTCAGCGTCTGCTTTATATCATGTTCACACTTCATTTATTTGCCATGGAATATGAAAGCCGAATCACTTCCTGCTTTCTATCTGAATGGATGGACTGCTGATCTCGAACTATGTGGGACGGTCACGGCATGAGCTGTAGGAGGACTAGTTAAGACAAGCGTACACCCACACCACAGCCCATTCAAAGAAGCATTCATTGTGTTACTCCTTACAGAACAGCTTTTAACAACAAGAAAGCCTCCACTGTGGCATGCTGGGAGAGATAAAGACATCCCATCTCTAGTCCAAAGCTCTGGTGTTTGTACACTAATTTAGCGGGGGAACTAAAAGTACTTAAGAAACTTTAGAAGGGCCCTAAAACATCCATAAAACATCCCTTTGAAATGACAAGAGCAGGCTGGCATCTATGCAATGCCATGCCAGTTTGAAAGCCGCTTAATGGCTTCTTCTCCATGCTGAGCAGTCAAGACAAAAACAAGTTTGTATGGAAGACACTGAGGAGGATTTGTGGTGTGCTTCCAGGGGGTTGGCACAGAATCCTGCTCCCACTGTCCACCCTCAGTATTCCAGCAGCCTGCCTGTAATTTGAGCAAACATCAAAGACAGGACGGAGCTTTACAGAATTAACATATCTCACATATTGATCATGCGGTGATCCCTTTGAAACTAACACCTCCTCCCCTGCACTTTGAACCGGCCTCTGTTCTGCCCAAATTATTTTGAAATAAAAAAGGCCCTTAAAGGTGCAAGATGTGGGGTGTCAGTTACTCGCCGGATAAATTGAAATTAAACAAATAGGAAAGTAAAAGATGCTTGGAAACAAGCTGCATTTTACTGATAAAGCAAGGAAAATCTAAAAGCAAGGTACTTTATCTTTTTCCAGGAAAATGACTGAATATGCTCTTAGTATTATTATTATGCTATACAGGCCTGAGGCAAAATAAAGTTTTTGAAAGCCACTCCATCCCCTGATTTCATTTAATCTTATTCTTGTGTTTATAGGTGTAATGTCTAGTTTTGTGTTCATGTTTCATGTCTTGTTCAATGTCATTGTTCATGTTTCATATTTGTTTTGTCATGTGCTTCTGTCATATCATGTAATTCCTTTGTCTGTCATGTGATCCTGCCATGTGCTCCTTGTAATGTGACTCCCCTGTTTCATGTCATGTTTTGATTGGTTTACGGGTGCAATCATTGTTCACAGTTGTTCCTTGTTTGTAATTAGTCAGCCTATTTAATCCATCATTTTTGCTATGTTCTTTGTTGATGATTGTGGAATTGTGGATTTTTTTTCCACTGTAAAACTGTTCGAGCTGAGCCGAGCCAAATCAAATTCTGGCATTGGTATCGGCGAGTACTTGAACTTCTTAAGTTCAAGTACTCTTCTTAAACAAGACCAGTTATTATGACTGCTAGCTTTGCCTAACCGCTGCACGGTTCTTCTTCGGTGCTCAGAATGCATTGCAAACACAGGAAGATGTGCTGTGTTGCCACAAGCAAGCACTGTTTAGAGTAGCAGAGTTTTATGTTTTATGAATCTGTAGTGGCCAGTGCTATCCTGTATTTTGTTGCATGCTGGGGCAGCAGGTTAAAGGTAGCGGACGCCAACAGACTCAACAAACTGATTCGTAAGGCCAGTGACATTGTTGGAGTGGAACTGGACTCTCTGGCGGTGGTGTCAGAGAGGAGGATCCTGGCCAAACTACATGCTATCTTGGACAGTGTCTCCCACCCACTCCATTACATTTACACTTATTTCATCTGGTACTTAATTTTTCTCCTTTTTCTAATCTGTTTTATTATAGTGTATAGTATTTATTTTTTTCCCTTGTTAGTAATCCCTGTGTGCACTGATTTATTTTTTTATTTTTATTTAAAGACGAGCTGCTGATTCTGAAGAAGAAATGAAAACACTTCAGCAGTATGCCCGCTGTTTAGCAGTATTTCAGACTAGACCAACCAGCCAGTAAAACGGCAACTGTCACAAGTACGGGTAGTTCGGTACCAAGTCGGTACTGAAATTTTCAAAATGTGATGATACCAGCCTTTCTGTAATACCAACTCTAGAGTATATTCGGTACCCGCAGCTGTGTTCAGCCGCTTCCGTGTTAATCTAAGTGCAGGGCTCCAGACTGTAGCCGAATATATACTAGTGTCTGTGAAATATTAAACTGCAAAATACTATTTAAATATTACTCCTGCAAATTCTGCGTGGATGAAAGGCACAGATGCGCGGGTGCATGAGGACACGAGTGCATAAAATGTCCGTCACTTCATGAGAATTTACCATTTCATTTGAGAAAACTGTCATATTATGAACACAGACACTCAAAGGTCTTCACGTCAAAACAAAAGTTTGATTTAAAGTGAATGAATTGACAACATATTAGGCTACTGTTGTAGCCTATAGTAGATTGAGCTACATCTCTATGTAATAATAATACGTCTCTACTAATAATTATGCCTGTATATTTGCTTATTTTCCACTTGTTTTGTAAATAGATTATTTTTAGATTAATATATTACTAAAATACCTTTTCAGTTTGCTGTGTTAGATTTGTGGCTGCATTTGAAGTTCAGTTTCTATTAAGAAAGAAAAATAATATTACTGTCAAATACATGTCAATAATAAAAATAATGTAATAAATACAGTAGTTTACTGTATGTATTTGTTCATGTTTTATTAGGGGATAAGTCTGAAGCACACCATAAAATAATTCTAGCAATTCATACAGGGATAGTAGTATATACAGCTCTATATACAGATACACACCCAGGCATCGGATCATTACTCGGTTTCGGCCGATACCAAGGGGCCCAGGTATCGGTATCAGGAAGGGAAAAAGGGTATCGGAACATCTCTACTGTAAATAAAGCTGCACTTGGGTTCACCCTAAAACTTGCCTTCAGTGGGATTACTTACAGAATCATCCACCTACCATGAACCCAGCAGTTGCCCTGCTAAGTTTACAACAGGGAAATCGCCCCATTGAGGCGTATGTGGAGGACTTCCGTGAACTGTGCTGACAATTAGATTTTAATGATGTTACCCTTAAGGACATTTTTAGCCATGGACTCAATGAACCTGTTCATTTGTGGCTTCCTGGTGGAAATATTCACTGGACCTTGAAGCAATACATAAACCATGCACTTTTGTTGGCTGGTTCACCTTTTACTGTGGGTATTGTGGATGAGGGACCCCACAATCCCGCAGCGCACACAACCGCCACCCCACCAGAGAGTCTCCACATCTGTCTAGTTTTGTGTTCATGTTTCATGTGTAGTTCTTTGTCATTGTTCATGTTTCATGTTTGTTGTGTCATGTACTCCTGTCATGTCATGTCATGTGCTCCTTGTCATGTGACTCTCCTGTTTCATGTCATGTTTTGATTGGTTCACAGGTGTAATTATTGTTCACAGGTGTTCCTTGTTTGTAATTAGTCAGTCTATTTAAACAATGTTTAAATTACATGTTCTTTGTCAATGATTTATTGTGGAATTGTGGATTGTTTTCCCTGTACCACTGGAGTGAGGTTTTGTTCATGTTCCTGTTCCTGTTTTGTCATGCCATGTAAAGACTCTGCTATGCCATGCCATGACAAGCCATCCCAAGCCATCCCAAGCCATGTGAGGACTTCGTTCTGTGTTATATGTTGGACTAAAATAAACTGCACTTGGGTTCTTTCAACAAATTGCCTCCAGTGGATAATTACAATAGGGTCTTGGAAAGCAAGATCAATTGTGTAAATACAATTCTTCCTCGAATACATAAATTGAAGCCAACGTGCAAACTTAAAAATGATGTCTCATGCATGTAAAAATGCCAGAAATAGTATTGCTTGATGTTGTCAGTCAATACATACTTTCAGTGTTAGGCTGCAGCAACACCTCATCACCTTTGAGGCTCTCAGGAGGAGTTGATAAAGATATGGTGCCAAAACTGTGGAGTTTCTCCCTATCAACAACACATGTCCAGAGTCTTTTTTCAACCCCTCTTCTCTCTCTTTCTTGAGCTGTTTGCAGACTTGTACTGTGAGTTCCAGTGCAATCACACTTAGATCGAACATAATACGGTGAGGGTTTTTAGACCACATCAAAGCACACCTTAAAAAGGAAATGTTGGCAGCACTGGCTTAATTTCACCAATGGTAAATTTAACTACACAAGTCGATTTTGTTAACACATTTAAGGAATCCGTTGAGTAAACTCACAGTTGGTTTTGCAGTCGAAACAAAAAGAGTGTGAAAAACTACTTTTGATCCAAACTTAATTACGGCCAACCATCAGGTTTCTGTCTCAGCTTGCCAACATCAGTGACGCATTTGATTGATTTAAATGTTTAAATATGACTTTTAAACTGATTTTCAACATTTGCAATAAGACTGACAAAACTGAATGGCATTTGAATATTAAAGCCAAGGGCCCAGGTTTTTGCTACTTAGCAAACTTCAAAACTTTATTGTCCAGCTTTAGCTGAAAATTCATCTGAAAATGCATATACTTTCGGTAACACTTTACTTGAAGGGGTGTGCATAAGACTGACATGACACCTTCATAATCGTGACATGACGCACGTCATGAATATGAAGGAGGGGTTTATGACAACTGACATGAAGTGTCATTCGCTCAATTATGTCATTTTTAATGCAAAGATGACAATGTTTGAGAATCTTTCTGACAACTTGACATAAACCAAAACATTATAACCTGTCATACGTTTGTCATAAACATGACATACAGATTAATTATAAAACTTAAGAAACTACTTTTGGGTTTTTTACTTTTATGGGTTAACATTACATTAAATGTGGTACATTATATGTGGTAGTATTTGACACTGGCTGTCATGAGATCATTATATTGAGTCATGAATATTTTTCTGACCACTTTTTTTTTTTTCAGTGGTACAAATTGAATTTGTCATTAAAATGTCATAAAATTATTTGACACAGTTTTAACACTTAATGACAGCGTCATGAATATTTTTCTTGACCTAAACTACAGTGGTACAAATTGAATTTGTCATTAAAATTTCATTAAGTGTTAATACTCTGTCAAATTATTTTATAAAAGTGTCATGAATATATTTCATTTCATAATTTCTTTTTTAAATATCACTGTAGTTTAAGTCAGGAAAAATATTCATGACACTGTTACATGTCTTGGTAATGTCAAGTTGTCATGACAAAGATACTGATAGGTTATGAATGATGTATTGGTTTATGTCAAGTTGTCATAAAAAAGACATCTCAAACAATGTCATCTTTGCATTAAAAATAATAATTGAGCGAATGACACTTGTAGTTGTCATAAACATGCATAAACCCTCCTTCATATTCATGACGTGTTATATCACGATTATGAAGGTGTCATGCACACCCCTTCAAGTAAAGTGTAACCATACTTCCACATCCAGCACAAAATGACAATGGGTTTCATTCACTAATAATTGCATGATTTATTTTTGTAAGCACAGCACATACGTACGCAAATGAATTTGTTCTTAACCTCATTCTTATTTTTAGTCCAGGTGAAATGTAAAAATATATATATATTTTAATTATAATAATTATTTTACTTTTTCATAAAAGCCTGAAATTTGGTATGCTTGTACAGTTTAGGGTCCTGAACATTTTCAGAAATGGAGTCATTGCCATGGCAACCATTTTACTTTCTACCATAACCAAATTATTATTATTAAGTTTTCTATAAAATAGCCTACAGCAACACACTGTGAATTAAAAGCGCTCAAAGTTGACACTCAGAGGCTGTGTTCCAAATTACATGCTATACCCTCATTCACTATTCCCTACACTAGTTCACTAATATAGTCAACTTGATGAAAAAAAAGAGTGAATTCAGACACTGATGAACACCTGCTGTTTACAAGCAGAATCACTGATGGAAAGAGAAACAAGAACAGAAAAAAATTTAAATCAACTGAAGATAAATTCCATTAAATCTCTCAAGATCTGATTAATCAACTCCACAAACATCATTACCTGATTCACTTATTACTAAACAGACTGACTTTTTGATGTGTACAGGAGTTCATATTGAGAACTAACAGAGATTCAGATGTTGTTTTATTGTTGTTTGACGTTACCATGATATAGATCAGTGTTGGTTTAGTTGGGATCTTGATCTTTGATTTGTAAACGATAAATTTACTTAGCCAGCTATAACAGTGTTATTAAAGCACATGTGTTATGGTTGAGAAACCAGATGGAGTTGTGATTAAATGAGATCAGTTGTTTATTAATAGTTGAAATTTTTTGGCCAAATTTGCTAACCTTATCAGAGTTTAGATGATTCTATAATTTTAATTGTAGTATCGTGATCATGAAATTTATCATTAACATGAAAGACAATTAATATAAAGTAATTTGTTAACAGCTTGTGTGGATAATATTTTGAACTACTGTTTACCCCAGAGTCACACAGACATCAACAATTGGGATATGAATTTCAACAATGGTGACAATCAAAAGCTTCTTGCTGTAATGCATGCTGGGCACAAAACTCCCAGCATGCATTACGGCATGAATAAATTATGTTGCTGAATTGTCTGGTTATATTCTCTAATTCTTACTGCCATAATCTTTGCTGTTGCTTTTGTGCTGACTTCTAGTAATGTGTTTTATGATGTTCAGAGTTGATCTTTTATTTTGTTTGTTGATTGTCACCATTGTTGAGATTCATACGCTGATTCTTGAATTCTCTGTTTATCACAATAATGCCATAGTTTACATTTATCTGTAAATGAGTCTCAAAAAACTAAACTGCATGATTTCAAGAGGTAATGCTAGAATGGTGGCAATAAAAATGGACTTCATTTAAAATAAAATCAACACACACTTATGATAATGGAACAACATTGGACTAACTCAGTAAATGAAGTGTTTAGCATGACGATTATAAAAATCAGTACATAAACAACAACACCTAAGCATGATATTCTTAGACTTTATTGCCGTAACAATCATGTCTGGAATACATACAGTCTCAACATGCAAAGAAACTCTAATTGTAAAAAGACAAGAGTCAAGAACCCAAGTAAAGCAAACACTGACCTCCATCATGGTAACAACAAATGAAACAAAACAGCATCTGAAGCTCTGTTAATTCTCAATAAGAACTTCTGTAGATATCTGACAGAAATAAAGTCAACCTGTTTGGTAATAAGTGAAGCTAGTAATGCTGTTTATACTGTTTAATCCTCCTGCTGAGATCTTGAGATATTTAATGTCTTTTATCTTCAGCTGATTTCATCTAAGGCTGTGGCTGGAAGTCTGTTGAAGTTATTGTGTTTCTGCTAGTTTTTTTTTCTGTTCTTGTTGTTAATTTTACTTCAGTTATTCTGCTTGTTAACAGCAGGTGTTCATCACTAATTCTCAATTATCACTTAATTATCTCATTAACTGTTGTCTCATTAACTTCAGCACTGCTTCAGTGTTACTCTGTAGTGTGAACACAATCAAGTGATCATTTTAAAACTGAAGATTTTGCTGTGGGGTTTAAAGAGTTAAAGGTGTGAGATGGAAAAACCCCTAGAGTGGAACATAATTTAACAGTATTCAACTGTAAATTAATTTACGGCAACATACTGTAAAAAACAGCAATATACTGGCAACCACAGCTGCCAGTAGATTACCGTAAAATCAAGGAAAAACAGTAATATTCTGTAAATTAATTTCCGGCAACAAACTGTAGAAAAACAGCAATTTACTGCCAAGCTTGCTGACAGAAAATTACCATAAAATGAAGGAATAAAAACAGTAATATTATGTTGAACGTAACAGTCAGATTTACTATACAAAATAAGTTCATTTGACTGAAATATTAGTGAACGTTAATAGAAAAAAAGTCAATAACTGATAAGGAGAGTAAATACTGAACTGAAGTGTTTTGTGCTTTTGTACAGTATGATATAGGATAGATCTGTTAGTTTAATTAATTAGTTTTGTGGGTCACCATTGTGCTGGAGGGTATAGCCTGTGCTTCAGTCAATAATGAGCTGAGAAACACTGATGTTATGCTGCAAGTTGCTTCTTTTAAAGACAGTAACTGTAGGTGTTAATGCAGTGATAAGCTGTTTACTAAGTAATTTAGCACATATATTTGTACTATTGCTAGCTTAGACAAGCTGCAAAGATTTGAGTTGAAGTCATGTTTTTAATTATTTCAGTATAATGCATTGAGTTAAAAAAATAGTATTTACACAGCATTAGTACTGTGAATTTGTTTCCTTTGAGTCAACTGAAAAGGAATGTGTCTTAACTTCAAACACAAACTGTTGTAGCAAAACGGCTTCCCAAATGAAATAAGTTCATTTCCATGGTAGCATTACGGTAACATACAGTAAAATAAAAGAGCTGTAAATTTAGGGTAGAGGGCAGTAAATTAACAGTACCTTACTGGCAACCACAGCTGTTATTTTACAGCACAATTTTTTATAGTGTAGGCTTTATAATGTCATGTCTTCTGCATGCATGTTGTGTAGAGTTTCAAAAGCTTAATCCTCTTGTTCATTAACCCTGACAATACAGTGACTGTAAAGAATATTCAATATGACCTTAGCAACAACTGAGAACTACCACCATTTGCTCCCCTCAAACACTTCAAAGACACTTGAGACATTGGTTGTTCTCAATACAAGAATCAGACATGCGGCCCATAGAAATAGAATCCTTTCCAATAATTCATTGACAAATTTGCTTAAAAGAATGAACACAGATTTCACCGCTATAGTTTGTGTATTATTACTATGTATATTGTTATTTTTGAGTATTGTATAGTGTTATGAATGCCTGAAATTTGTAAAGTATTTTGTCAAGGTGGTGTTTCATATCACATTACTCCATGCTTAATGACATCATCATCTCATAGAAGCCATTGTTTGTTATATTTATCAGAGTATACATGGATACAAACTTCTCGCTTACTACCCTCTTGCAAATGAGGTCACTTTCAAACAAAGAAACTCCTGCCAGAGAATTGCACCTTTCTCATTGTTCAAGCCAAAACTCAAAGGTATGACTTCTGTAGAGGTTAAAAAGCCCAACTCAGATGACACTTTCTCCTTTTCTGGTTCTTCTCTGCTCTTGCTGATTGTTGTTCATGTGAGACCCCACCCAGCCCCCGAGCTGGGCTGGCAGGCCTCACTCACTTCAAGCCATACACAACTTCCTTGACAACAGGGCGAAATTAACAGTAAAAGTTCGTCGTCATTTCTAAGATATTGATTACAACTTCAGCACCAATCGGACCAAACCTTCAAAAATTTCTCCCGAGCCTGCAGATCCTGACACACCTCAACAGCTAAGGCATTTGCAAGTATCGTAAATTTGAACACTAAACAGTGAGTTGTAAACCCTTTTGTTAACAGAGGTGCTTTATAGTGAGAATTAGATTGTTCTTCCAGCTCATTAAATGACTCTTTTCATTGCTCCATTCTCCTGTTATGCTATGGTTCAGATTTCCCTAATTTCCACACTCTCATTTTCTCTGTATGCATGATTTGTGTATGTCAGTGTATGTTTAGTCTAGCTATGTGTTTGTGATTTAGTTAAATAAAACTTGTCTGGGTTAGGGTTAGCTATTCACGTGAACAGTTTATGAAGTTTCATATGGTTCATATTTG
Source organism: Opsariichthys bidens (assembly GCA_037194245.1). Lineage (NCBI taxonomy): Eukaryota > Metazoa > Chordata > Actinopteri > Cypriniformes > Xenocyprididae > Opsariichthys > Opsariichthys bidens. The sequence goes on from CM074297.1 coordinate 707,324, forward strand.
ATTTAGGAGATATGATAAATAAATAATTTGGTAATGGTAGAAAATAAAATGGTTGCCATGGCAATGGCTTCCTTCCATTTCTTACCTATTTTCAAATTAAAATATGGCATACAGTTGCGTCAAACAATGGTATAAAGCTATTCAAAATATCATTCAGTGTAAACGGTGATAATCTGTGATACACAGGTGCATCTCAATAAACTAGAATGTTGTGGAAAAGTTAGTTTATTTCAGTAATTCAACTCAAATTGTAAAACTTGTGTATTAAATAAATTCAACGTGCACAGACTGAAGTAGTTTAAGTCTTTGATTCTTTTAATTGTACATTTACATTTAATCATTTAGCAGACGCTTTTATCCAAAGCGACTTACAAGTGAGGAATACAAACAAGCGATTCTTCATGAAGAGGCAAATAGACACAGGAAGTGCTCACAATACAAGTTTCATACATTGCTCAGAGTAACATAAGCTAGAGTAGGAAGGGAAAAAGGAAAGGATAGATTTTTTTTTTTTTTGTGAATGGGTTAAGTGCTCACAAAAGAGATGAGTTTTCAGTTGTCTCTTGAATATTGCCAGGGATTCTGCATTCCTGATGAAAGTAGGGAGATCATTCCACGGTATCACAAGCCTTCGCTCCTTTAGTGATCGCAGGCTTCTGATGGGGACTTAACATTGTAACAGTGAGTGGAGGTAGGAGGGTGCAGAGCCCATGGTGGATCTGTAAGCAAGCGTCAACATCTTGAACTTGATGCGAGCAGCAAGGAGTAGCCAGTGCAGAGAGATGACGAGGGGCGTGATGTGGGCTCTCTTGGGCTCGTTGAAGACAACCCAACTGTGTGGAACGTAAATATAAACTTACCGAACCTCTTTCTAGACGCCTTGGCATTAGTTTATATGTGCAGCATATGTTTTTCTTACTTGTTAAGATAACAGTCACTTGAGGTCAGCTTGTTACAAATAATAGGGATATTATTTGTTGAATGATAAATAACAGCTATTTATCACCATTTTACCAGAGCCATTAGGTGGTTCTCAAAAGAGGCATTCCCAGACAGTCCTCTTCCATTCTACATTCAGTTCAACAGCATTACATTTATCCATTCTGTGTTTACTTCATGCATTTGTTTCCGTGAATTTATTCAGTATTTCCTTTTGGTTAGTAGTTTATTATTGTAACAATCGTCAGCTGAAGTGCCCGTGAAGGCCACTAGAGGGTACTTCACTTCAGACACACACACTCACTCACACTGTCTCTCCCGCATTCATTCACTCACCCAGACTACATATCCCAGAAGTCCTGTTCCGAGTCACTGATCACCACGACCAGCTGAAGCACATTATTCAATCACCCCATCACACACACAATATTTAAACACCACTTTCACACTAAACCTATCCTGTCTGCCTCGCTGCTGAATTGTTTGAGTCTGTTGCTCCGTATAGCTTTATTTTGAATCTATTTATTGTCATTGTTTGCTGTCTACTTTATCTTCACTATATATCTGATATTGTCTTATATTGCCTATCACATTAAACTGACATCGCTAGTTTTTAATCTTTTAATCTAAATCACCATCACAACGCGTTAGCACTACGCTAGTTTGTGTTATCCGTGCCCACCGTCATTTCTGTCGCGCTCTCCTTTTTCTACAAGTTCATCAAACATCTGGTAAGTCGGATCGGTCTACAAACACTGTAAGCTATGTCATCTTCTCCTTTCATTGTTACTTGCACTGCCTGTCACATGCATAGTTTAGCTTTTTCTGTCAGCAATGATGGATTCACATGTCATAAATGTAGGGAAATAATCAGGCTGACAGAGAAAATCTTAGAATTAGAGACACGCATTCAAACTTTAATTGAGGACAGTAAGAATGCCAGGGCTTCAGATACTGTTTTGGATGCGACTAGCTTAGCGAACTCCGTACATTGTTCGGTTCCGGCTGTAGAGCCCGTGCAGCAGGGCAACTTTGTGACCGTGAGGCGGCCTAGTCGTGGGAAAAAACACCACTCTTCCTTTGCGATTAGAACATCAAACAGGTTCTCCCCACTCAGTGACGCACCCACTGAGAATCCTGTTGAAAGTGCCCTAGTTATTGGCGATTCTATTACACGGAACGTGAAAATAGAGACACCAGCCACTATAGTCACATGTTTGCCGGGAGCCAGAGTGCCTGACATCAAAGCAAATTTAAAAGTGCTGGCTAAAGCTAATCGTAAATACTCTAAGATTGTTATTCACGTCGGCGCAAATGATGTCCGACTTCGCCAGTCGGAGATCACCAAAATGAACATTAAAGAGGTGTGTGAAATCGCATGTATGATGTCAGACACTGTAATTTTTTCTGGACCCCTTCCTGCTCGTAGGAGTGCTGAGATAATTAGCAGACTATCATCACTCAATGGCTGGCTGTCTAAGTGGTGTCCACAGAATAATATAGGTTTCATAGACAATTGGAAAAGTTTTTGGGGCAGACCTGACCTGTTGAAAAGAGATGAAGGTATTCATCCCTCCTGGGGTGGTGCCGCTCTTCTCTCTAGTAATATGGCACATAGTCTTAGAGCTAAACCTTGACTAACTGGGGCCCAGGTCAGGAAGCAGACAGACTGGCTAAATCCCAACACATAGAGACTCTTTCACCTAGATATCATCAGATAGAGACTGTGTCTGTACCCCGAACTAATAAATACAGAAAACTTCCAAACCCATTTACGGGTGATAATTTAATTGATGTTCAACAAGTAGTAAACAGAGATTATAAAGATAAAAAAATGATAAAGCTTGGGTTGCTGAATATTTGATCCCTTTCTTCAAAAGCACTTATTGTAAATGATATTATCACAGAAAATAATCTAGATGTGCTGTGTTTGACAGAAACCTGGCTAAAACCAGACGATTACATTACTTTAAATGAGTCTAGCCCTCAAGGTAACTATTATCGACACAAACCTCGTCAGAAAGGTAAAGGGGGAGGTGTTGCTGTAATCTATAGTAATATCTTCAGTATTACTCAAAAGTCTTTCAAATATATCTCTTTTGAAGTGATGGTGCTCTATGTAACGTTATATAATGTAAGTGACAAATCTCATTTGAAATTTGTGTTGGCTACTGTATACAGGCCACCAGGGCACCATACAGATTTTATCAAAGAATTTGCTGATTTTCTATCGGAGTTAGTACTGGCTGTGGATAAAGTCCTTATTGTTGGTGATTTTAATATACATGTAGATAATGAAAAAGATGCTTTGGGATTGGCATTAACAGATATTCTAAGCTCTATTGGAGTTAGACAACACGTGTCAGGACCAACTCATTGTCGTAATCATACTCTAGATCTAACATTGTCACATGGAATCGATATTGATGCCGTTGAAATTCTGCAGCAGAGTGATGACGTCTCAGATCATTATCTAGTCTCATGCGTGCTACATTTAACCAAGGCTGGAAAACCGACTGTCTGCCATAAATATGTTAGAACCATCACTTCTACCACTAAAAATTGCTTTATAAATAATCTTCCTGATCAGTTTCATCAACTTAGCAAACCAGACAGCTTAGAAGAACTCGATGTTGCAACAGAAACTATTGACGCTCTCTTTTACAACACTCTAGACTCTGTCGCTCCTTTGCGCTTAAAAAAGATTAAGGATATTAGTCCAACGCCATGGTATAACGAGCACACTTGGACCCTTAAGAGAGCAGCAAGAAAAATGGAGCGCAGCTGGAAGAATTAAAAACTAGAAGTTTTTCGGATTTCATGGAGAGAGAAAATGGAGTACAGAAAGGCCGTAAAAACCGCTAGATCTGCTTATTTATCAAATCTTTTAGAAGAAAATAAACACAACCCTAAGTATTTATTTAATACAGTGGCTAAATTAACGAGAAATACAGCCTCAATTTCTGATGTTTCCAAACAGCACAGCAGTAATGACTTTATGAACTTCTTTACTTGCAAGATTGACATCATTGGAGAGAAAATTATAGCCATGCAACTGTCTACTACAGTATCACATCAGACAGTGGATTGTAGTATCCCTGAGGAAAAATTCCATTCATTCGCTGCAATAGGAAAGGAAGAAATGACTAAACTTGTTAAATCATCAAAATCAACAACATGTATGTTAGACCCTATACCGACTAAGCTATTGAAAGAGATGCTTCCAGAGGTCATAGATCCTCTTCTTAAGATCATTAATTCATCTTTATCACTAGGTTACATACCGAAAAATTTTAAGCAGGCTATTATCAAACCTCTTATTAAAAAATCACAACTTGATCCTGGTGAATTAGTCAATTACAGACCGATTTCCAATCTACCTTTTCTGTCAAAAATACTAGAAAAGGCAGAATCATCTCAACTTAGTTCCTACTTGGAAAGAAATGGTATCTGTGAGGATTTAGACCGTACCATAGTACTGAGACTGCTCTCATTAGAGTTACGAATGATTTGCTCTTATCATTAGATCGTGGTTGTATCTCTCTATTAGTGTTACTAGACCTCAGTGCTGCTTTTGACACTATCGACCACCAATATTCTTTTGAATAGACTAGAAAATTATGCTGGAATTAGTGGAATTGCATTGGCATTGTTCAAATCATATTTATCTGACCGTTATCAGTTTGTAGTAGTAAATGAAGAGACGTCATTTCGATCACAAGTTAAATATGGAGTACCACAAGGCTCAGTTCTAGGACCGTTGCTTTTCACTCTGTACATTCTACCCTTGGTAGATGTCATTAGGAAGCATGGCATTAGCTTTCACTGTTACGCTGATGATACTCAGCTCTATATTTCCTCGCGCCCTGACGAAACCTATCAATTCTCAAAATTAACAGAATGCGTAGCTGATATAAAAAATTGAATGACTAGTAATTTCCTACTACTAAATTCAGAAAAAACAGATTCTAATTATTGGACCAAAAACTTCAGCACATAAAAACCTAGAATACTGTCTAACACTTGATGGCTGCTCTGTTAGGTCGTCTTCGTCAGTTAGGAACCTGGGTGTGCTCTTTGATACCAATCTTTCATTTGAAAGCCACATTTCTAGCATATGTAAAACCGCATTCTTCCATCTTAAAAATATATCTAAATTGTGACATATGCTCTCAATGACAAATGCGGAACAGCTAGTTCATGCGTTTATGACCTCGAGACTAGATTACTGTAATGCTCTACTGGGTGGTTGCCCTGCTCGCGTGATAAACAAATTACAGCTGGTCCAAAACGCAGCTGCTAGAGTCCTTACTAGAACAAGGAAGTATGAACATATTAGCCCGGTTCTGTCAAAACTGCACTGGCTCCCTAGCTATACGGGGAACCTGTTCCTGTGTGCGGCAGCAATGTGGCCTGTGGTGTCGGCAGGAGACCGTGTTAACTAGCTCATCCTTTGTTAAGACCTTACCGACTCATTAGCCAGTGGCACATATCCCAACAAACCGTCCCAACGGTTTGACCAAAAGGATCTTAAACTAGATTAAATATTTTGACTGTTGCGATTCCAAATCGGTTTAATGACCTGTAACTCTGCCTCAGTATCGGACAAGTGTTCACTGTTGGCCAGAGGAGAACTGGCCCCCCGACTAAGCCTGGTTTCTCCCAAGGTTTTTTTCTCCATTTGTTGGAGTTTTGGTTCCTTGCCACTGTTGCCTTTGGCTTGCTTAAGTTGGGGACACTTGCTTGATATTCAGCAGTGTTTTTGATATGCCTGCATTGGCGCCGTTGTATGCGAACTGAGCTAAGCCGGATGATTACGTCACTGTTATCTGTAGTGCTGCTATACCTAAATTAACTAGACTAATAACTACTGATATTTGCAACGGAATGAATCAATAATATATAGAATAAGCTGCACAATTTGCCACAATTTGCATTGTAAAAAGCGCTATATAAATAAAGATGACTTGACTTGACTACACCGACTGCAAGGTCTTGATCAACCCTGTTTATCATTTCTGAGCGTTATTCCCTGTCTTGTTTACCTGTTGTCATTCTGCCTGTTCCTACCGCGCTGCGATTGTTTTGCTACTTGCCCTTGGACCTTGGATTATTGCTTCATGTTACTGGACTGTGTTGTTTTGCCGCATGCCCAGAACTATCTGCCCGTTCAAGTTTACGTCTCTGACCCTGTTTTCTATTGAATAAAGCCTGCAGTTGGATCTCATCCATTGACTCGCTCCTTCGTTACAATTATCTTTTAGCAGTGCATATTCATTGTGAGCATTATTAGTCATTGTGGTACTTACTCTTGTATATCTATTGTTAATAAATTTAATTGATTTTATTATAATGTGTCTTCCTTCAGATAAATCCGTTGACCGGCTCCCTCCAATTTATATTAATTCTAAATTATAGAAGAGCTCTTTTGGAGTGTTCTTAAATTAAGATAACATTCTTGACTGGTACCCCCGTATCACAAAGGGGGGGAAGGGTCATCTGATACACATAACCATACCTTCAGTGACACGTAATCAAAAATCACTACGTCACTGGTGAGTGGAGTAAAAATCACTACAACTTCTGCTGACCAGCTTTTTGAAGATTCTGATTTCATTGAATGTGAAGGCCATTCAATGGCTTCATTTTCAAAAAACTGCCTACACACTCGAGCCAAATGAGGCCGGGCATTATCATGCACCAGGAGGAACCCAGGCCACACTTGTTGCACCAAAGCAGGTGAAACTGATTCACTTTTGCTTCTTAAGATTGACAGAATGATAGCCCTCAAGTTTAATTGACTGTTTAATTTTTAAGTTTAAATATACTGTGATGCTTGAATGTTCCCTTAATTTTTTTGAGCAACATATTTCTGAAATACGTTTCATTGTTTTTAGTTGTTGTTTAACCTATTCTTCAATGGCTCCATCACAGTCTCCTCTACATTAACATAGAGCTGTGCACTTTAAGAAGGCTTTTTTGTATTGCAGCCACAACTTAAGAGTGAACTGGCTCGCCTGTGGAAGAGGCTTGGGCCCATCCAATCCCAGACTGAGATGGCATATTTGGTGCCACCTCAAGTGTTTATCCCTAACAGTGTCCTCCTTGGTACACTGCTCTTTTGACGTGTTGAACCTGTGCATCCTTAGATGAGGGGATTTGTTCCATTCCTCTTCCTTTCTTTGTGAACAATTCAAAATGAGCTTGATTGATGTTGAGTTGGCTACTGGTGCAATCATAGAGGAGAATTGTGAAGTCTTCCAGAATGCTTTTTGGAGCCTTTGACAGGGCATTAAAGGCCTCTGTTGTCATGTCATCTGCAGTCCAGGTATCCCCTGCCGTTTTCTTGCACCTGGTTGCAAATGTAGAATCTGTGTCACAGCTAGTGAATGCCTGAGACACAAAGAAAGGCCTTGGATTTGTCAGGACCCAGAGACTTGGCAGTCTCTTTGGCAGGTATACGTCTGAAGTATGTCCCAAATGCCACTCACATCTCCTCAATGTCCAGCTCTAACACATGTGTACTGGTTAGGACTACGACATCTGTGTCCATAGTGCACAGGGTTATTTTTAAAACTTTTTCTTGCAGAATCTGCCACATGGTGTAGCATCCTTGTATCTGCCTCTTCATGTATGCAAGAGGCAATCTGATTTGATTCTTGTGCAGGCCAGTGTGCCAAAATAGAAATTGAGGACTTTCTTGCCGTCTCATAGCACACAGTTGTCAATGGTGACAAGGAGATTAGCAGATAGTCTTGATTCAGTGTACTGGTAGGCTCATGTCATCAGGATGTGGAGACTACTGGCAGTTACAAATCCAAGGCCCTTCCTGTGTTCTATGCCTTCTCTGGCTGTGACACAGTATCTGCATTTGCAACCCTGGAATGCAATATGCAATAACTGGAATGCAGATGACATGACAACAGAGGCCAAATCCCCCCCAACTAAGGATGTATTGGTGGAGCACATCAAAAGAGCAGTGTACCAAGGAGAACACTGTTGAGGACAAGCACTTGAGGTTGCAACAGACTGGGGTTGGTTGGACCCAAGCATTTGGAGACCATTGTGGTCAACTCTTCCAAAGTCAAGCCAGACCATCCTTGAACTCTTAAGCTGTTACTGCAAGAAAGGCTGACGGTTGGCACTGCAATTGTAAAAAAAAAAAAAAAACTTTCTAAAAGTGCACAGCTCTGTGTCAATGTGAAGAAGACTGAAGAACAACAACAAAACAATCAAACAAACATGTTTCTGAAAAAGATTTTTTTTAAAGGAAAACTTTGTTTGGCAGTCTTTTTAAGTTATATTGCTAAGGTCATATTGAATATTTTTCTCTTTACAGTCACTGTATTGTCAGGGTTAATGAACAAAAGGATTAAGTCTTTTTGCATGTTACACACCATTCATGCAACAAAGTCTACCAAAGGTTCTCAGATACAGTTTTTTTTCTTCTTGTGCCACTGAATTCATCACTACACCTGTCATGAACTCACTCCGTCATGTTCCATTCACCTGCCACCAGAGGTCACCCGCTCACATCATGGACCTTTCCACCTGATTCACATCTCACTACACATAAAAGCACCACTCACACACTCACTTATTCGCGAAGTCTTGTTTACTGCAACATTTCTGAGCAAAATCCCTGTCTTGTTTTCCTGTTTTTTGAATCCTGCTTGTTTTCTTGTTTTTGATGTTTATCTGCCCGCCTTTGACCTTTTCGCCTGGTTACTTACTATGAGACTGCCTGTTCCCTGTTATCATTTTTTGCTGTTGTGTTGACTATTGCCGGTCTGACTACGTCTCTGAATAAAGCCGCATTTGGATTTTAACCCGCTGACTCGCTCATTATTACAACACCTATTCACCTTAACAGTATAATATCATTGTAATCACCATATGGGTTGACAGAGTACATAATTTGATTATGGTGGGAAGTAAAATGATCACCATGGCGACCACAAGTCATTTTTGTGATGGCTCCATTTCTGAAAATGTTAAGGGGCCCAAACTGTTCAAGTGTCCTAAATTTCATGCTTTTACAGAAAGGTGAACATATCCTTAAATTTTGGACTTTTTAGTGAATTTGGACTATTGTAAATGACTGGACATGTAACATACTTTAATATAATTATAGTTGTGGTAGGATGAAATTTCATATCTATATAACTTCTCCACACGATTATATAGCTGTACAGATTAAGTGCTTTTTTTCCCCCATATGAACACTTTCAGTTGTTCTTATATTTTGTCATAAATTTAAAATGATTTTTTACTCCGGAATTTTTCGTGAATCATAATATTTATTCTTAAAATCGTTCCGATATATATTCACACACAAATTTGTATGTACACATGCTTGGTGAATGAATCCCAATTTTACAACCAATATGTATTACATGAGCTACATATCCCAATTTCCTACCCCTTGTTCAAAAGTCCTATAACATATGTTTGTTTATATATTGATTGCAGTTGCTTATGGTGCTCCATAAAGATGACCAGATTGTTGCTTTCTTTGGGGGTCAGAAAAGCAGTACATAGTTGATACGCAAATACAAATATAAATATATAAATATATATAATTTATTCCAGAAAATGTTATAGCTATTCCTGAAAATGGCTATTATGATAATTACATTTAATTACAGCTGAATTAGAAGTACGTTACAGGAACAGTACAAAATATGATATTTCTGAAGGCACAAACAGACAACAATTCAAAAAGCAGCACACTCCAATGTAAAAGTGGAACAAACAACAAAAGACTGCGAAGACTTCAAAGGGACTAGTCTACAGACGCAGTGTCCTCTCCTCACAAACATCTAAACTAATTGGTGCATCTATTCTCGCTGACCTCACTCTACTTGTTTAATTTCTTACAGATTGCCCTACTATGGAAGCAAGGCCTGGCATTCAGCGGCCAGACACACAAAAGCCTGCAAGCAAGCAGATAAAGGCTAGGTCTAATGAGAGAGGATTCTTCCACTACACTAGCTACAAACCACAGAGGAAAGAAAAAGCTATTATGGATCTTTAAAAGAGTAGAAACCCTGGATAGGTGTGCAGACATATGCTCAAAGGAGTGAGGCACCTCCCTCTGTGACAGACCTTTGCTTCCTGCTCTAGGAACAATGGAGGAACAAGCTTAATCCCTGCTAGCTCATAATGAGCTATAAGATGGCATACCTTACTTTGGTGCTAATCAGGGACAAATTCCCTGGTCCTTTTCAGGTCTCCCAGACCTCATTCCTTTGCTGCTGCTCTCTTCTCTTGTCCTGCGTTTTCAAGTGTCCTAGGTTGAAGATGAGAAGGTTTTGATATCCATGAGAATGGTCCGGTTTTGGCTCCATGTATAGAGTTTTGGCTCCATGTATAGAAGGACCTCTACGTTCAGGAGGCCCAATCCCCAACTCGTCTTTCCAATTGCACAGAAATTATGGAGTTTGCGATCATGCATTTGGACAATGAAGCAGGAGGGGGGGCTGCTCTAGGCTACTAAAGTGCCCATTTTAACACATTAATGTCTTCGCGGGCTACAGCAGACCATAGAAACAACAAAGAGCCCAAACCCAATTCACACCATGAAAGGATGAGCATCCTGACTGTCGATGAAGCATGTAGCACACAGGCTTTCTTCTTTCCCTCCACTGCACAAGAAGTGAGACACATCTATGAGGAATCTATGAAAACAAAATGACACCTAATTGGCTTATGAAGTGGGGCAAAATTAAGAGTTCTAGGGCCCAAACCTCACATTACAGTTCAACTCCAAGTGGTGTTTTCAGATTCCTCCAGGGGTACAACATCTCATTAATTTGTAGCATTTTGCAGATCCCTCACTGAAATGACTAAGTCCTCTAACTATCACTTTACTTTATTCCAAACAGCACGAAAAGAAACACATAGTAGGCATTTGAAACGGTTTCAAAATCCTTTAGCTTATGATCATGAGGCATTGATTCAGTCCGATCAACATTACTTCCAAAAATATACTGAAGACATAAATGTAACTGGAGAGACTATTAGCATATTGAATATTGACAAAATAAATCATGCTTTACATTCATAGTCTCAAAATGTAATTCTGGATCTGAAATGAATGCACATTTACTATTGATACAATAAAAAAATGAAATGTTAATATGTCAGCAAACTAAATACACTGTTGAATATGCTTAATAGATAAACCATTTTTAAATCAAACCAAGTTACAGAATTAACTATAAATTAAAGAACAAATAATCTTCACAAGTTGCTTGGTATTTTCTACGGAGGAAAACTACAATAAGTAACGTCTCGGTTATGTCTCAACGTCTCTGTTCATACCCTCGTTCCCTGAAGGAGGGAAAAGAGACTTTGCGTTCCCTTTCTACAATCACTGTAGTTAGAGCCCGCAGCTCTACAAATGTCTGTTAGCGAGGCGCCATGCACCAACGTCTCAGGTCCCAGGATCACGTGAGAGTTGGCCGGCCCGAATTCCAGGCACCTTTTGTCAACTAAAAATGCCTGCAGGTCCCCTACCCTCTTAAAAGAGGTTAAATCCATCAGGTGCACAGTATTTAAATACAGGAACTTTATCTCCACTGAGTGCAATGGCTCAAAGGGTGTTCTCTGCAGTGCTGATAAGACCACCACAAGATCCCAATAAGGTAACTACTTAGTCATGGTGAGCTGAAATGACAGCCCCATAGACCTTTAGTGTGGAAGGAGACAGCCTTCCTTCCAATCCTTCTTGAAGGCAGGAGAGCACAGACATGATCGGGCATTTCCAGGGATCTTCTTGACGAGCAGAACATCAAGTGATGAAGAGGTTCCACTTCAGAGCTTAGGCCTGTCTGCTAAACAAGGCTAAGCATAGAAAACCTTGCCAACCACCTTGTTGACCACATGCCACTGAAGTCGGAGTCCTGTCCAGGAACCTGACCCAGCATGCCTGTTGTGCATGGCAGCTCAGCCCATGGCAGAGGCATCTGTTAGGGCAACAACATGTCCGTAAACTCACTCTAGGAGAACACCTGCCCATAGAAAAGTGAGGTCCAACCACGGGGGGAAGGATTGACGGCAGGTCGGAGCAATTGTCAATCACTTGGCTGTGAAGCTTGTGCTGAAGTGGTCTCATATGAAGAAAACTGAGTGACGTGACCGCAGCTGCGGATGCCATATGCTCCATGAGCCTCTGAAATAATTTCAGCCCTCGATCTGGCTCAGGCAATTCAGCAGTGACTGAGTGCGCTCGTTCGTAAGCTGCACGAACATGGCAACTGAGTCTACTTCAGTATCGAGAAAATAGATGCTCTGCACAGGGAAGAGTTTTGCTCTTTACCCCGTTGACCTGAAGGACGGATTGGGTAGCTCTTGCCATGCCCCCAGAAACCGAAACAGCAGGGTCAGAGGAACTACAGGAATACCCGCCGTAGGGCAGTAAGGTGGAACAGACAGCCCTGAGATGGGAGGAAGTAGAGGAAGCTGCAGGGAAAGAGCAGTCTGAGGTGGCTGAGCTGGCGGCAGTGTGAAGGCAGCAGCAGGCTGCTGGGTCAGAATGTGTTTAATTGCCTCACACCACTTACCACAGGCCGGCAGCTGCCTTGGCAAGCTTTAAAAAGATGCAGTGTCACACCGTGCTGCTTTCAGCGGTGTTAAAGTGTACAGGGGGAAATTGCCGCACAGCGAGCAAGATCTGAAGCAGGAAGGTTTTTTAGAAGTGATCCCCGCTGAACACGCTGTGACACACAACACTGGGAACTAAAGAAGCTGCTAGTAGATTTTACTCAAAGATGATCACAGAGCACAGCAATGCTCTGCTCCACAGCGAAAAGCTTGAATGCGAAAATGCTCATGCAATTTGACTGACTGAAAGAGAACTTACTTTACTCCAGTGTTATTTTGTATCATTGATATACTATTTTAGTTTTTGTTAATATTTTAAATTACAGATTTTATTTCAGTTAATGTTTATTTTATTTCAAATAATGAAAATGTTCGATTTATTTTAAGTAATGTAAGAACTAAAACTACATAAAAGTTACTAAAATGTTAACTATAATAACTCTGCTTTACTCAAATCGATAATGCATTATTCAGATCTCAGCAGTAAAAACTCCTCAATTTTGCATGTGCACATCCGTTGTGTGATTATGCATGTAATCGGAGAGGGCCTTTGTAACAATATGAGTATTATAGTCATCATAATCAAACATTAAGTTATGCAATTGATCCACTGAATTTTTATTACAAAACCGATGCATCATAGAAGCACCACTATCTGAGGTACGTCTCATGAATTCCCAACCCTGCAGATCGAAATGTATCTCCTCTTTCTTTTCTTTCTGGTGTCTGTCTTCCACAGAAGGTGAAGTGATGCAGAATGTCGGTGAAGCCTTGACAGACTTGTTAGACTCACCCACCTTCTCAGGAACTTCATAAACAGGGGGACATGAAACGTAATCCGATGCCTGGTGCATTCAACTGGCTTGGTTATTTCAAAGTTTGTGTTTTTTCCTTTTCCGGCTCTTTGAGTGTCTCCCAAGCTCACGCCCACCTGTAACAGGACAGGCGGCATGTTTTCATAATCGTGTGTGTGACGAGCAGAGCAGGTGACGCGAGTGATAACGAGCTTCAGCTGCTCGGCGCACCGGTCTCGTATCTCTAACGGAGAAGCTCCGGAAGCATAAAAGAGGAGCGACGAGAGAGGACCAGGTCTAGATTTTATGTTGTGTTTTTATTTTGTTATGTTTGTGTGGGCGGCAGTCACCGTGAGGAACTGCCGCCATTTTATTTTCGTTTTATTGTTTGCTTATTTTATTATCAAAGTCATGTTGAACGTTCACCGGTTCCCACCTTCTCCTTCCCGTACTTAAGACCTCCGTTACATTGGTGCTGAAACCCAGGAGGAAGGAGGGACATGCTGTCGAAGAGCCCTTACTGCTGAGGGGGATCGCAATGCTGAGGAGGTCAGGCAGTGCGGGAGAGTGAAGACCGCGAGTGGCTGCCCGAGATGGTGGTGCTGGAGCGGCTGAGCAACCAGTGGGACGAAGAGCTCGCTGCCGTGTCCCTGGGATGAGGTGGGGTGGCTGCCATCCAGGAGGGAGCGGAGGAGTCGCCGCCGTTCGCCGTGGGCTGGAGCCTGCTGCCTGCCACCATGACAGGGAGGAGCAGGGAACCGGGGACTCGCTGCCGGCTGCCCTCAGCCGGAGGAGCCATCACCGGCCGTCAGAGGGCGGAGGAGCATCAGGCCGTCTCGGCTGGCAGTGGCAGTGTGTCTGGGTACCGGACCAAGAATTTTTTTTTCCTCTCTACCCTCTCTCGTCTTTGTCACTCCTTGTGCTTCCGTCTACTTTTCTCTCGTCTCGTCTGTCCTTACCCCCAGGTGCTGCGGCAGCCAAGACTGGCCCCCGGGAGGGGGAGTAAGCGCAGTCTCGGGAGTACCCCCCAGCCTGCAAGGGGCTATGGGGGTATGTGATGAGCAGGGCGAGTGATAATGAGCTTCAGCTACTCATTATCATAGAGCTCATTAGGATAGAGCAAAAAATAATTCCCAGTTCTCATTAGATAATACTGATGAATTAGATATCGGCTGGGAGTTGACAAGTCCCCTTCAAAGTCTATCAGCCAGTCCTCCATTTCTGTTCCCTCGATTGCTGGTGTCTCAGGCTCACACCCCTGGTCAGATCCAAGCTGGGCCACTTCTTCCTGGGTGATGGCAAGCTCTAGCTTCCTTTCCTCGGGCTCTGGCTCGCTCGTCACTGCGGGTGGTGCCTCTCAGTCTGTGGGAGGCTCACGTGACTTCTCTGCAGTCACTGGTGGTGAAAAGGGCTCTGGGTCTGACAGCGTTCTGGATTGGGATGTGATGCTCTCCAGACACATGATGACGGTCTCCTTCCAGTTCAGTCCTTTGGTGTCTAGGAGGTCGATAGGGTGATGGAATGTTGCCCCGATCGAGAACAAGGTCTTCAGGGTCTTGTCGTCAAGGGGGCTGGTGATGGCAAGACAAAAAAAAAAAAAAATCATGGCTCTCCTAGCAATGAACTTTGCCCATTCAGTCATCCATTTGGGTGGTCCAGTCATCTATCACAGGTGGTTGCAGGAAGGCAGACAAAGACGAAGATAATAGTTCCAAAATGAAGGTTTAATGATAATTCCAAAGGCAGGTAAGCAGGATGCAACACATAGTTAACTTAGACTGAATATGAGGGTACAACTTAAATAGGAAGCACAAACGAGGATGATTAATCAAACACAGCTGAAACATATGAATACAAACAAGCAGCGGGAAAACTGAACAAAGGAACACATGAGGTGATTGAAAAACAAACTAAAAGTCCATGACAATGAAACTAAACAGACTGTGGACAATATTTTAATTAGAGTTAAAATAATAATAATCAGTATTATTATAATCATCATCATCATTATAATTATAACTATTATTATTATTATTATTCATATAGATTGGGTTCCTAAAACACCAGTGCGAATGTAATGTGGACTGAAACACTATCACAGCTAAAAAGAGGTTTAAGTCCACTGTGACGAGCAAGGCGGGCGAGAGCCGTGAGGGAACGGCTCCTCAGCTGCTCGGTGCACCGGTCTCGAATCTCTCAGGGAGGAGCTCCGGAACCATAAAAGAGGAGCGATGACAGTGAAAGACGAGAGAGGACCAGGCCTGGATTTTATTTTGTGTTTTATTTATTTTCTACTTTTTGTTTTAGCGTTGGTTTATTTATTTATTAAAGTTGTTGAATGTTCGCCGGTTCCTGCCTCCTTCTTCCCATGCTTAAGAACTTTGTTACATCCACATTATATAGAGTCAGAACAAAACATAACAAGATTAAATATTTTATTTGTTTACCTGCCTGATATGCGACTATTAACCAATATTAGGGTAACATGCGAATGTGATTTGTGGAGTTTACGCAGGCCCTTGAAGCTGCTATTCAGAATTTTATGGCTAAGGGGTTCAGCTGACAAAAACATTTGGGAATCCCAGGTCTAGAAACCACATGAAATGAGGTATGAATTCATCTCCTCCCTTTACACTATTCATTCCGATTACAATACATTCCCCCGTGAAATAAACAGCGACACCGTAACAGCAGGCTTCTGGAAGTGAAATTTCCATTCTAAATCTCCAGAGATTTTTAGCAAAAACATTTCAACCCAGGAACTTGCATTAGCCCTACATTATGCAGTGATTTTGCTTGCTTCTGTAGAATCTAAATGTTTGGTATGATTTAAAAAAAAAAAAAAAAGTTTTTAATGACAAATTATTTGAAGTACTAAACCACCAAGCTAGCTATCAAACTAATATTAGTTACAGGAAAAGGAAGTTTAAGCATAAAAAAAACACTGACATCCTCTGACAACAAATCATTGTAAAAATACACATCAGATTGATTCCAATAAATACAGTAAGGCTTCATTCATTCATAAGGTCATTCTCTCATAAATCCTGTACCATTTTTGATATTCAGATACCATTTTTCTTTTACTGACTTGTTGTAATGTTGACGATTTTGTAGCTGTTTGGTTTGATTTAAGGGTAACACTTCACAATAAGATTCATTAGTTCACTAATGTAGTTAACTAATGTTAATATGAACTGCACTTATACAGGATTTATTAATCTTTGTTAATGTTAATTTCAACATTTACTAATACATTATTAAAATCTTGTTAACATTAGTTAATGCACTGTGAACTACATGAACAAACAATGAACAACTATATTTTCATTAAATAACGTTAACGAAGATTATTAGATACATTAACAATGTATTGGTCATGGTTATTTCACGTTAGTTAATACATTAACTAATGTTTAACTACTGAACCTTCTTGTAAAGTGTTACCAATTTAAGATTTATAACTCTTTATTCAAAAAATTTTGAAAAGCCAGTAGAGAAAATGAAGGGGGAAACCGTTCCTGAAACCATCCGTCTATTCCTTCTCAGTGTCTGAGCAATTCCTTTAGCCATAATTCAAGCATAGCATCCAACATTATATAAGATGGATGTTCATTCTTTGCTATTATTTTAGCAAGCATTGGAAAGCAGTACTATAAAAGAAAATAATATATCAGTAAAACTGTCAGAGATCAGCCAGGTTCCATTACCTCCCAATCACAAAGATCACCATCACCTGAGTATTAATCACCCCCACCTGATCATTATCTCCTCATCACCACAGCACCATAAAAACACACACTTCACTCTGGCACTTCGTCTGGTATCGTTTAAGAGTAAGGACTCACTTACCCCTAAGGTGTCACGGCAGGGAAGGCAGGAGACGCGGGTAGATAATAAACAGAATGGTTTATTAACAGGAACGGATAACATAAGGCACAGTGTGCTACGCACAAACAATAACAGACATTGAAGGATACAAAGGGAGGAACTTAAATACACACAGATGACGAGGGCTAAATGGAAACAGGTGATAACATTAAACTAATTAGACATGGTGATTGACTAGAACTAAATATGGCAAGACAGAACTAAATGACATACATGTGACATAACACCCCCCTCGGAAAGGCGCGTCCTCGCGCTGTAAGTGGAAGTGGGCGAAGGCTTCGGAGGAGGGCGTGGAGCTGGAGACAGGCAGTAAACAGGAGAAGATGGCCACCACCGCCATGGTGGAGCTGACGATGGGAGGAGCCAGGGAGGAGTCCAGACTGTAGGATGGGATGACGCTCTGGGGCCGATTGATGGCGGCGGAACCATGGCGGTAGGTGGAGGAACCGGCGGTGGTACCGAGGTCCGTCGGCCGAGAAGTTTGGAAGTTTGGCGCCGAGCCCCTGACACGTGGGACCGAGGAGCCGATGCTGGTCTGGCAGACCGGGGTGAAGCTGTGGTGATCGAGGACGACAGGGAGGTTGACGGGAGGGAGGAGCTTGCTGATGGCGTAGGGGTGACGGGTGGATGTGTAGCCTCCAACCCGGAAGTCCGTGGCGGAAGCTGTGCGTCGACCCCCGGAGGCCGAACTGGAGGACCGAGGGAGCCCAGCGGAACTTCCGGGTTGACGGGCCGAGGAGGTGATGAGGGAGCTGTGGGTCGAAGTGCAGGTGACGGGCTGACGGGTCTAGGTGGTAATGCGGGCCTGGAGGCCTGAAGGGAAGCCGGGGACTCCGCCTCAAGCCTTGCTGGTGGAAGGACAGCCCGAGGTGCTGGTGAGGAGCCGCACAGGGTGAGCGGCAGGGGCAGAGCCAAGGAGCTGGACGTCAGCAGCGGTGGCCACGGATCCAGGGGACTGACTGGGATTAGTGGAGGAAACAGGAGGAGATCTCCGGACGGGACCGGGAATGAAGACTCAAGGGCAGGGATTTGGGTGGGGAAAGCATCCGCAGCCCACTGGTTGATGAGATTGCAGACCGCTCCTGGCTCTGCGATGGACTGTTCTGCTCGCTTCGCCACCGGGGACCCGAAGTCATCAACATCCACTCCGAGCTCAGAGCGCACCCCGGGCTACCAAGTGGAGGCGGAGCGTTCGCCATTCTTGCACCTCCAGACCAAGTAGTCCAGGTGAGGTCAAGCCTCCGGGCTTAGCAGAAACTAAACATGGCAAGACAGAACTAAATGACATACATGTGACATAAGGATTGTTAGTCCATCTTCTTCTGTTTCTGAGCGGCAGAGAAGGCTGACCCAGGGTCTTTGTCTATATTGTGGTTCTGGGGCACATGTAATCTCAGCATGTCCCCGTCGTCCACCAAGACCTATGGTGAGTGTCATACATGCAGTGTCACTGAATACTAAGCAACACACTACTGAAGTTATTCTTACTCCCTCACATGTCTCCCTTTCAGTACACGCCCTCTTCGACTCTTGGTCAGCTGGCAACTTCATCTCCTGCACAACAGCTCCCAAACAAAATGGTGTCCTTTTGTAAAAGTACAAAAGTATTTGCCTTCGAATGTACTTAAGTATTCGAATTACTATAATTTATTAAGGCTATAATGTCCTCAATTTTTGTCACACGTCTCTTGCTTAATTATCTCAGTTTATGTGAAAAGACACCCGTTACTCTTAGCACACTGATCTATTAATAGAATATTATTATTTAGACACTGATATCTATTAAAATTACCATGAGCCCAAAACCTTGAAGCTAAACAATTTCCTTTAGAACCAAATGAAATAACAGGATTTTTTATTTTCAAGTTTATTTGTAACAGTTGCAAGTTTAAGTTTAATAAAAGCTTGTATTAAACACAGGTTCACATGAATTTTCTTTTACTATATTGTATCTGAATGTCTCTTCAGAAATATCAACTGGTCATATCAGACTTACTGTAACAGGAACTAGTTTTTTGTATCGAAAAGAAACACACTTGCCAGTAGGGGTGTGCAATATTGACAAAAAAAGATTTCTTGATATTTTCTAAGACTTTTCTGATAACGATAATCAGACGATATTTTGCATCATTCAAAAATGTTTTATTTCACAATGTAATTAGTGACAGTGTTTGTTACATCTTTCAATCTGTTGCTTTTCCTGTTGCAAGGAACTTTATTGCTAAATGATTCAGCCATGTTTGTTGCGTGTGTGTTTTTGACTTTGCTCTGTCTGTTGCAGACGCGCCTTGTTCAGATGACTCCTGAAGCTTTTCATAATCCTCATATTAGGGCAAAGGCTGTGATTATTTAATGTGCAGCTTGTCAGAGCTGTACGGCTCTGTGATCAGTAGTAAATGCTTCTCCATTAGAAAGCCAGAGGGTGCTCTTGCACAGAAACTCAAAATATGCCCTGCAGGAGAAGAAGATAACGCGTCATATCGATATAGCTGAATAAACAGAAGATTGAAAGGCTTTGATTGATTAAACATGATTAATAAACACACGACTGCCTAATCTCTCAGAAGGATGCACAACTGTTATTATGAAGTGAGTTTGGAGTAAAAACATGTTATTGAATGTTGTATTTTGTTGGACAAGATGTTAATAAATGCTTCTCATGTCTGGAAAGATGTTTTACGCACTCTGCTTTTTCAAATGTACATTATAAGCAACTCAAACTAGACTAAAAATAAGCCCTGCTGTGCTGAAAGGCGATCTCTGTTAATAAGGGGCACTCCACTACACCTGTCGACTGTTTTAGCATCATACATGCATGCAAAATTAGTTAAAATAGAATTTATATTCCAACAAAAAGTGCTAACATGAATATCGGGGCACTGAGCTTCGAATATTTCAAACTTCGGTGAACATAAACAATGCTATTGTCTGCAAGCTACTGTTAGATTACTCATTTAAAAATGACCACTAGAATAAAAATGGCATACCTCAACGTGTTTCCTAAGATTGGAAGGAGAATTCTTGTCAGAAGAAATTCTACAATTCCGAGGCAGGCAGAGTAGGCAGTTGAAAATGAAAAACTCTTTCTTCTTTTCAACGATTTCAAAAAAATTGCGCAAATAAGGCCAGGGGTGTTGTGGGACATTGGAGTCAGGAATTTGCGATTCTTCCATGATGAAGGCACTGGTACTCTCAATGTTATGCAGTTGCACTGACACTGAACTGCTAAGTAAACAGCAACCAAACCAAGTTCAAAACAGAGCGTGCACTGTACCCTGATTGGTGGTTTGCCACACGCTTCCCTTACAAAAAAGAACTGCAGTATATTGAAGTAGAACTGCAATAAAATTGCAGTACCAAGTAGTTTAACTGCAGTTTAATTCAAATTTGCAGTATAATGAAGTATAGTCACAGTACAACTGCAGTACATTGTAGTTCAACAGCAGTAAAACTGCAGTACCAAGTAGTTTAACTGCAGTTTAATTCAAATTTGCAGTATAATGAAGTGTAGTCACAGTTCAACTGCAGTACATTGAAGTTCAACAGCAGTAAAACTGTAGTATAAGTACAGTAAAATGAAGTACAACTGAAAGTTGCATGAAGTATAAAAGCAGAAAAACTGCAGTTGTATTGCAGTTTTATTTTACTAGTACTTTAGATGTATTGCAGTAGTTGTACTCCAGTAAAACTACAGAAATTTGAGGTTATACTGCAATACTGCAGTTTTGAAAAAAAAAAAACTGCATTTTTCTATATGTAACAAAAACTGCAGTATTACTTCTAAAAAACTGCAGTAATTTCTTGTAAGGGTTAACCAGTTCAGTTTTTTTATCCACTAATGAATAAAAAGGAACGACTGATTTCGCAAAATGTAGTTGAGTAAAAAGTAAGATAATTGACTTTGAAATGTACTGAAGTTAAAGTAAAAAGTCTCACCAAATGGAAATACTCCAGTAAAGTACAGATACACGAAAAAGCTACTTAAGGACAGTAACGAATTACATTTACTTTGTTACTGTCCACCACTGATCAGCACTGGAGAATACAGAGATGTAATTGTCCAGCTCATCTGAGTTTGCATACAATGGCACCAATGCAGCCATACCAAAAACACTGCTGAAAGTCAAGCAAGTGTCCCTAACTAAGCAAGCCAAAGAGAACAGTGGCAAGGAACCAAAACTTCAACAAAATGGAGAAAAAAATCTTGGGAGGGTTGATTATATAGGATATAGGGTTGATTTCGATGATTTAAGAAGTTAGTCAATTCTTCCTCTCCTATAGTAGTGAATGAATGAAATTTTTCCATACTACAATGCACAGTCTGACGTGATACTGTAGTAGACAGTTGAATGACTATAATTTTCTCTCTAATATTGTCAATCTTGCAAGTAAAGAAGTTCATAAAGCCATTACTGCTGTGCTGTTTAGAAACATCAGAAGTTGAAGCTGTATTTCTCGTTAATTTAGCCACTGTATCAAATAAATACTTAGGGTTGTGCTTATTTTCTTCTAAAAGATTTGAAAAATAGACAGATCACGTGGTTTTTAAGGCCTTTCTGTACTCTATCATTCTCTATCTTCATGAAATACGAAAAACTTCTAGTTTTCATTTCTTCAAGCTGTACTCCATTTTTCTTGCTGCTCTCTTAAGGACCCGAATGTGCTCGTTATACCATGGCATTGGCATATCCTTAATCCTTTTTAAGCACAAAGGAGCAACAGACTCTAGAGTGGTGGAAAAGAAAGTGTCAATAGTTTCTGTTGCAACATCGAGTTCTTCTAAGCTGTCTGGTTTGCTAAGACGATGAAACTGATCAAGAAGATTATTTATAAAGCAATATTTAGTGGTAGAAGTGATGGTTCTACCATATTTGTGGTTTTGGTTAAGCCTTGGTTAAATGTAGCATGCATGACTAGATAATGATCTGAGACGTCATCGCTCTGCTGCAGAATTTCAATGGCATCAATATCGATTCTATGTGCTCCCACTAAATATGTGGCTATGCTAGCTGGTGTCTCTATTTCACGTTCCGTGTAATAGATTCGCCAATAACTAGGTCACTTTCAACAGGATTCTGAGTGGGTGCGTCACTGAGTGGGGAGAACCCGTTTGATGTTCTAATCAGAATGGAAGAGCGGCATTTTTTCCTACAACTAGGCCACCTCATGGTCACCCAATTGCCCTGCTGCACAGGCTCTACAACCGGAACTAAACAATGTACAGAGTTCTCTGAGCTAGTCTCATCCAAAACAGTATCTAAAGCCCTGCCATTCTTACTATCTTGAATTAAAGTTTCTTATTAGTTGTCCCCAATTCTGAGATTTTCTCTGTCAGCCTGATTATTTCCCTGCATTTATGACATGTGAATCCCTCGTCGCTGACAGAGAAAGCTATACTATGCATGTGACAGGCAGTGCAAGTAACAATGAAAGGAGAATATGACATAGCTTACCATGTTTGTAGACTGATCCGACTTACCACAGTTGTTTGATGAATTCGTAGAAAAAGGAGAGTGTGACAGAAACGACGGTGGACACAAATGACAAGTTTACAAACTAGTGTAATGCTAACACGTTGTGATAGTGATTTAGATTAAAAAATAGTGACGTCAGATTAATGTGATAGGCAAGATTAGACAATATCAGATATATGGAGATGATGAAGTAACAAGCAATGATAGTAATTAGATTCAAAACAAAGCAATAAGGAGCAACAGACACAAACAATTCAGCAGTGAGGCAGACACGAGCAATCAAGACTCATTACCAGGTCCAGTCTATCATCAGGAAACCAGTAAACAAACAGAATATACAGCACGCTGTTGGACCCCTCCAGTTGCAAATAGGACAGTTGCACACAGAATCCATCACCTTTCTGGTTCTGAAGAATTCCACCACGGATATAATTGTAGGGCACCTGTGGCTAGTGCAACAAGACCCCGTTCTCTCCTGGAACACTGGCGAAGTCCTGAAGTGGGGCAATAGCTGGTTTCATGGATGCTTCCCAAAATGTATCCCTTGTCTCTCCCTGAACAGAATGCCATGCAAGAGTACATAGAAGAGGCACTCCAACAGGGTTACATCCACCCTTCTACTACCCCTGCTGCTTCTAGCTTTTTCTTCGAGGCAAAGAAGGATGGAGGCTTGCAGTTCAAATATCCTCTTTCCCTCGTCCCAGCAGCCCTGAAATAACTTCAGGGCCTCCGCAGAGCATACAACCTCTTCTTGATACGTGAGAGGGATGAGTGGAAGACCGCCTTTGTGACCCCTACTGGACACTATGAATATCTCGTCATGGCATATGGATTGGTTAACGTCCCCTCCATATTCCAATTTCTCCATCGCTTTGTGATCGTTTACATCGGCGACATCCTAATCTACTCCTGGAGCCTGGGTGAACATCGCCAACACCTTGTGGAGGTCCTCCAATGCCTGAGGGAACATCAGCTCCTCCACAAAATGGAGAAATGTTCCTTCCATCAGTCTTCCACCCAGTTCCTCGGCTACAACATCAGTGAACACGGCCATGTGGACAAGGGGAAGTTCGTTATCCCTGGTGGAGATGAACTATGACATCGGAAACCAAGAGTTACTGGCCATCAAGCTTGCATTGGAGAAGTTGAGACATTGGCTCGAAGGTGCAAAGGAAAGATTCATCGTACTCACCAACCACAAGAATCTCCAGTATCTCCGCGACACTAAACGCCTTAACTCCCGACAGGCAGGATGGGCTCTCTTCTTCACACATTTCCTCTCAGGCAACAAGAACCTTAAGGTAATGCTCTCTCCCGTCTCCATACCCCTGAGGAAAGTTCTGAGGAGCCTGAGACATACTCAAATCACTCTCTGACCCATCCAATTGTCCCTAGACCAACAGCTTTCCTCCACCAAAGCCTCCGAGCCATCTCCACCGGGGTATCCACCAGGCCGCGCCTATGTTCCCAAATCTCAGTGCACTAATCTCATGTATTCAGGCTATTCCTCCTTGAGAACTGCCCATCCAGGGGCCAACCGCACCCTCTCACTGCTTCAAGATCGCTTTTGGTGGCCCAACATGGCCAGGGATGTGAGAAATTTCATCTAGGAATGCTCCGACTGCTCCATCTCCAAGAGCCCATGCCATCTTCCATTTGGCAAGCTTCTCCCATTGCCCGTGGTCAAACCACACCTGGGAGTAGACTTCGCCACCAACCTACCTGCCTCAATCTGAGGGCAACCCCTGTCATTGCACTGACAGTGTGTACTCACCTACCAGCCTCCAAAGATCACCGTCACCTGAGTATTAATCACCCGCACCTGATCGTCACCTGGTCAGCATGATCGTCACCTCATCACCACAGCAGCATAAAAGCACACACTTCACTCTGGTCTCGTTTTTTTCTTCTCTCCAGCTCCTATGTGTCTCCAGTGTCTCCCTGTTCGTCTGTGTCTCCATTGTCATCATTTTCCAGTTTCCTTCTCAGCTCCACCGAAGTATGTGCTCTGCCTCAATCGTCCACGACCTTCTCATTCATCTGCAATACAAGAGACTGGCAGTATCTCCATCCATCATTGCTTTACCACTCAAACTGTTGATGTACCTGTTTACCATACCTGATTCAACTATTAAAGTCTCATTTAACTTCTACATCTTTATTGAGTCTGTGTTCCAGACTCGTAACAAAAACCAGTAATTCAGATTTTTCAGTAGAGTAACTGAGACAGAGTAACTGAGAAGGGTCACACAATCCTAATCTGAGACATACCTGCTGTTAGGAAATATAACACAGCTACAGCACATTCTTTGACGGGTGAATGAAGATGAGACACAGATTTCTCGATTAAGCTGATGAAACCAGATACATCTTCTTGGTCGCTGAATTTCAATCAGTATCTAATTATCTAATAAGTTCTTTCTGTCAATGAAAGATACTATCAAATCTGTTTTCTTTAATTTATCCTCAAGACAGTTGTGGAATCTGACACAGATTCTTACATGTTTTAACATTAATATGTATGTTTTACGTTATACATTTAATGTTAAAACATTCTTATTCATTTTAAAAATGTGTCAAAAAATGTTTACATATATACATACATATATACAGTGGGTACGAAAAGTATTCAGACCCCCTTAAATTTTTCACTCTTTGTTATATTGAAGCCATGAACTAAAAAGTTCATTTTTTCCCTCATTAATGTACACACAGTACACACAAAACACAGAATTCTTGACATTTTTACAGATTTATTAAAAAAGA
The DNA here is from genome assembly GCA_037194245.1 of Opsariichthys bidens. NCBI lineage: Eukaryota > Metazoa > Chordata > Actinopteri > Cypriniformes > Xenocyprididae > Opsariichthys > Opsariichthys bidens. The sequence continues at coordinate 732,795 of CM074297.1, forward strand.
AAAACTGAAATATCACATGGTCCTAAGTATTCCGACACTTTGCTATGACACTCATATATTTAACTAAGGTGCTGTCCATTTCTTTGGATCATCCTTGAGATGGTTCTACACCTTCATTTGAGCCCAGCTGTGTTTGATTATACTTATTGGACTTGATTAGAAAAGCCACACACCTGTCTATATAAGACCTTACAGCTCAAAATGCATGTCAGAGCAAATGAGAATCATGAGGTCAAAGGAACTGCCTGAGCTCAGAGACAGAATTGGGGCCAGGCACAGATCTGGCCAAGGTTACAAAAAAATTCTGATACACTTAAGGTTCCTAAGAGTGCAGTGGCGTCCATAATACTTAAATGGAAGATGTTTAGGGCGACCAGAACCCTTTCTAGAGCTGGCCGTCCTGCCAAACTGAGCTATTGGGGGAGAAGAGCCTTGGTGAGAGAGGTTGTAAGACTGAAAATATCCAAAGATATTTAAAAAATGAACAAAGACATTGGCTTTGCTGTTTCAGTCCCCTCTGTCATGCTACAAGGGCCATTTGGGAAGACACAAAGGAGCTGATAGTGATCAAGGCCTGTAGGTCAGATGCCTGTGCATTGGGGGTCTATGAATTGTCACACCTTTAGTACAGTGGGGGAAGTTTTACCTCTGATTGGTCAGTTTAAATGTCTCATATTTGGGTTTCAGTCACTTGGTCAAGGAAAAGGATAAAAGAAGATTGCAACTATTGCTCTGTCTCTTTCTTTTACGCTCTTCTTCTTTCACGCTCTCTTTTCCTACGCTCTGCTCTCTTGCTCTCTTACTTGGACACTCTCTGTCCCTCTCTGTCCCTTTGTCTTTCACTCTCTTTCTATCTCTCAGGTAACTTTTTACATACATGCTGGGTATGATTAATGGTATAAGTTTTTTTATCATCTCATCTATTTTGTAATCATTTTAAGTGTAACCCTAAACCAATATATTGTCATTAAATTCTTTCACTACAAATTATGTGCTAACTAGTTTGATTTGGTATTAACTTTGATATGTTACCTATTGCAATATAATATTGTCACATTATAGCAACGCTCTCCCACATATTTAGCTATTATAACTGCACTTATATCCGTCGTTGGTATAAGTAGCAGTGGGTGGTAATAGACAAGAAATGTACAGTTTTCTACCATCTTGCTGATAATATTTCTTAAGTCATTCGGCAACCCTGCAGCTTGAACCCCTGTAGGCGAACCACCCTTACAAGGTAAAGAAAAAACCAAAGATCACTGTGGCTGAGCTCCAGAGTTGCAGTCGGGAGATGGGAGAAAGTTGTAGAAAGTCAACCATCACTGCAGCCCTCCACCAGTCGGGACTTTATGGCAGAGAGGCCTGACGGAAGCCTTTCCTCAGTGCAAACCATATGAAAGCCTGCATGGAGTTTGCTAAAAAAAAACACCTGAAGGACTCCAAGATGGTGAGAAATAAGATTCTATGGTCTGATGAGACGAAGATAGAACTTTTTGGCCTTAATTTTAAGCGGTATGTGTGGAGAAAACCAGGCACTGCTCATCACCTGTCCAATACAGTCCCAACAGTGAAGCATGGTGATGGCAGCATCATGCTGTGGGGGTGTTTTTAGCTGCAGGGGACAGGACGACTGGTTGCAATCGAGGGAAAGGTGAATGCGGCCAAGTACAGGGATATCCTGGACGAAAACCTTCTCCAGAGTGCTCAGGACCTCAGACTGGGCCAAAGGTTTACCTTTCCAACAAGACAATGACCCTAAGCACACAGCTAAAATAACGAAGGAGTGGCTTCACAACAACTCCGTGATTGTTCTTGAATGGCCAAGCCAGAGCCCTGACTTAAACCCAATTGAACATCTCTGGAGAGAGCTAAAATGGCTGTCCACCAACATTTACTATATCCAACCTGACAGAACTGAAACAATTTTCAATTTCTTAAATTTACTGTAAAACCACAATAAAATGTCACGTAAAGTTGGGTGTCTAACATGGAAACTCAAGTTGATATGTTAAACTCTGACTTTGCTGAGATGCATGTACATGATTGTCATCAGAGTCACGGAAAAAGATCCTCTCCGTTGATAATTAAAGACCTACAAAATAAATGCCAGCATTGCCGTTGTGTTTATTCATATGCCTTTGTTTTGTATTCTTTGTAAGGCCATGGTTCAGGCAACAGAGCATTTCATGGTCGGAAGTCTGATATCCAGATCTGACCTTGAATGCAACGAAGCCTAAACCGACAGGCAAAACCAGCAATGACCAGAACTCATCTGCGTGTATCCTCAAGATTTTTAATGAACAGCTCAATTTAATTTAATACACAAGTGCATAAAGTCCATATAGAGTAGATTTCATTCAAAACTGAACAAATATGTGAGTGTTAATCGTGATGTTTCGTAAGCACTGTTTCAGGAAGATCAGTTGAGCTTCATGCACCCAATGCTAGTTTGACCATGCTAGGGCCTCTTTTAAAATCCAGAGGGACACCCTGCATAGAGATCAGTAGATATCGCAAGCTCCATTTTTCAGCACCGCGATCATTACCAGATGTTGGCTGAACCGCAGCTTCCAGGGCCCGAGCAAACTCCACAAATCGCAATAAATCACTTCCCAGCAGCTTCCTAGGCACTTCCCAGCAGCTTCCTACATGTCTCAATTCCCCAATCATGTCTGCACGATCATCAAAAACGGACAGTAAATCTAATTAATCTTGGTCTTGTTTTTCTACTGTAGCAATAGTCAGTTTATACAGGTATATATATATATATATATATATATATATATATATATATATATATATAATAACAACCGGGAACAGTAAACTGAAAGAAAATATGAAATCTGCTCTTTCAATCTGTCTTTTTCCCTTCCATCACTCCTTGCTTCGTTGGACACTTGGAAAGCCAACAACAATAACAAACAAACAAACAAAAAAATCTAATAAATAAAGAAAGGAGAAGGCAGTGAAGGAGTAGGCATTCAGGAAGTAAAAAGAAACATTGCTGGGAACTTGCTTGGAGTTGGTAAGAAGAGAGAGCTGCTTAAAGCTAGAGCCACACATCACTTTTCTTTCCCATATGATTTGAGGTAGGGCAAAGACACTAATGAGTCCTATCAACACTGGTCTCCTGCCCTCACAGGGACATTTGGTCACAAAGCCACACAGGACAGAAACAGACTGCACATGCTATACTACACAAAACAGCCCAGAAAACTGATGACTCGATCTGACTTTAGGATACAAGGGCTGAGATAAAGATAACACACAATGCTTTTTGTGATTACATTTGGTACCATACTGTCCTGCACCATACATTCTTAAAAATAAAAGATTATTTATTGGCATTCACTGCTCTTCCACCATCGGGCCGAACAGTTTTAAGAACGGTTCCAGTTATACTGCATTTCCACTTGAGCTTGGTTTGGCATTTTCAGCTCGGAAATTTCAGCATGGTTAGCCATGCTGGTAAAATGCATGAAGTGATGTCACTACTTAGGATTGGTCACTTGTCAATCTGTCTTACCAGTTTCTCTGTAGCTGGCCAAGCAAGCTATTTGAGCAAAGTAAACATAAGTTAATAATAAATTAAAAGAAATATCTGACCATCCTCGTAATTTACATGTCTTACCGTCTGTAAATTCTTAACTCTTAACTCTCATTACTAAAGCAACAACTTACGTGTTTTTACAACAAGCTCTGTTATCAGTGGAAAATGAAACCATATCCATAATGCCTGGGCTGGATTGGCACAGAATGGAAAGGTTAAGCAATGAGAACTGTTTGGCCCGATGGTGGAAAAGCAGTAACCAATTTGTAAATGTAGCCAGTACATCACAGGTCCAACTACAAAAGTATTGCTTTTGTCGCTAAGTGGAAAATCATATTATGCATGGGAGGATCTTATCAGGAAAATCTTTTTTTTTTTTTTTTTAAAGCACGGAGCACAATAAACAGTAGTGGCTTCTGTGCAGACATGTGCTTTAGTGCCAAGAAATATAACAAAGATGGAAAGAAAAACTGGAAATATTTATACAAGTAAAACAGTTTGCAATGGAGGGGGGGGGGGGATCATTGAATTCAAAGTGCATATATAGAATAATAAACACATTTTCAGATGGCCTGGCAAATTATTGATACCACATCTTGAGAAATGAATAGATTACTTTATATCCTCACATTCATAGTTCTCACTCCAGAGAAGGAAACATGAATGTACTTTATGGTGGATCGCTTTATTTATCATGTAGAACACCATATAAAAAGCATAACGCAGATGTTATGACATCTCATAAAAGTATTCCACTAGTGGAATTACCAAAAATCCAAAGTGTATCATGTGACTATCTGCAAAATGTAAAAATGCTTTATTCTAAATCCAATACTAGCCCAGAGATGTCAGTAAAACTTCACATTTTGGTGTTGGAATTTCATAGAGCCATGACAAAGATGTTTTCGATATTTTAATATATTATTCGTAAAATCTTGGCTTTCCAAAGCACTACAAAACAACATAACACCTATCAAACTACACCTCAGCCTCCACTGGCACGAATTGAATTACGTTGAAGGTGGGATGTGCCAGAGGGATTAACAAACAAGTCTAAGTTCAAGGGCCCTGACTAAACAGCATGGCAGAGATGCATCAAAGCTGTCTTGGAACATCTTAGGCGTTCAGTGGGTGCAGCTGCTCAACTGAGGTCATATTGGCAGCTGTCCCTGCCGTCCTCCTCCCTAGCTGCCCGAAGTTCACACTTATTGCCTTCAGAAGAAAGGCAATAAACTTCTCAGTCATGAGAAGACTTTTTATACATACTTGTTTTCTTATTCTCATATTGCCTGCTTTGATTCTTCTCGTATGTTTTATGCTGTTTAGTTTTTTTTCTTCTTTTTTTTAAGTGAGGAGGGAACTGATAGATTTCATGCATTATATTCATTTATTATTTATTTTTCTCTCTAACATAGCTTTGATTCATTTATTTCCCCTTGCATATTCTTCATATTTCATGACAACTGCATTAACCTAACCAGCCAACCTTTTACACTTGCTGATTTATTTGGTTTGTCAGACAGCTCGCAATGAGAGTGATTGTGAATTTGCAAAAATGGAAAAAAGAAACATCAACAACAAAACATTTATGGAGTGTCATGTTTTCACAATTATGGCTATATTTTTTCTATTTCACCGTTCCCCAGTCTTGTCTTTAATCTCATGTTCCTTGTTTTTCGTGTTTCAGTCCCGTCACTTGTCAAATATTCTTTGCGTTGTCTTCATTTGTCTTGTCATCCGTCATGTGTTCTGTTATGTATTCGTCAGTTCTGTCAATTGTCACATGTTCTTTGTTTTATATTCTAGGCCTGTCATCTGTCACATGTGCTCTTCGTTTTGGTTCTGTCATCTGTCATGTGTTCTCTGTTTTGATTTCCTTCTGCCATTAGTTCATTTGAGTCAGCTGTGCCTTGTTTAGTCATTATGTCTTTCACCTGTGCCCCGCTCGTTATCCTCCTGTGTTTCTGTGTATATATTTCCTCTGTTTCAGTTCAGCCCTCGTCCAGTGTTAACGGTACGTGTGTGATTTTCCCTGTTTCCTGTCCTATATTATTGTAATTAAAACATCTTTGTATTTTACATCCGAGTTCCTCGCTTCCTTCAGTCACCACAGCGTAACACATGTATTATTATTATAATTATTATTATTACTTCTGTATTATTATTATTAATTTATTAATAACTTTTTTTAAAGCAAATCACTTGTCCACTTTGTCACTTCCAGTGAAGACACAGTGTAATATTTAAGCCCTATCATAAAACATGTCAAGCACCCGATGTACTTGTTACATCAGAAGAAGAATGGCGTCTACGCTAACATTTGTCTCTCTGCTTATCCCGAGGTTTTACCAATTAACGTGATTGGCTGGATCCGGGCCGTGTCCGGGTTGGACGGGGAACCTGTGCCTGTGTGCGGAAGCAATGTGGCCCTGTGGTGTCGGCGGAGACTGTGTTAACTAGCTCATCCTTTGTTAAAACCTTACCGACTCATCAGCCAGTGGCACATATCCCAACAAACCGTCCCATACCAGCGTGATCAAAAAGATCTTAAACTAGATGGAGCTAGATTAAATATTTTGACTGTTGCGATTCCAAATCGGTTTAATGACCTGTAACTCTGCCTCAGTATCGGACAAGTGTTCACTGTTGGCCAGAGGAGAACTGGCCCCCCGACTAAGCCTGGTTTCTCCCAAGGTTTTTTTCTCCATTTGTTGGAGTTTTGGTTCCTTGACACTGTTGCCATTGGCTTGCTTAAGTTGGGGACACTTGCTTGACATTTAGCAGTGTTTTTGATATGCCTGCATTGCCGCGGTTGTATGCGAACTGAGCTAAGCCAGACGATTACGTCACTGTTTTCTGCAGTGCTGCTATACCTAATTAACTAGACTAATAACTACTGATATTTGCAACGGAATGAATCAATAATATGTGGAATAAGCTGAACAATGACACCATTTTCATATTAATGTAAAGCTGCTTTGCCACAATGTGCATTGTAAAAAGCGCTATATAAATAAAGATGACTTGACTTGACATACAATACCCACCAGGCCTTACCTCAAAAAAAGAAAAAAAAATATTCCTTTAAATATACTATGATGCATTTCCATCAGACTGCAACAATTTCCACTAATTAAAGTCAGGAGAGTGACAATATATCCAAATCCATTTTTGTGATTAGTTGTATTATGCATAAATTATATGTATGACGAGTCAGTGGGATGAGATCCAAGTGCAAGCTTTAATAACAAAACGTGGTCAAAAAGGCAATGGTCAATCAAATAGAAAACAGAAGTGGCAGGGAACAGGCAGACTCATAGTTTAAATCCAGGCAAAACAGGTCAAAGGGCAGGCAGATAAACAACAAAACGATAAGGCAGGCAGGATCTGGAACCAGACAGACCGGACAGGAATAAATGCTGAGAAATGTTACAATGGTAAACAAGAATTCACAAATGACATGGGTTAGTGGGTTAACTTAAATAGTGCACTAGATTGCCTGCAGCTGGGCAGTAATCAACATGAAGGTAAGGTACTTATGGGAAATGTAATGTGGTGCATGAAGTCCATGATATGAGAGGGCGACCTCTGGTGGCAGGTAGATGAAGGACAACAGACCGGCTTCATGACAGAGCCCCCCCCCCCCCCCATGGGTCCATGGAGCGGACATTTGCAGAACGGTTGGAACTGAGTAGATGAGCCAGGACTAGCAGACTGTGCAGGCGGCTAGGGCGGAACGGACTGTGCAGGCGGCCAGGGCGGAACAGGCTGTGCAGGCGACCAAGGTAGAACAGGCTGAGCAGGCGGCCAGGGTGGAACAGGCTGTGCATGCGGCCAGGGTGGAACAGGCTGTGCAGTTGGCCAGGACTCAGAATCTCCGTGATCGCTTCAGGACAGACAGAGGGTTCAGATACAATCTCCGTGATCGCTTCAGGGTAGATAGAGGGTTCAGGGGCGATCTCCGTGATCACTTCAGGACAGCCAGAAGGCACAGGTGTAATCTCCGTGATCGCTACAGAGCAGACATAAAGTTCACCGCTGAATGCTACTGACACCTCTGGAGGTTCTACAGTGGTCATTTCAGCGCTTACAGGGATGACCTCCTTGGTCATATCAGGACAGACAGAGAACTCAGGGTTGACCTTTTTGGTAGCGTCAGGGAAAATAGACAGCTCAGGGCTGAGAGAAAGTTCCACAGAGACCGCTTGACTTGTTCTAGTGTGCTCAGGGATTGACTCAAGAGTGCCCTCTTGTGGCTGGTCCAAAGCTGAAACCGATGTGTGTGTTGCCCACATACATAGAATGGCCAAAGTCACCACGGACAGGGCTGCATCCTCTAATAGCTCAGACATAGTAAGCATGACGTGAGCAGTTGCTGGCGGCTGGACAGGAGTGACGTGAGCAGTCTGAGCCTGAACAGGCGTGAAGTTAGCCATCTGAGGCTGAACAGGTGTGACAGGAGCCGTCTGAAGCTGGACAGGTGTGACGTGAGCAGTCTGAGCCTGAACATGCGTGAAGTTAGCCATCTGAGGCTGAACAGGTGTGACAGGAGCCGTCTGAAGCTGGACAGGTGTGACGTTAACCGTTTGAGGCTGAATAGACGTGGCCTTAACCGTCTGAGGCTGGATAGACGTGACCTTAACCGTCTGAGGCTGGGTAGGTGTGGCTTGAGCTGGCGTGACTTGAACCGTTGGCTGTTTGGCAGGCATGGCTTGAACCGTGGACGGCTGGGCAGACGTGGCTTGAACTGTGGATTGCTGGGCTAGCATGGTTTGAGATGTAGGCTGTTTGTCAGGCATGGTTTGAACTGTGGATTGCTGGGCTGACGTGGCTTGAACCATAGGCTGTTAAACAGTCGTGGTGTGATCCATTGGCTCAGGCGAGAGGGGTCCAGGAGCTGCGGTGGACTCGGGAAGCGCGGGAATGGGCTCATGGATCGCTTGGGTGGCCTTCTTACGGCACGGCTTGCGCTTACGTCAGGGTTGGATATGTTCTATGGTGACTTGACTTGGTTCACCTTGATCTAGGGTGACTTGACTTGGTTCATCTTGATCTAGGATGACTTGGTTCAACTTGATCTAGGGTGACTTGACTTGGTTCACCTTGATCTAGGATGACTTGACTTTGTTCACCTTGATGTAGGATGACTTGACTTGGTTCACCTTGATCTAGGATGACTTGACTTGGTTCATCTTGATCTAGGATGACTTGACTTGCCTCTGGACGAACAACTGCGGTGTGCTGTGACTCTGGACGAACAGCTGAGGCATGAGGCATGACATTTTGTGCGCAGACTTAGTAGTGGCCGCCATGTTGTGACTGAGCTCAGGCTCCACTTCTCCCACAGTGAACGGTGACCCAGACAAAACCAATGCGTAGTCTATAAAGTCCATTAGACTACAATTAAAGTCCACGTCGGGGTGGCAGGTCTTTAAAGGTTTGTTAAATTCCCGACGAAACAAGTGCTTAAAGAAAGACTCGTCGTACGAGACATGATTCGATAACTCACATAATTCTTGTACATCGTCCTCAATAGATAATCCTCCCTGTTGAAGTTGCAAAAGTTGACCAATGTAATCCATGGTGACCGGAATGCTGAAGAAAGCTGCTGGATCTTGTTTGTGGCGAAGTCTTCTTTAATGACGAGTCAGCGGGATGAGATCCAAATGTGAGCTTTAATGACAAAACGTGGTCAAACAGGCAATGGTCAATCAAACAGCAAACAGAAGTGGCAGGGAACAGGCAGGCTCGAACAGGCAGGCTCGTAGTATAAATCCAGGCAAAACAGGTCAAAGGGCAGGCAGATAAACAACAAAACGATAAGGCAGGCAGGATCTGGAACCAGACAGACCGGATAGGAATAAACGCTCAGAAATGTTATGTCCATGATATGAGAGGGCGACCTCTGGTGGCAGGTAGATTAAGGACAATGGACCAGATTGATGACAATATGAATGCCCAAAGTAAGTTTTGTTTTCATTGACAAGGCTGACAAAAAATTATATTGTTGTGTCACTCATTGTGGAAAGGCCCCTTGACTTAATTTAGAATCACATAGCTCTTTATCTCTTCTTTATATATCAGTCAGATATTAAATTACAGGATTTTATAAATTAGCATGCACACGCTTTATACATTATATATTATCCTTTATCAGGAAAATACAATAATTAACAAACTAAGGAAAGTAATTATCGACATTCATTATGAGTTGGGCGACCAGGATAAAGCAGGTTTATGTAGCCATTACTCAAAAAGATGCACATGAAGGGGTCAAGATCACTAATGACCCACTGTGTGCAACAAAACAAACAGTCCATGTGAATGTTGGCAATGTTCTCAATTCCTGACATTTAGCTCCACTCTCTTGCATTACATATGCCTCATCTAAGAGACAAATAAAAGGATCATTAACTAATGTAAAGCTAATGTAAAACTCCTCCTGCGGCACTTCACCAGGGCCTTGATTTAGAATTGGCACTGCTTTAGATGGATGTTTCTGCAGTTCCAAATTACCCCACTGGTTAACATTATCATCCTTAAAGTTTAAGGTGACTATATGCAGAAGGTCCTGGTGATCACTGCTATTAGAAGTTACAGCAGAGGTTTGCAGTCTCGACAGTGTACCATCTCTGATGAATGTACTTGGAGCAGGGTTCATGTCCTCAGAAAGTCTTGAGCTCACAAGATCAGCCCAGAGCCCCTCCTCACATAAGTGGACAGATCACCATGTGGAATGCGGCCAAATTAAGGCCTGATTAACTTGGCGAGTGGCCAGAACACTCATTTAGCCCTCTAAAATTTTGCACACAGCAGAACAAAGGTCCATCAACTGGATGACTGGTCTGAGAAAAGGCCATCAAAATCCAGAAATATTAGAGAATTGAGGATTGAGTTTTTTACATTTCCTGGTCCTCATTTTGATTTGCCCATTTCTAGTTGATTAAACAAAGAAAGTTGCTGTTCATGGCTACAGATGTCATATATTTTATTTTGTGAAAAAAGAATAAAAAAAATAAACTATTTAAACATCATTTTTGGTTGTTGTTTTTGTTTTCACTGTCAATGCTTTGGCCAGGTAGGCCTCTAATATATTGAAAAGTTCACATTAGCTTTAAAATTCACATAACTTTAATAAAATAATTCTACATATGAATTCTTATGAATAACTGGTACTGAACAACATGAAACAACATGTACACAAACAATCTCATACTCTTGGTAGCCTTATAATCATGTGAAGATGAACTAAGGTAACAAACTAGGCCATGATTGGTCACTACAGAAACAAACAAAGATTGGGAACAGTCAAACAGGAAAAGAATAAAACCAAACTAAGGGTATGTTTACACAACTATGATGTACTAAAAATCGTTTTTCGCATTCAGGCGACAGCGTTGTCAAAAGGATCCCCCTTCACACCATTCAAATGACACTTCAAGGTTGAGTCGCTTATAATGTACATTTGAAAAAGCAACGCACATCAAACATCTTTCCAGACACGAGAGACATTTATTAACATCTTGTCCAACAAAGCCTTTTTTTAAACAGAATAAGGCAGCCGTGTATTTATTAGTTATGTTTAATCAGTTTATTCAGCTACAGCGATATGACGTGTTATTGTCAGACACAAATGAGGACAGATGGTAAGTATATATATAACAGTTTATTTGCAGGCATTGGTAATACAGAAGAACGGGTGCATTCAGGTGAGTACAACAGTCTTTGGCAACTAGGTGACTTCGCTTCGGGTGTGTGACAGGTGGTTTCCGTGTTGCAGGTGAAGGCGACAGATGGAGACAACGGAGCTGGGACACGGATGAACAGACGGATGATGATCACAGAAACAGGACAGGCTGACAGGCAGGAAACAGGTAAGTACGATGAGGTTGGTCTCTAGTGTCTTTGTATAGACAAAACGAGACCCAGAAGTGACAGAGGACTGGGTCTTTATAGTGCAGGCTGGTGATGAGGAACAGGTGCGGTGATTCCTGTTGATCATTAATGATTGCAGATAGCGTGCAGGTGAGAGAGGTGAAGGATGATGGGAATTGTAGTGAGTGAGCAGTGACCGTGACAGTTATATTCTTCTGAAACAGGGCAAATTTTGAGTTTGAAAAGCATGATCACAGAGCAGTACAGCTCTGACAAGCTGCGCATTAAATAATCGCAGCCTTTGCCAAATCGCATAAGATTTAAATGTGATAAATTGTGCAGCCCTACATGCACATGACGAATTACATATATGTGCACACGTTTTCACAAATTCACATTTTGTTTTTTTACATGGAGATGATAGCAGGGTAGCACTTTACTTTACAGTACATGTTCATTCCTTGTACATACATTCCTTGTAACTATATTGTACATACAGGTAAAAGAGTGGTAACACAAGGTACTTACCTGACATGTATGTACATGGAAACTAATAAGAAACAGTGCTGTACCTTTCAATGATGCATACATGCTAACTACTACTTTGTACCTATAGACAAGTGTTGGGTAAGAACGGCACTTATAGTGTCCGTATATGGTAACTAACAGATACATTACTGTACCTACTAATGTACATGGAAACTATGTAGTACTTACAGACAAGTGTGGATAATAACAGGCACATAATTATGGTAACTTGTAAGACACATATATAGAATAAGCTGCACAATGACACCATTTTCTTATTAATGTAAAGCTGCTTTGCCACAATTTGCATTGTAAAAAGCACTATATAAATAAAGATGACTTGACTTGACTTGACATTGTGAATTTGGTATATAATTGAATTTGAATATAATGGACTTACTTTAAAAAAGCATGCAAACCAATTGCCTTAAAAAAGACAAGTAAAGTCAAATAGGAATAGTACATTGTATTGACAAAGCTTAGTAAGTATACTTGACTTACACATGTAGACTAAAAAATTACTGTTGAGTGTACTTGATAATTTCCTTTAAATGAAATTCAATTGTTACCATTCTTGTGTTTTGCATGCTCAATGTTGAGTCTGTGCCTCAAGCATAGTCAGTTGTAAGAGATTTCCACAAATTTAGAGGAATTGTATCAACCCAATTAAAAGTTTCACAAACTGACTTGAGTGCTACCATTAAAATTGTAGAAGAACATTATTTCTTCATTATGTCTGTTGTGTTTCATTGGGGGAGTTTCCCCTTCCTTACCTCAGTCTTATTTGTTTTATCACTATTGTTGCCTAACATCTGTTTAATTTCTCTAATCATATTAGCCATCCGTATTATTTAAAGAAATATGTTGACAATGAGAAGTTTACCAATGTATATGTGAGATTATTTTTGATAAGATTGTTTTGCATTTCTGATATTTTTGCACGTTTCCTATGTTCCGTGTAGTTAAGCATATATATATATTTTTTTGTATTTTATATTGTGTTTAAAGTTTATTTGTGTATTTTATGGTTTTATTCTTCTTATTTTGAATATATCCAGCATCTACATCTAGTTTGTGAAGCAATTAGCTTTCTATTGCGTTAGCTGTGGTTTTAACTTTGTTGTTTCCCATTATGGACTTTTGTATTTTGTAATTTTGAAGTGATTTGAGATGAACACAGTCTTATTTGTTTTATGGAAAGGTGACCAAATGTGAAAAGAAGTCCAAGAAAGAAAGCTGCTCAGCATTGATTCATCAAACAACTTTGGTGTCCTCCCTATTTACCACACACTTCTTACACAACGCAGAGACATTTGGGGGAGCACGCCGATGAAGAGGTTTACATCTTTGGTGCCGTGACCCGGATGGGAGTGAGGTTTAGGGGGTGAGTGTAATGGAGGCCAGCTAGTAGTTGCTGTGCGAGTAAATCTCGCTCCTCTGTCTTCACGAGACACTCTATCTAAATGTTAGATGCTAGATATTGCAGCATTTAGCTTCCTTGTTAGAGTATCCGACTCCCCTGCCGGAAGACCGAGGTTCAAGGCCTGCTCAGAGGGGGTCGAGTAGGACCTGGGTAGTGGGGTTATATATATATTAGGGGTGTGACGAGACCACTATCCCACGAGACGAGACGAGACACGAGATTGGGTTCACGAGACGAGATTTTTATAGTATTTTTAAGAAATCCTCAATAATGAAACGTATGAAGGGAAAATAGTCTTTTATTCAACTGAAAATCATAAAATGCAAAAATGTTGGTGCATTTGGAAATCAACTTGTAATGCATGTCATTTTACTTCTATTTTAATGAATTATTTGCAGTAAAACAACATGCAAACACTGCTAAATGTTGCTACAAAATCAACCAATTGTTTTCTGCTCTGTATAATTTCACATGAGAAATCTCACTGAACTTCTTTCTATAGATTGAACATAAAATAAACAATATAAATAAAATAAACATAAAAATAAAAAATTCAAATTACACTTTAAGAGTCACTTTAACTGCAGTACAAAGTTGACCATTTCCCAGTCACTATTGATTGTGTGGCTGTAACTGTTATATAGTTAGTATGTACACCGAGAAGTCCAACCGTCAGCAGTGATAGCGATGCTTTCTGCCTCTTTAGGGGTCGTTCACATATCGCGCCTAAAACAGCGTGTAAAGCGCGGCCGCGTCGCTTCCTCCTTCTTTTTCAAGCGTTCGGGAGCTCGCGCTTCTGTAGCGTCTGTCGTTGCTATGCAACCATGAACTGTGCTCTCCACGACCATCGCTTGGTTCTTGTCACATGACAAGACATTCTGAAATGTTGAGATGTTTTCATCGCGCCGCGGCACAGGCGCGCCAGGAAAAAAACGAGCGCGCCGTACCACATGCGTGTCACGACCGCGTCGCTTCCATTTTGCGAATGAAAATACGCGCGATATGTGGACGGCCCCTAAGAGTCTGTACAACCTTGGCCGAGGTGTACGGCATAGTTTTCTTACAATGTTTACACATTGTTTGTGTCTTGTGTGTTATTCTTGCGCCAAAAACCAAAATGTTTCCACACAAACGATTTGAAAGTGGCGGGGGCATCTTGAATAATAATTTCACTCTCACAGTGATAGCACGACGAGACAACTTTTCAACTCGACGAGAAATCTCGTCACGTTTTAGTCTCGCGAGATCTCGTCTTGCGAGATCTCGTCACACCCCTAATATATATATATATATATATCGGTGATGTTTTTGTTGCATCACTGCATCAATAGGAATTACAATAATATGAATGAAGTTCAAGCGCCCAAGCACATGGAACACTAATCACCATAGTGGTGAATAAAATAAAATATTTTAGAAAAATCAACATCAATTTATGAAGTCAGCTTATGTGACGTTCTGTCAAATTTTTCAGATGACTTTGGCAAATCAGTGAATGCAAACAGAGAAAGATAACTGCAGAAGTGGAGGAAATGAGGGAAAAGTCTATTAAGAATAGCCCTAGCTCAGAAACATTTTTTTTGGTACTCAAACCAATTAATTAATCATAACTTGGGGCTTATTGCTTATTGACGAAGAGGGGTACCCTAAACGTCGGAGTATTGACGTGAAGGGAAAATGACCAAACGGCAGCATGTGACGAATAGAGGTGAGACCGTGTTGGCAGCATATACCTATTTTTGAGACGACACTGATAATTCATGACACTAAACAATATTCTCCTCTGAATTATACACTGTTTATTTCTATATACAACAACACTAACATTGAATAAGAAATTTAAACTTTATTTTTAATCAATGTAGTATGTTTAACTTAAAAATAAGCACAATAACGATCTGTTTAAGCACAAAAAATAAAAAAGAAATTTAATAATAATCAAAAGATGGCACTATGGTTATTTTTAAACAAGGTTAGATACAATTCTGATTTTTTTTTTTTTTTTTACAAATTTACAAAATAAAGTCCGAAGAACACAGACTGCGAGCAAGCATGTACAAACAAGTGCTGCACAACCGCGCTTGATTTCATTTTCTGGGTCGCGTCTGTTGCTGGAGCGGCTGAGGAGAGTGCGGCATGAGAGAAACCTCTAGAAGGCGCTCTCTGATTAAACGATCACTGAAGCCTTGTACAGTTTGTTTTGGCACGTGATGTCAGGCTGCGTGCTGCACAGAACTGGACACATCAAAAAAAGTATTTAAAACAGACAACAAAGCGGTATGTTATACAGTACACTACACTACAATTGGGTACCTTTGTCGAGGAATTAGACATGCTGCTGTCCTCATTCCCAGACGATAGTAGTCCACTTGTACTACTGGGCGATTTCAACATTCACCTTGATAAACCTTATGCTTCTGACTTCCTCTCTCTCTTAGCCTCATTTGATTTCAACCGACTCATCACCACAAGCACCCACAAATCTGGCAACCAATTGGACCTGATCTACGCACGTAACTGTATCACTGACAACATTCTGGTCACACCTTTGCACGTCTCTGACCATTTCTTCATCACTTTCAATCTGCAACTTATTTGTGCACCACCAACAACTTCACATGTTTCCTTTAGAAGAAACCTGCGCTCTCTCCTCTCTCCCCTTCTAATCTCTCCTCTGTTGTGTCATCCTCCCTTTCCACACAAACCAAATTCTCATCTTTAGATGTAAATACTGCAACACACATGTTATGCTCCACTTTATCTTCTTCCCTAGACAGTATCTGTCCTCTGTCATCGAGACCAGCACAAGCAACTCACTCCAACCCCTGGATATCTGATGCGCTTCGGGAAGACCGGACCAAACTCAGGGCAGCAGAAAGGAAATGGCGCAAATCACAAGACCCATCTGACCTAGGTTCGTACCAAGATCTGCTATCATCTTTTTCTGGTGGAGTCCATGTAGCTAAGTCCTCATATTTCCACGAAAAGATCAACGGCGCTACAAACACACGCTCACTCTTCAAGACATTCAACGCACTCCTCTGTCCCCCTCCACCACCACCCACCACATCTTTAACTGCTGATCAATTTGCCAATTTCTTCACCGACAAGACATCTGCCATCAGTAGCCAGTTCTCTGCACCACCCACACAGGAACTCATCCCCTCCTTATCCACTAATCTTCTCTCTTCCTTCTCCCTTCTCACGGAGGCGGAAGAGTATCAAAACTTCTCCTCTCCACTCATCCCACCACCTGCCCTCTAGACCCCATCCCCTCACACCTTCTACAAGCCATCTCTCCCACTCTTTTACCAGCACTTACACACATTATTAACTCGTCTCTCCACACAGGCACTTTTCCTACCACATTCAAGCAGGCTCGAGTAACCCCACTGCTTAAAAAACCCACGCTAAACACATCACTCGTGGACAACTACAGACCTGTCTCTCTCCTACCATTCATATCAAAAACACTTGAACGAGTAGTGTTCAACCAGGTGTCATCCTTCTTCACACAGAACAACCATCATTACCCTATCAAAGTCGGCCAGAAATCTAGGAGTTATCTTCGATGACCAACTGACCTTCAGAGACCACATCTCAAAGACGGCGCGGTCATGCAGATTTGCACTTCGCAACATCAGGAAAATCCGTCCCTTCCTGACTTAGCACGCAACACAACTGCTTGTCCAGGCCCTGGTCATTTCAAGGCTTGATTACTGCAATGCTCTTCTGGCTGGTCTGCCGTCAAGTGCAATCAAACCTCATCAAATGATCCAGAACGCTGCTGCACGTCTTGTCTTCAACGAGCCAAAGAGAGCCCACGTCACGCCCCTCTTCATCTCTCTGCACTGGCTACCCCTTGCTGCTCGCATCAAGTTCAAAGCGCTGATGCTTGCTTACAGATCCACCACTGGCTCTGCACCTTCCTACGTCCACACACTGCTACAACGCTACGTCCCCACCAGAAGCCTGCGATCACTGAAGGAGCGAAGGCTTGTGGTACCGTCACAGAGAGGCACAAAATCACTCTCCAGATCATTCTCCTTCACTGCTCCCTGCTGGTGGAATGATCTCCCTACTTTCATCAGGAATGCAGAATCCCAGGCAATATTCAAGAGACAGCTGAAAACTCATCTCTTCCATGAACACTTGATCCCCTCATAAAAAAAAAAAAAAACCTTTCCTTCCCTTTTCCCTTCCTACTCTAGCTTATGGTACTGAGCAATGTATGAAACTTGTATTGTGAGCACTTCCTGTGTTATTTGCCAATTCATGAAGAATCGCTTGTTTGTTTTCCTCACTTGTAAGTCGCTTTGGATAAAAGCGTCTGCTAAATGACTAAATGTAAATGTAAATGTATATGTTTTCATATCACTAAAGTAAGTAGTTTGTTGACTAAATGCTGTATTAGTGGGTGTCTGCGTGTCCGTGTTGAACGTGCTTTTTGTAGAAAATGCAGGGGCATTTGATTTCTGCGATGCAGAAAACACGGATAAAATCCATTCATAAAAAGGGAACTTACTGTGTAAAGCGGATTGTCAGGATGAATGGCGCAGGCATGCGGTTTACTGCTGAACAATTCATTCAGACACAAAACATGCAGGATTCATAAATAAATAAATACAGTATGAATAGTACAGATTACTAGAGTTTTGCAATTAAGTTAAGACATTAAGTAAAGTTAACTAAAAAGTATAAGTTAAAATCACTGTTGGATTTTACAGTGATGAGAGCTGTGTAATCTGGGTCTCTATAAAAGGTGTTTATTGTGTTTGAACTGATATTGAGGATCTTACTGTCCTCTCAAGTGAAAGCACATCATCAGCGCATCTTCTCATGTTTGCTGAAATGATGAAAGGCTATAAAGGAAAAGCTGTGCAGAATGCCTTTAGAAGGAGATAGTTTGTAATGTTTAATTACATTTACATTTATGCAAATCAATAATCTCAGGCACAGTGTCACTCATTTAGAATACTCCAAATGCAATAAAATAAGAACAAGTTTAAGAACAAATTTATACATTTAGGAGGAAATTTTTCATGAGAGTTTCTAATGTGAGTACAAATATGAAATACTGCATACAAATATTACTGTATGAGATAAACTGCAACTTTTAGAGGTTTTGTGTAAGTAGCTAAAAACATGCTTACCGATGACGATGAGGGTGTAGTTAATGTTGACACTGCCAAAGCCATTGGTGGCTTTACAAATGAAGGTCCCAGCATCCTCTGCCTCCACATCTTTGATTCGCAGGGCTTGCTGAAGGACCCTGAAGCGCATCCAACCACTGTGGATGTTTCGTCCATCTTTGGTCCACATGATGAGGGGTGGCGGATCACCCTCCACAGGACACTGAAGTTTCAGGGTGCGTCCAATTCTGATGGTCTGCCGGTGGGCAATCTTCTCTGCTACACGTGGAGGTCCTACAAAAAAAAAGATTATGTTAATTACTGTCATTGTAGAGTGCTGTCTGGCTTTGGCACAAATTCAAACCCTTCTCTTTGTTAAATAATTTTTTTTAATCACAATTTTTATTATTAAGCATAAGAAAGAAAATATTGTCTGCATTTTTATCTTTTACACATTTCTTTCCAAAATATAACTAAATGAGGAAAGAAAAAAAAAAGAAAAAGAAAAAAAAAAAGAACCACAACAACAACCAAGTAGCCCTACCCCAAACCCCTCCCCCCACCCACCCAGGAGGATTAGAAAATATTGGCAGTCTCTATAAGCGATTATGTGCCTTACGCCTATATACGAGGAGAGCTTGCATACTCATGATATATTTAGTCAGAGTCTAGTGAGGATACAGAGTCGTAAAGATTTAAAATAGGGTTCCAAGTTTTATAAAATTTATCAGTTGAGCCCCGAGTCGAATATTTCAATTTTTCAAGTGAAAGGAATGACATCAGATCCTTTAACCAAGAGGTAGTTGGAGGGGGGTTGGACACTTCCAATGCAACAGAATGCACCTTTTAGCAATAAGAGAAGCAAAAGCAATAACCTCTGCTTTCTGTCTCGTGATAGATGACGAGTGAGACACACCAAAAATGGCGATTAAAGGACATGGAGATAGAGAAACGTGCAGGGCCCTAGACATGAAGTCAAACAAAGAAGCCCAATATGAGACCAGTTTTGGGCAGCTAAAAAATGTATGGGTGTGATTAGCGGGAGAAAAGGAGCATCTGATACAGGAGTCATCTGTTTCTGGAAACAATTTATGAAGTTTAGCTTTGGTAAGATGAATTCTGTGAAAGACTTTTAGTTGAATGAGACTTAGCCGAGCACATAAAGTAGTAGAATTAACCCTAGCAAGGGCCTCAGACCATAACTCATCAGATAGCTTGATTTGCAGCTCATTTTCCCAAGTCATCCTTAGGCAGGAGAGAGAGGATGTACTAGGTGAAAGTAACATGGTGTAGACAGAGGATATACGACTACCACCTGTAGAGGCTGACAATAAGTTCTCAACCAGAGATTTTTCTGGTAATTGAGGGAAACTAGGGAAGTTAATCTTAACAAAATTGCGGAGTTGAAAATACCTGAATAAGCCTGTAGTATGCAAGTTAAATTTGGACATAAGATTGGTGAATGTAGCAAAAGAATTATCAATAAAAAGATCTGAAAAACAGGCCATCCCCTTATCTTTCCATCTTTTAAAAGTGTGATCAATAGCTGGTGGTAAAAACAAGTGATTGTTGCAGATAGGACTTAAGACAGATAGTGACTCCAACCGAAAATGCTGTCGAAATTGTTTCCAGATTTTTAAAGTTGATAACACAATAGGGTTTCTAGTGAAATTAGAGGGACGCAGAGACAAAGGAGCAAAAACAAGTGCTGGAAGGGAAGCACCTTCTAGAGAACACCAGTTGACCTCCGGTGCATTACACAATAAAAAGATCTTAGAAATATTGGCGGACCAATAGTAAAAAAGAAAATTTGGCAGAGCTAGACCACCATCACGTTTATTCCGTTGCAGGATAGTTTTATTCACTTTAGGAGTTTTACCATCCCAGATAAATGAGGAGATGATTTTATCTAGACACTTAAAAAAAGATTTAGGTAAAAAAAGAGGA
Organism: Opsariichthys bidens; assembly: GCA_037194245.1. NCBI lineage: Eukaryota > Metazoa > Chordata > Actinopteri > Cypriniformes > Xenocyprididae > Opsariichthys > Opsariichthys bidens. Next base: position 753,253 of record CM074297.1, read on the forward strand.
AGAGACTGGAAGAGAAATAGAAGTCGCGGCAAAACATTCATTTTAATGGTCTCCACTCTCCCAACAAGAGAAAGGGGTAGGCTGTCCCATCGTTTTAAGTCTAGTTTAATTTGATCAACCAAGATCGTAAAGTTATTCTTAAGGAGAGAACTGAAAGAGTGTGAAATGTATACACCTAAATATTGAAACCCTGAAGGAGAAAAATTAAAAGGTAGGGTGCTTTTAGAGATTTTTTTAGCCGCGTCATTTATGGGGAAACATTCACTTTTGGTAAAGTTTAATTTGTAACCTGAAAAAGAGCCAAAGGTGTCGAGCAAGTGCATAATCTCATTGGCGCAGCCAACTGGATCCTGTATATACAACAGCAAGTCGTCAGCATAGAGAGAAACACGATGTTCTGTGCCTCCCCTGTGGATCCCGCGTATGGACGAGGATGCTTTTAAGGCGATAGAAAGTGGCTCAATAGCTAAAGCAAAGAGCAGAGGAGACAGGGGGCAACCCTGCCGTGTCCCACGAGAGAGGAAAAAGAATGGAGAACTATCAGCATTAGTTTTAACACTTGCAGAGGGAGCCGAATATAGGAGGCGAATCCAAGAGATAATATTGTGCCCAAAGCCAAACTTTTCTAATACAGTAAATAAATAATTCCATTCCATACGGTCAAATGCTTTTTCAGCATCAAGAGAAATGATCATTTCAGAGGTCTTAGACAGAGATGGACTAAAAAGTATATTTAGCAATCGCCGGATATTAAATGACATCTGACGTCCCCTAATGAACCCGGTCTGATCCTCAGAAATAATATCAGGAAGACATGCATCGATGCGCTTTGCCAGCACCTTTGCTAGAATTTTAACGTCAGCGTTCAATAAACTAATAGGTCTATAGCTGCTACATAAAGTTGGGTCATTATTAACCCATTTATTTTTTTTAAATAAAAGAGAGATAGATGCTGGATTTAATGAGGCTGGGAGAAAACCCTGCTCAAATGACTCCATATACATATCAAACAATAAGGGGGCTAACTGCGCTGAGAATTTCTTATAGAAGTCTAAAGGGAAGCCGTCAGGCCCTGGAGCCTTGTTACACTGCATGAGACCAATGCAGGCGGTTATTTCGTCTAGCCTGAGAGGTACATCTAATGTCTCCTCTGTTAATGTATTAATAGTGGGTATATTTAAATTATGTAAGAAAGACTCCATTAAAGAAACATCAGAAGGAGGTTGAGAAGTATAAAGACTGGAGTAAAAGGAGGTAAAGACAGAGTTGATTTTTTGAGGGTCAGTAACAAGCTCATCCGAATGGTTATCACAAATCTGCGTGATATGGCGTGAAGCTGACTGATGTTTAAGCTGGGAAGCAAGAAGACGGCCTGCTCTATCCCCATGTTCATAATAGGTGGCTCTGGTTCTTTTAATCAAATACTCGGCTTTATTCGTTGAAAGCAAATCAAATTCAGTTTGTAACTTTGAACGTTTTAACTTAAGAACAGGTTTGGGATCGCTTGAGTACTGTCTATCGACCTCTAAAATTGAACGGATAAGCTCCTGTTGCTGAGACTTTCTTGTCTTGGCTAGGTGAGCGCTAAAGGAAATGATTCGACCACGAATAAACGCTTTAAATGTCTCCCAAAGAAGAGAGGCAGAGACGGTTTCCGTTTTGTTAGTCTCAATGAAAAAGTCTATATTTTTGGATAGAAATTCGCAAAAGTCAGTTCTGGCAAGAAGCCCTACATCGAATTTCCACTGAGGTCGGCTCTTGAAAGCGGGCAAGAAGGAGATATCTAACATATGCAGGGCATGATCAGAAATAACAATGGCGGAGTAATCTGAAGAAATAACCGAAGAAAGCAGGGCTTTATCAAGGAAGAAATAATCAATCCGAGAGTAAACATGGTGCACGCTAGAGAAGAAAGAAAATACCTTGTCAGAGGGGTGAAAAAAGCACCAGGGATCTATGCAGCCTATTTGATTTGTCAGTGAAATTAAAGACCTGGACATAGCGGAAGGAGAAGAAGATTTAGTCACAGATTTATCAAGATTATTATCGATAACACAATTAAGGTCCCCTCCAAAAATAAGGTGATGAGTGTCCAGATTTGGGATTTTTGAGAAAAGCATAGACATAAAAGAAGGGTTATCCCAGTTTGGGGCATATACGTTAACTAACACTACTGGAGTTTGAAAAAGAATACCACTGACGATTACAAAACGGCCTTCAGGATCTGAAATTACTTGCTCTGCTAGAAACATGACTCTTTTATGTATCAGAATTGCAGTACCTCTGGATTTGCTATTAAAATTAGAATGAAATACTTGACCAGTGTTTACGCAGTCTGGTGTGGTCACCTGTACGTAAGTGTGTCTCCTGAAGAAACATAATATCAGAGGACAGTGATTTTAGATGAGAAAAAACTCTGGAGCGTTTAATTTGGCCACCCAACCCACGTACATTCCATGTAATGATTCTAATATTGTGTCCAACCCCTCCCCCCTTAGAATTAAAAGGGGGCTTACTCATGGATCTGCAAGGTAGAACATAATAATCCGACTTGGGTGAGAAACAAAAAAAAACAATGCTTTTTTAAGCTCAATCATGTTGGCATGTGCAAGAGACAACATTAAAAGCAAAAAGAAAAAAAGAAGCAAAAGAAAATCCCTTCTGATACTCGTCCCCTTGGACATGACGAGTTGCCAGAAAAACTTTGTCACAACCGATTGTGTAGTGAAGTTGACTCCAACAAACAAAGAACATAACACTATAAAAAGAAAATTCACTCCTGAAAAAGAATGAACAGGGTGCAGATCAGCAAATATGCAAAACGAGTGCAGATAGCGGAGCTAGTGGCTGTAGAACTGACAAGGGAGAATATTTAGAGACTATCTATGACTGTCTGTCAAGCACTCAACCCCCCCCCCCCTCCCCCAAGCGCATAGTAGAAAGCAAAAAGTAATAAATAAATAAAAAATAAAAAATTGTCTTTTCTCTTTTAAATAAAATGTGCGTGTAAACACACATAGGCCCGCAAACACACATGCACCATATGCTCCGTGAAGGAGGAAAAAATGAATAAATAAGTAAATTTAAAAAAATAAATAAATAAATAAAAAAAGGAGAGAGAGAAATATAATAATTCTAGTCTAAAGCATAGAGAGAGAGGGAGAGGGAGAGAGAGATCGATCCTTATCCACGCCGCTCGTAAGGTTACTCAGCAAAGTTTTGGTGGTAGAATTTTTCTGCAGCCTCGGGCGAATCGAAATAGTGTTCCTTATTGTTGTATGACACCCGAAGTCTGGCCGGGTAGATCATGCCAAAACGAACACCGCGCTTATACAGCAGGCCCTTGATGTTGTTGAACAAAGCTCTCCTATTAGCCACTGAAACGCAGAAGTCCTCGTAGAATTTGATTCTGTGTCCCTTGAAGGTAATTTCTTTTGACGATTTCGCGAATTTGAGCACAGCCTCCTTTTCTATGTAGCGATGAAATCTCACTATGATCGGACGGGGATTTTGACCCTGGCGGGGTTTGGGCCTTAAGCTCCGGTGGGCGCGATCAAGCTCCGGTGGGGAGGGAAGAGCGTCGCCAGCAACCTCGGTGAAAAGATCTGACATAAACTGCCTGGCGTCCTTTCCCTCAATATCCTCCGGAAGACCAACCACACGAATATTCTGCCGTTTGGACCGCGAAACGAGATCTTCCACGTTAGCTCTTAGGGCGACATTCTCCTCCGTCGCCGACACCAACTTCGACTTAAGAGTAGAGACCTCCTGTTCGAGATGTGTGATCCAATCGCTGTGGTCGGATAGGCTAGTTTCCATACCAGTGATGGTAGTCGCTTGAGTCGCCAAGGTAGCCCCGATAGAAGCAATGGATGAGTGAATGGACTCCAACGACGAATTCAGCAGCGCGGTGAGTTCCCCAGTTATGTTTCTCCTTAGTTTATCAAGTTCGTTCACCAGTGTGTCAGTCGTTAGGGGGTTTGAGGCGTCGTCCGCCATCTTGCCGCTTTCATGCCCAGGCAGCTTGGTTTGAGGGCTGATTTTACCACCAGCTCGCGTACCCTTACTCATCGGGAACAAATAACGTGAACACAGACCAACAGAAGCACAAAAATAGCTAAAAAGCACCAAATGTAGTGTTATGAGAGAGAAAAAATGCAATTTAAGTCGGAGCACTAACCCCACGCGTCTCTCCACTACATGGCAAAACCGGAAGTCCTCTTTGTTAAATAATTGATGCAATTGCAGGAGAAACAAAATTATGGGTTGAAAATGTTAGAAATTGAGCTGCAGGAGATTGCATCCTGTATAGCTTCGTTATGAGATTAATCACCTATGTTCCCAAGATAAATATAAGTAACTGTGACGAGCAGGGCGGGCGAGAGCCGTGAGGGAACGGCACGAGGCCGGTGACACGAGTGTTAACGAGCTTCAGGTGCTCGGCGCACCGGTCTCGAGTCCTTCACGGAGGAGCTCCGGAAGCATAAAGGAGGAGCGACGACAGTGAAGGACGAGAGAGGACCAGGCCTGGGATTTATGTTGTGTTTATGTTGCGGGAACCGCCTCCTTCTTCCCATATTTACGAACTTTGTTACACTGGTGCCGAAACCCGGGAGGAAGGAGGGACATGCTGTCGAAGAGCCCTCGCTGCTGAGGGGGATCGCGGTGCTGAGGAGATCGGGCAGCGCGGGAGAGAAGACCGCGAGTGGCTGCCCGAAGCGGTGGTACTGGAGCAATCGAGTGATAGGTGAGACGGGAAGCTCGCTGCCGCGCCCCTGGGATGAGGTGGGGTGGCGGCCGTCCAAGAGGGAGCGGAGGAGCCGCCGTTCGCCGGGGGCCAAAGCCTGCTGCCTGCCGCCGTAACGGGGAGGAGCCGCCGTCCGCCGTGGGCCGAGGCCAGCTGCCTGCCGCCGGAGCGGGGAGGAGCAGGGAACGGCGGGCTCGCTGCCGGCTGCCCTCAAGCGGAGGAGCCATCGCTGGCCGCCAGGGGGCGGAGGAGGATCGGGCCGTCCACCGAGCGTCCAGTGCCATCGCATGGCACCGCGAGGAAGAGCCTCTCGGCGGGCTGAGGACCGAGCGGCAGTGTGTCGGGGAGCCGGACCAAGAATTTTTTTTTCCTCTCTCCACTCTCTCGTCCTTGTCGCTCCTTGTGCTTCCGTCTCCTTTTCTCTCGTCTCGTCTGTCCTTACCCCCAGGCGCTGCGGCCGCCGAGACTGGCCCCCGGGGGGAGTAGGCGCAGCCTCGTGGGTACCCCCCGGCCTGCGAGGGGCGATGGGGGTATGTGATGAGCAGGGCGGGCGAGAGCCGTGAGGGAACGGCGCGAGGCCGGTGACGCGAGTGTTAACGAGCTTCAGGTGCTCGGCGCACCGGTCTCGTAGAACAAAAACTAACGAGCAATACATTCAATATAATATTAATCCTTGTTAACGTTAGTTAATATAAATACTGTTCATTTTTGGTTCATATTAGCCCGGGTCCATTAAATCATTTTAACAGTGACCCAATACAGTTTAAAAATGTATTAGTACATTTTGAAATTAACATTAACTAAGATAAATAAATGCATTAGAAGTATGCTAACTAATGTAGTTAACTATTGTTAACAAATCAAACTCTTTGTAAAGAGTTACTTACATGATATTATGATTCACATTTGCAAAATGAATGTTGTATTTTGTTCATAATATATATTTCATACTTTAATACAAAATGAATGCATTAATTTTTAATGAATGCAGTATTTGGTCTGCTATATGCTGACAAATATTTTTGTCATAAAATGTAAATTCCATTCCATAAGAGTAAAAATAGCAAAATTACAAATGGCATAAAATATGTACTACAATGACAGGACATTTCGTCAAATAACAAAACCTATGCGTAATGTATGTTCTGTAATGTGATCCTTTTGTCATCAAGTGTTTCTGGTGGTTCAAGTAATAACTTTCTCAATTTATCTGAAATCACCATTCATACTATATCTGTACGTACAAACTAAGCCACATTTTGAAATTACATGAAAGCCAAAGAGACCAGAATTCAGAAATGTTCTTTGTTCAAAAAGTTCACAGTTACATTCTGTTCACATGAACCCAACCTTTAGACTTGAATCGAGTGGTTCCTCGGTGCACACCCATTCTAAACAAGGTAACATAACTTTATGGTCAATCCTCATCACAACCTGTTGTGTGTTATGGGAACATGGTATTAAGGTGTTATGGAAACATGGTATCAACTCAGCACTGTCCCAAGGATTCACCCACCCCCTCAACCCACCCCTGACCTTCACAACGGCCCAAGTGAGGAAAGAGCTGATCCTTATCAAAGCACGAAAGGCAGCTGGACCAGACGGCATCAGCTCCAGGCTGCTGAGATCCTGTACAGATGAGCTGTGTGGGATCACTGGGCACGACTTCAACCTGAGTCTCAAGTTGAGGGTGTTACCACAGATATGGAAGACCTCCTGCGTAGTACCAGTGCCCAAGACACTGTACGCTAGAGATCTCAGCAGCTTCAGGCCAGTGGCTCTCACATCACATCTGATCAAGAGACTGGAGAGACTGGTCCTGCGCCAACTCCGGTCTGAGGTGAGCTCAGCGATGGACCCGCTGCAGTTTGCCTACCGATCTGGGATCGGAGTGGACGATGCTGTGATCTTCCTGCTACATCGTGCTCTAAATCACCTGGAGAAGCCCGGTAGCTCTGTGAGGATTCTGTTCTTTAACTTCTCCAGCGCATTCAACACCATTCAGCCGGTGCTTTTGAGAGGCAAGCTCGAGCAGGCTGGACTGGATCCTGGACTACCTGACAAACAGACCGAGACTGTGTGTCTGACCTCCTGACCTGCAGTGTGGGCGCCCCCCAGGGCACGGTGCTCGCGCCATTCCTCTTCACCCTCTACACTGCAGATTTCAGACACAACACTGACGGCTGTGTCCTGCTAAAGTTCTCTGACGACTCCGGTGTCGTTGGCTTGATCAGCGATGACGATGGCACGGAGTATAGTAAACTGACGCGGGACTTCGTAGACTGGTGTCAGCCAAACCACCTCCTTATCATCGCACGGAAGACCAAGGAGATGGTGGTGGATTTCCGCAGACACCGGCCTGCTCCCTCACCAGTGAACATCCAGGGTATGGACATTGAGAGAGTGGACTCTTATAAGTACCTGGGTGTTTACACCCTGAACCACAAACTGGATTGGACTCTCAACACAGATGCATTGTACAGGAAGGGTAAGAGCAGGCTCTACCTCCTGAGGAGACTGAGATCTTTTGGAGTGCAGGGGGCGCTACTGAAGACTTTCTATGACTCTGTGGTGGCATTAGCCATCCTGTTCGGTGTGGTCTGCTGGAGCAGTAGCATCACTGAGAGTGAGAGGAAGAAGTTGGACAAGATCATCAGGAAGTCCAGCTCTGTCCTAGGCTGTCCTCTGGATTCTGCACGGGAGGTTGGTGACAGAAGGGTTCTAGCAAAACTGTCATCTATGCTGGACCATGAGTTTCACCCCCTGCAGGACACACTGTCAGCTCTGCAGAGCAGCTTCAGTGACAGATTGCTCCACCCTCGGTGTGTGAAGGAGAGATTCTGCAGGTCTTTTCTTACTGCTGCAATCAGACTGTACAATAAACAATAAGCCCTGCTAAACTGTAACTTTTTTTTCACTTTTGCAACATTTTGCACAGATATTGAGCATTTCACTGAACAATTTTACAACGTGCAATATTTCTTTTGTGTATTCTATTCTGTAAATTTATTTAGTTTTCTGTTTATATATTAGTGTGTACTACTTTTTACCATGTACCCCTGCTGTTGCTAAATGCAATTTCCCCACTGCGGGACAAATAAAGGTTTTACTTACTTACTTACTTAAACACTCCAAGCAAAGCAGCATATGGCAATGCAGACTTTAATGACAACGGAATGGGACCTAGGTAAACAATATACATGAAAACACAATGTCCAAATACAAACGAGAACCGACAACAACTGAAGGAGAACAAAGGGAATTAAAGCTGCAAGCCACCCGTAGGCCTTAGGAAAATGGCGAACAGTGGGTGAAGCGCAAGAGAGTAAATACAGGAGAATGATGGCAAAATCATTTCAAAGTGCTATACTTTGGGGCAGATCTGGTATTGTTTGCCTGAGTTACAGTAACTTCCTGTTTCATAGCGAAACATCAAAATTTGTCAGGCCGCCAGGGACACGCCCTGTGACGAAAACTCTAGATCTTCGCAATTTAGCGTCGTGAAGGCCTTATGATTAATCAAACCAAATTTGAAGATGATCGGATTAGAACTGTAGGAGGGGTTCGTTAAAGTACGAGGTCTGAAAATGGCAAAAACTGCACTAAATTGCACAGGAAATTCAAAATGGCTGACTTCCTGTTGCGTTTAGCACTTCGCTCCAAGAGGCTTTTCTGTAGGTCTTGGGACCTTACATGTTCGTAGACATACGTCAAACGTAGCTGAAGACACACACCATTGAAGTTGTATAGGTGGCGCTATCGAGCCAAATACAAATACAACTGTTTGTTTAATCACAATGAGATATAAAATATTTCACCTAAATTAAGACACGTTTAAGCCTACAGCAAATATGCAGTCCTGTAAGTCCTGTAATTATGCCATTTTAATGTAGGCCAAATTTATATATAATATATATATAAATTATACATAAAAGTCGTGGTAGCGATTCAGACAAGGGTTTCTGCCCCACGGAAATGTATGGTCACCGTACCAATTATTGTGACAGTCCATGCGACGACGCACGCTACTGCAAAATACACATTTGCAGCACAAAATCAATCGCCTGAAGCAATACTTTCCAGCGCAGGAAAACAGCTGGATGCCTAAACCCTTTTCGTCAAAATCCAAAGATGAGGGATTTGCATTCAAATCTATTGGAAGACCCTAGACGTTGGCTTATTGATGAAGAGGGGTACCCTAAACGGGAAACCCTCAACATCGGCTTATTGACGAAGAGGGGTACCCTCAACATCGGAGTATTGACGTGAAGGGAAAACGACCGAATGGCAGCATGTGACGAATAGGGGTGAGCCCGTGTTGATGCTGTCCTCTAGTGCTCATTATAAATATATAACATTTGATTATCATTTCAATTACTTTAAGAGTACTGTTTCCCCTCATTTTAATTTACACATACATCTTGAAATTAAAACATAAAAAATGTGTTTATTTATGATATTTGTACTATCAAATATAGAAATTAGGTGTGTATATTGCAATTATTAATGAATAATTGACAACTTCCAAATTCCCTTTTTGTTCTTAATTTAAACCTTCGCCATGGCAACACCATTTGAGATGTACTATAATCATTCGCAATTTAGCATCTTTAGTATGTTGTCATCATGTTTAGAAGTTTATTATTAGTTATTTGCAGAAGTTTATATTTTAATTTTATTTTTTAAAATCCCTGCATGTGTAAGGATGTAATTATTTGTATAACTGGGCGCGATCATAATTAGGAGACGCTGCGCGTCTCTTTGTGCGGTAGAAAATCTTCCAAACTCTAGATGAAGTTCTTTAATATGTTCTTGTGATCGAATCTTGTCTAATCGTTTGAATGTTTTAAAGAATAAGGTTTAAAAACATGAGCTTTCATGATTTCGTGATCACTCGCTTTCAGAGAAATGACACGTGGCTCTTTGTTTAATCCGATAGGAAATGAAGTTTACACAGATGCCACACACCGTCAACACATTAACACAGTCATATACATAAACATTCAAACAAAGAAATGAAAAAAACATGAAAAAACACATGTAAATGAGTTCGTGATCATTCACAGACATCATCAAACTGTCAAACAACACGGCTCACGATCTCTACATGAATGTCTTTCATGCGTTTATTTGCTTGTATATTGTAGAATCGCTGGAATATTTGAATTAATTAAATAAAAAAAACGTAAACGAAGACTGTCCTGAGTTGTAAAACGAAAGTGGATTTTCTAAAAATTCAGAGCTTGATTATTCAAAATATCCATATTCAAACCAAAATATCTGACTTTCTGTTGGTCGGAGCTAATGACTGTAAATTAGAAAGTTGTCTGGCTAAATGAGGACAATATGTGTACCGGGTTTGGTGACTGTAGGTTAAACTAACCCCCCAACTTTTGTCAAAAGATGAGCCACCCACCTCGCCCATTTTTAAGGCTTTGCCCATGTGTACTGGATGACAATATTGATGTGTGTGTCGAGTTTCATGCAATTTGAAGCATGTTAAGAGCCTCAAAAACACCCAAGAATATTATTAAAGTTTGACGTCTTGCCATGGCAACAATATTTAAGATAACACAAAGACATTCACATGTGTAAATCTGAAATGTTTTGACATTATAATGAAGAAGTTTGAAGCAAATCGGGTAAAAATAAGAGGGTGATCTAAAACCATTTTGAAAGAGACACATTTCCTGCTACCATTGGTGGCGCTATATCTTTGACTCACAATAGTCACATACATGTGCTCGGCCTCCTACAACGAACACACAGCTGAAGTTTCATAAAAATCAATGAATGTATGCAGACGTTATAACACACTTCCTGTTTCTGTTTTCTCACTATAAATCCATTGCCTCGCCACGGGCAAACCGTTTAAGATATCAAAAATCCCCTGCCAATTTTGCATCATCAATGTCTTGACTTCATACTGACTGATCGGATTAAGCTCCTAGGAGGAGTATATCAAATTCCAGAGCATGCGTTTTTCAAGCAACCCATAATAGCTCACTTACTGTTGAGGCAGTGTACAACTTTGAGCACGAAAGTTGTCAGGCTCAATGAGGTCTTCATGTGTACCGAGTTTCATATTAACATGTGCAAGCATGTATGATATATGTGCCAAGTTTTCGGACCCCATTCAAGGAGGCGCTGTTGAGCCCCCCTGCCCCCTGATAGTGTTAAAAGCAGCACTGAGGTCTAGTAAGACTAATAGAGAGATACAACCATGATCTGATGATAAGAGCAAATCATTTGTAACTCTAACGAGAGCAATCTCAGTACTATGACACGGTCTAAATCCTGACTGGAAATCCTCACAGATACCATTTCTTTCCAAATAGGAACACAGTTGCGATGATATTGACTTTTCTAGTATTTTTGATAGAAAAGGTAGATTGGAGATCGGTCTGTAATTGACTAATTCTCTAGGATCAAGTTGTGGTTTTTTAATAAGAGGTTTCATAATAGCTAGCTTAAAATTTTTCGGTACGTAACCTAGTGATAAAGATGAATTAATGATCTTAAGACGATCTATGACCTCTGGAAGCATCTCTTTCAATAGCTTAGTCGGTATAGGGTCTAACATACATGCTGTTGATTTCGATGATTTAACAAGTTTAGACAATTGTTCCTTTCCTATAGCAGCGAATGAATGGATTTTTACTCAGGGATGTTACAATCTACTGTCTGATGTGATACTGTAGTAGACAGTTGCATGGCTATAATTTTCTCTTTTATGTTGTCAATCTTGCAAGTAAAGAAGTTCATAAAGTCATTACTACTGTGCTGTTTGGAAACATCAGAAGTTGCCACTGTATTAAATAAGTACTTAGGGTTGTGTATATTTTCTTCTAAAATATTTGAAAAATAAACAGATCTAGCGGTTTTTAAGGCCTTTCTGTACTCATTTTCTCTCTCCATGAAATACAAAAAACTTCTAGTTTTGATTTCTTCCAGCTACGCTCCATTTTTCTGGCTGCTCTCTTAAGGGCCTGAGTGTGCTCGTTATAGGATTCCATTGGACTAATATCCTTAATCTTTTTTAAGCGCAAAGGACTAACAGAGTCTAGAGTATTGGAAAAGAAAGCGTCAATAGTTTCTGTTGCAACATCAATTTGTTCTAAGATGTCAGGTTTGCTAAGATGATGAAACCGATCAGGAAGATTATTTATAAAGCAATCTTTAGTGGTAGAAGTGATGGTTCTAACATATTTGAGGCAGAGAGAGAATTTTGCAGCCTTGGTTAAATGTAGCATGCATGAGACTAAATAATGATCTGAGACGTCATCGCTCTGCTGCACAATTTCAACGGCATCAATATCGATTCCATGTGACAATGTTAGATCTAGAGTATGATTATGACAATGAGTGGGTCCTGACACGTGTTGTCTAACTCCAATAGAGTTTAGAATATCTGTTAATGCCAATCACAATGCATATTTTTCATTATCTACATGGATATTTAAAATCACCAACAATAAGGACTTCATTCGCAGCCAATACTAACTCTGATTCCAAAAACACCATACCTACTGTGAAGCATGGGGGTGGAAACATCATGCTTTGGGGCTGTTTTTCTGCAAAGGTACTAGGACGACTGATCCGTGTAAAGGAAAGAATGAATGGGTCCATGTATTGTGAGATTTCGAGTAAAAACCTCCTTCCATCAGCAAGGGCATCGAAGTTGAAATGTGGCTGGGTCTTTCAGTATGACAATGATCCTAAACACACTGCCTGGGCAACGAAGGAGTGGCTTCCTAAGAAGCATTTCAAGGTCCTGGAGTGACCTAACCAGTCTCCAGATCTCAACCCCATAGAAAATCTTTGGAGGGAGTTGAAAATCTGTGTTGCCCAGCGACAGCCCCAAAACATCACTGCTCTAGAGGAGATTTGCATGGAGGAATGGGCCAAACTACCAGCAACAGTGTGTAAAAACCTTGCAGAGACTTACAGAAAACGTTTGACCTCTGTCATTGCCAACAAAGGGTCTATAACAAAGTATTGAGATTAACTTTTGTTATGACCAAATACTTATTTTCCACCATAATTTGCAAAAAAATTCTTTAAAAATCAGACAATGTTTTTTTCTTGATTTTTTTTTCTCATCCTGTCTCTCATAGTTGAAGTGTATCTGGATGAAAATTACAGGCCTCTCTCATCTTTGTAAGTGGGAGAACTTGCACAATTGGTGGCTGACAAAATATTTTTTTTGCCCCACTGTACATCAAAATAGGGAAGAAAAGTTGGTTTGGCAAATTTTCCATTCTGAAAATCCTCAGCGGTTTTCAGCAGTTCAGTTCAGCAATTTAGAGTCTTGGCCCGGCTGAGCAGAGCAAGGCTTCCCCCTGCCCACGCACAGCCCTGCTTACTCCTGTTAAAAGACCGAATGCAGGAAATTGATATTGTCACTGTTTATGTTTGCGGGGAATTGTAACCACAATCCCCTGTCAACCAGCCATGTCTCACTGGCATACTGCATTGTTTTTGCGCTCCTCAGCTGGTGGCTCCGAGCAGGTTAGAAAGATCAGAGTCTGCAAATACTGTTCGTGCTTGTTTCTCTCAAGGCTGTGTGAGTCACTCCATTAGCTATTTACATAAGGCTAATGCCAGATTGCATCCATTTAGCTGCCACAAAACTAAGCTTAAGAAGATTTTGCGGTGAAAAATTTAAGAAACAAATTTACACATGATATTTTCTCAAAACAAACAAACAAACAAACAAACAAACAAACAAAACAATTACGTCAAGGTAAATCTCGTACTTCAAAAAATTAAAGAAATGATGAAGCTGTACAGGGTGTTTCTTTCACTTTGGCTTCTGTTTCTATCCCTTTTATCTTTTCTTTTTTTTATGGAGTGTCTTAGGGTTGGCTCCTTGATATGAATGGGGGTAGAGACAAAGAAATTGAAAGTGGTTTCAGAATTTCTAAAAATTAAACAAGTTAATGTTGCTTTTTTACAGGAAACTCATACTGATAATAATAATGAAATAGAATGGGGTATGTGGTGGGGTGGAAAGCTTGTGTTAAGTCATGGGTCAAATAGTAGCGCTGGTGTTGCTATTTTATTTTCAAAAATCATGAAAGTTAATATTTTAACTGTTGATGAAATTGAGAAAGGAAGGATTTTATTAACAAAAGTAGAGTTTGAAGGTGTTTTGTTTGTTTTTGTTAATGTATATGCCCCGAATAATGGGTCAGAAAGAGTGAAGCTTTTTATGAAATTGAATAAATTTTTAAAGAAAATTGATGATGGTGTGTGCATTATTGTAGGTGGAGACTGGAAATGTACAACAGATTTTACTATTGATAGGAATGGTGAAGAACCTCATAATCAATCTAGTTTAGTACTAACCAAAATAATGAACAAAAATTAATTGGTAGATGTATGGAGAATAAGGAATAAGCGGGAAAGACAGTACACACAGGTTAAAGTGACTGATAGTAGGGTTTGTGGGGATAGATTGGATCACTTTTATCTTGGAAAGATATGGAACAACAGAGTTATGAATGCTTTTCATTCACCTAAAGCTTTTTCGGATCATCATATGATTGGTTTAGATTTAAACATGAAAGAATTGTCAAGACGCACATATTATTGGCATTTTAATGTTAAATTGTTACAAGATGTTTTGTTCTGTGAAAGGTTTATTTTGTTTTGGAATGAATGGAAAACTAAAAAGAGTTCTTTTGAGAATCTTACCCAGTGGTGGGAGGTGGGTAAAGCTCAAATAAGAGTTTTTGAATTACACTTTGAATTCTTCATCAAAAATTAAAACAACAGTACAAAGGCTGGAAAAAGACATTGTGATGTTAGAAAAAGGACTATTGGATAATCCTGGAACTGTGCAGAAAGACTCTTTGAAAAAGAAGAGAATGGAACTTGGATCTTTCTTATGGGAACGGACAAAAGGAGCATTGATAAGAGCAAAGTTTTGCTCCATTAAAGATATGGATGCTCCTTATTCTTATCTTTTTAATTTAGAAAAGAAAAATGTTCAACAGAAGCAGATGTACCATCTGCGGCATGAAGATGGAACTATAACTTCTGATCCGGTGGAATTAAGAAAAATGGCTGTAGATTTTTATGGAACATTATATGGTAAAGAATCATGTGACTCCAAAAGTACTGAAGAGTTGCTTCAGGATTTACCAAAGTTAGCAGATGAACAGAAAAAATTGCTGGACAATGAAATTACTTTTAAGTAACTCACAGAGGCAATGCAGCAGTTATCCTCAGGCCGGTCTCCAGGAATAGATGGGTTGCCAGTTGAATTTTATCAACAATTCTGGAATGTAATAGGAATGGATTTATATGAAGTGTTTTTAAGTTGTTTTAAAGAAAAGTAACTTCCTTTAAGTTGTCGACATGCAATCGGGATCGGGATCGTGAAGATGGGTCACCTAATGGATAAAGATGGATGGAAATCTGTAGAAACTATCAAGGAAGTGACTGGTTTATGATCATGGAGACTTGCATCAAAGCTGATAGAGGAAATTTCTCTGGTAATACGAAGCACTTATGGAGAAAGCTTAGCAGGTGGACAAATTTACATTTACATTTACATTTAGTCATTTAGCAGACGCTTTTATCCAAAGCGACTTACAAGTGAGGAAAACAAACAAGCGATTCTTCATGAATTGGCAAATAACACAGGAAGTGCTCACAATACAAGTTTCATACATTGCTCAGTACCATAAGCTACAGTAGGAAGGGAAAAGGGAAGGAAAGGTTTTTTTTTTTTTTTTTTTTTTTTTTATGAGGGGATCAAGTGTTCACGGAAGAGGTGAGTTTTCAGCTGTCTCTTGAATATTGCCAGGGATTCAGCGTTCCTGATGAAAGTAGGGAGATCATTCCACCAGCAGGGAGCAGTGAAGGAGAATGTTCTGGAGAGTGATTTTGTGCCTCTCTGTGACGGTACCACAAGCCTACACTCCTTTAGTGATCGCAGGCTTCTGGTGGGGATATAGCGTTGTAGCAGTGTGTGGAGGTAGGAAGGTGCAGAGCCTGTGGTGGATCTGTAAGCAAGCATCAGCGCTTTGAACTTGATGCGAGCAGCGAGGGGTAGCCAGTGCAGAGAGATGAAGAGGGGCGTGACGTGGGCTCTCTTAGGCTCGTTGAAGACAAGACGAGCAGCAGCGTTCTGGATCATTTGAAGAGGTTTGATTGCACTTGACGGCAGACCAGCCAGAAGAGCATTGCAGTAATCAAGCCTTGAAATGACCAGGGCCTGGACTAGCAGTTGTGTTGCGCGCTCAGTCAGGAAGGGACGGATTTTCCTGATGTTGCGAAGTGCAAATCTGCATGACCGCGCCGTCTTTGAGATGTGGTCTCTGAAGGTCAGTTGGTCATCGAAGATAACTCCAAGATTTCTGGCCGACTTAGATGGGGTGATGGTGGTTGTACCAAGCTGTATGTTGATGTCGTGTTGTAGGGTAGGAGTGGCAGGGAAGACTAAAAGCTCAGTCTTTGCCAGGTTGAGCTGCAGGTGGTGTTCTTCCATCCACGTGGAGATATCCGCCAGACAGCTTGAGATCCGTGCAGCTACTGTGGAATCATCTGGCTGGAAGGACAGGTAGAGTTGTGTGTCATCAGCATAGCAGTGGTAGGAGAAACCATGTGCCTGTATGATGGGACCCAGTGATGTAGTATAAATGGAGAATAGGAGGGGACCAAGAACTGAACCCTGAGGGACCCCAGTGATCAGTTCATGAGGTTTGGATACCTCCCCTCCCCAGGCAACTCTGAAAGACCTACCTGTGAGATAGGACTCAAACCACTGAAGTGCAGAACCTGAGATACCCAGTGACGAGAGGGTGGACAGAAGAATTTGATGGTTTACGGTGTCGAAGGCAGCAGATAGATCCAGCGCAGCAGATAGATCCAGCAAATGTCATTTGTGACATCCACAAATGTCAAACCAGAGTGATAGAAAAGAATTCCAAGGATAAACATTTCGTCACTAATAAGTGATGAGAATGAGGATGAAGTTGCAAATTCAATCCTGAACTTTGGGACTCCTCAATTGGAGTATCTGGACTGTGCTTCAAAGAAAGCACTCTACCTCAAAACAGTCAAGGTGAAGCATCAAAAGTCAAGTCAAGTCATCTTTATTTATATAGCGCTTTTTACAATGCAAATTGTGGCAAAGCAGCTTTACATTAATAAGAAAATGGTGTCATTGTGCAGCTTATTCTATGTATTATTGATTCATTCCATTGCAAATATCAGTAGTTATTAGTCTAGTTAATTTAGGTATAGCAGCACTGCAGAAAACAGGGACGTAATCGTCCGGCTCAGCTCAGTTCACATACAACGGCGCCAATGCAGGCATATCAAAAACACTGCTGAATATCAAGCAAGTGTCCCCAACTTAAGCAAGCCAAAGGCAACAGCGGCAAGGAACCAAAACTCCAACAAATGGAGAAAAAAACCTTGGGAGAAACCAGGCTTAGTTGGGGGGCCAGTTCTCCTCTGGCCAACAGTGAACACTTGTCCGATACCCAGGCAGAGTTACAGGTCATTAAACCGATTTGGAATCGCAACAGTCAAAATATTTAATCTAGTTCCATCTAGTTTAAGATCTTTTTGATCACGCCGGTATGGGACGGTTTGTTGGGATATGTGCCACTGGCTGATGAGTCGGTAAGGTCTTAACAAAGGATGAGCTAGTTAACACAGTCTCCGGTGACACCAGAGGGCCACATTGCTGCCGCACACAGGCACAGGTTCCCCATCCGACCCGGACACGGCCGAGATCCAGCCAATCACGTTAATTGGTAAACCTCGGGATAAGCAGAGAGACAAAAAAATTAGCGTAGACGCCATTCTTCTTCTGATGTACCGAGTACATCTGGTGTTATAGGAAGTGTTCCCGGTTCCGGCTGACCTGAACTATGCAGCCTAACAATCCTTTAACGGATATGAAGACAAAAGTTTATAGTGTGTCGTGTATGCCAGGTTAAATAGATGTGTTTTTAGTCTAGATTTAAACTGACAGAGTGTGTCTGCTTCCCGAACAATGCTAGGAAGATTGTTCCAGAGTTTAGGTGCCAAATAGGAAAAGGATCTACCTGCGGTTGATTTTGATATTCTAGGTATTAACAACTGACCAGAATTCTGAGATCGTAATAGACGCGAAGGACTATAATGCATTAAGAGCTCACTCAGGTACTGGGGAGCTAAGCCATTTAGTGCTTTGTAAGTAATTAGCAAGATTTTAAAATCTATACAATGTTTAATAGGGAGCCAGTGCAGTTTTGACAGAACCGGGCTAATATGTTCATACTTCCTGGTTCTAGTAAGGACTCTAGAAGCTGCGTTTTGGACCAGCTGTAATTTGTTTATCATGCGAACAGGGCAACCACCCAGTAGAGCGTTACAGTAATCTAGTCACTAAAGTAATCTAAAGTCACTAAAGAGACAAAAAACCTCAGGATGGCCAGGTTTGTTGGGGCCGGATTTCCTTGTGAGAGACAGGTGGAGGACCCTGTATAAACTCCCTGTAGAGAAGCGAACTGCTGATCTGCAGTGGAGGATTATTCACAGGGCCATCCAGCGGTGGGTGGGCAGTGTAGGTTTTGTAGTGAGGGAGAAGATTTAGAGCATCTGTTCTTAAAATGTAATAGATTAAATAGTCTGTTTGACTTACTTATAACTTTGGTTCAGGGGTTTACTGAAGATTTTATAGATTTTATAATATTTATAGGAGGACTGAAATATAGATTTTTATTAAGAAGAAGAATATGTTCATTAAATTATTTAAAAGGGACAGCAAAATTGGTCATATGGAAAACAAGAAAAAATAAAGGCTTAGAGTTGGCAGCAATTGACCCTAAAGTGATGTTTATGTGTCTGGTGGCAGCAAGATTGCGAACAGAATTTGCTTATTATAGTCTTACAAATAATGTAATTGCTTTTTGTGAAATATGGTGTATTAATGAGTTTCTATGTGTTGTACATGATGATCAATTGGTCTTAGGTTTTTAAATGTCTATATTATTTATTTATTTTACATTTGATTGTTTATAATGTTTTGGGGGATATGAAGTTTGAAGTAGGAATGTAAAGAAATGTAAAAAAAATAAAGTGTTTCTAAACCTCTCTCTCTCTCTCTCTCTCTCTCTCTCTCGCAGTGGCAAATATTATCAGTATTGCTTGGAATATAGAGCACAAGTACAATTATAGAGTTCATTTGCTGTATGGAAAAGAGCAGGGAGGAAATTCTTGAAATGGTTTTATATGCTGATATACTAACTGACCTTGAAGTGTAACAGCAAAACTGTTTGATGTCCAATCAAACAGGACTTCTAGAGAAAAATGTATCTCACGCCTGGTTTCACACTGCTTTGATATGATGTTTTGCACAGTGAGAGCATGAAGGAGTCACTGGCACAGGTGTGGAGCCAACCTCACTACAGCACACTGTGTCCCACAAACACCAGTGGGTAGTTGACATGTTGATAGTGAGAAAAGTGTGAGAAGGTTAGTCCCAGTCAGGAACTCGACAGAGTCATGTTCTCCTGCTGTTTTGAATGGCTTTCTCATCAGAGTGAAATCTTACTGATGAGCAGATTGAAATCTCATTCTCCTTTTGGAGAACTGTACACTCACTCTTTGAGCAGATTTACAGCCCTCCCACTTCGGGTCTTCTATTTGCGGTTCGGTCCCAAGGCCTCTCCTCCTCGCAGACCAACAGTACTGCATGTTTCACAAATTAGAGGTGCACGGGAAAAATAAAAGCAAGCAGTGCTCGGTTTGCCTTCCAACACTTCTCTCTTCAACGGCTTCAACACAAGTCACAAAAGTCAAAGCCAGGGTCATGAAAGCACCGAAAAGAGAAACAACACATGGAATAGTGATATTTACAATGTCTGAATAAATAAATGCGTTCCAATGTGTAACAACACAGATTTAAACAGCAGGGATTTTAAAAAACCTGCACATCTGTATAAATATTGGGTATGTGAGAGTATTTGTGTTGAACGAGCTCAGTGAATGAGGGGAACGGCAGGTCAAACTCTTTAAAAGGCAATCTGTTTTCTCCATTCAACATAAACGCTTTTTCTTCTGTTGCTGCAATTTACAATACGGAGACCGGTCTCTCATGTGTCCCTGTGCACCGGGGAACCCTCAAGAAGTTGCAGTCTTCCATATCCCTCATTCCCTTTTACGGCCTGTTGGCTTCAGGTATCCTAACATACATGCCTGGAATGTCGACTAATGAGGGGGGAAAAATGATTCCGTAAGAGGCCAACGCAAATAGCATTCCATCATATACTCTCTTTTAACTCCAGCTCTTAGCCAAAAAGCCTCTCCAGGGTGAGTGACGTAAAAAAAGTATTCCCTTTAGAATCAATATCTATCCTTGAGCCAGCTAGATAGGGCCCTTTGGTGCGAAAGAAGTCGAGGAATAATATTTTGGTTGGCCTCGTGTTGGGAGTACAGGACGTGCTTTGGAGCACAAGAATGTGTTTGATTATCATTTCTCGAGCAGGTCTGAGTTCACGAGTGCCAATGTATTCACCTTCAGGAAGCGGGCTGTGATTGAGTAAGATACCCCTCACCCCGCCTTCACTTCCTCTTATTGCTAATTGTGTCCGCTTTCCACCATGATTTCCCGAAAACGGGTTATGAATATGCACAAAACTAACAGCTCTAGAGCTGTGAAAATTAAAGGAACATTCTTCTGTGGCTTCTTCTAAATACATAAAGATAACCGTATAAACGTCTACTTTATTCATAAAGGGTATTATGAGATTGATTGCATAGTTATTATTACTATTATTATAATTATTGTGGATTTACACTATCCTGAAGGATGGTTCATGGCTGACTGAAAATGTAGAACAAGGAATTTAAACATGCTCCAGTTATGATGTGTGGTGTGGTCTCGTCTCTAACAGCTCTAACAGCTTCAATGCATTCAAGATTTTTCCCAAGGTGACACAATTGAGATGAAATCAAGTGACTTAATTTGTACTTACAGATCCTTAACAATTAGAATAGGCATGAAGACGTCACCATTTCTCATATTAATTGCTTTCTGATTGCTTATCATGAAGACATTTTAGGGTCCAGAAAGTTCGACCAGCAATTAATATTTAAACACTCTGTTCAGTGAGCTCTGGAATCTGTTTACTAAAGCTGGCCAAGGGAGGAAGAGAGCCAATGAGAGTCGGATGAAATTAAAAACCTCTTAAAACATTTGCCAGATTGAGTACGGGTTTCCCTCTGGGAAAGCTGCAATGAAGGGGTTTGTGGGATATTACATGTTGCCACCATGAGGTTTTCAGAGCCATCAGCTACACAAACAAAAAGACCACCGTGATGACGTTAAACTGATCATGCTCAAAATGGTCAAAACTTCAGTAGTTAGAAAATATGTCAGTTATTTACATTGTTTTCCTTCAGTTTGTGAGACTAGGTATTGCGTGTCAAAACTCAACACAAATTAGACTATAATCTAAACAGCCTTTGGAAAGTTAGAATACAAACTGTAATTGCAACATTTTTTGGAACCGTTTCAAACCTCCATTCAATGTAATTGTGACTTTGGGGCAGTTTTACAATGAAACCAGCATTCAGCAACTCAATGACTAAAATCAGTCAATGGTGATCTATTTACACCGCTAAGTACAGTTACACGCAAACACTAAAAGAAAGACATTCTTAATTTTTAAAACCACATTTATGTGATACCAAATCTGCAACAAATCATGAATTAAGGCATTACAAGAGTCAAAAAGCTTTTGTGCTTTTCGTGCATAACAAGGAAGGCCAGACCAATGATAATTCACTATGCAATTACTGTACAGTAGTCAACACTAAACAGGATATTTTTTTTGTAAAATAAAAAAATGTAAAAAAAAATTACAGCATTCAAGGCCTAAAAATTATATGAAACTCAGTCTGAATGGAGTCGATAGATAAAGAGGATTAGGCTGATTAATTGCAGAAGTTCAGTACTGGTAGAGGTTTACATCAAACCCTAAGGAGAGATTCTGAGAAATAACAAAGGATTGCAAGTGCTCTAAATATATAGCTGAAGAAAGAATGTATAGCTCAGCTATGTAAGTAATACCTCTTTTCTGCTGTCTCATCTAAAAGCCCATCTCCTCCCCTTGTGTTTCTGTCACTGCTTGGGGTGACAAGTAAAAGTGATGGGAATATTCTTACACAGAAGGTACTCGATTCAGACAGGTAAAGAACAGCTATTTCCCTCTGCTGTCAATAGGTCAATTGCTAGCAATTGCAATTGCATGACAGTTAAAGCTGCCCTGAGGCGGGGGGCTGGTCGTCTTTACACCAGACAAGACCTTGAAGAAATCTGCAAAGTATTCTGTTAATTGCAAGTACCTATAATGTTTAATGGAAGGGGAGAATCCCATAGACTTACATTGATGGAGGTATATCATTAAACAAAATATAATAGTGACCTTTTTGAGGGAGGAGGGTGGGCTGTTTTAACAGTAAAGGCCCGGGTATACTTCATTTTCCACATTCTGCTCCGTCTCGCACACAGCGATGTGACTAGCATGTCATTTACAGGACAATCGCTCGGAGGGATAAAAGAAAAGCAGTGGATCCGCTATTGCATGAAAGAACCAAAAAAAAACAACAAAACAATGGAGAATGATATGCTGCTTTGTTTACTGTTTTGTAAACAGTGCGTTCTTCTTGACGCACTCTTCTTCGGCTGCTGCACAATACATCACAGAGTTCTCTGGAGCTCAACGGTGGAGCTTAACCTGTTTAATGGGTGGAGAGATAGGGTTATGGGTAGGGTTAGGGTGTGGTTGGGGGATACAGCTCCACCCATCATGCCCATAGTAGGTCAAGAGAGGGGGGAGCTGGAGGTTATGGCTCTGCAGTGAGTGGCCTCTCTCTTTTTTTTTTTTTTTTCAACATTCACCTTGCGTCTGCACGGACATGAAAACAACAAATTCTGTGCTTCAACAAAGATTTGAGCAAAGGCTGTGAATACTTATGTACATGTGATTTTTTTTTGTTTTTTTATTTTCAATAAAATTTCAAAGATTTCAAACAAACTTCTTTCAGATTGTCATTATGGGGTATTGTTTGTAGAATTTTTGAGGAAAATATCGAATTGAATCCCTATTGAAATAAGGCTGTAGCATAACAAAATGTGGAAAAAGTGAAGTGCTGTGAATACTTTCAGGATGCACTGTATGTTATAAGTTTATATTTAATTTTAACAAATGGAAAAGTCTCCAATTGAAAAAGTTATAAGTTGCCTTTAAATCACACAAAAGTAAAAAAAAAAAAAAAAAAACACACAAAAAAACATCTTAGTGGAACTTTCACATAAATAGTAATGTAATATATTACACAGGCCTTTTACTCAATATAATTACGTGCAATTAATTGAAAAGATACAGTACAATACAGCTTCATCATTTATTATTTATTGGGCTTCCAGATGAGGGGGAAAAAAACATGTTGTGAATGGCACAGGAGCCCAAAAAGTGGAGCAGTGTTTATCTAATGAAGGGCTGGATTGGTGGGAAAAGAGATGTTTGGCTGGCTCTGCCATTCTGCCATGGCCCTAAAGGAGACACACTTTTCTCGGAATCTCAGGATCAGAAGCAAGTAGGGTGTTGGGTGCTGAGCGGATAATGTTGCCATGTCGACCAGTCAGCAGATTCTTTAAAGTCTTTAAGTTCCCTGTTCTGCCAGTAGGAACACGACATAAGCTCTTTTTTGTCCTTCTTAAAACAAATATATATATATATATATATATATATATATATATACATTTTTTTTTTTTTTTTACCAGACAACAAGAAAGCAAAAAGGATTTTTTGCCAAGGCTGGGCTGGGATCTTTCAATAATTGTTGAAAGAGCCCTGTGAATAATCTTTGAAGGGAAATGAATAATGCTGGAGAACCAGACCTCAATGGGCATTAGTCCAGAAACATTTAAAGCTGTCAGTTCTGAGGAGCATAAACCTCTATCTCACCTTATATAATGACCACAGGTTCACTGGAAACAAAGCATGGTATATCCTTCCAAATTATCCCAGATCATGTTCGTTTTAAACTTCACCTTTCTTCCTGGTGTAAACAAATTGTAGCAGTAAAGTCTGGAAATCAGTGCGCTGAAAAGCTATGAAAAGGACACGTTCAGCAGGCGTTGTTTTCGCAAGATAACAAGACAAGAACCAAGGAGTTCGACAAACTTCCACTGGTTATAAAGACTTTTATGAGAGCTCAATAGAAGAAACTTGGGTCTGGAAGACATTTATCCAGATGTATTGGACATGAAAGGGGAGCCTGAAAAAATACAGAGGGAGCAGAGAATTCCCAGGTCTGCAACCTCGGCCGGGAAGCCGAAGCAAAAACCAGCTTCTTATTACGTGCTGGCAAAAAACTGTGTTAAAGGCCACAACTTCAATTACACGTGGCTGCTGTGGGGGCTTTATGTTTCACAGGGGGAAGATAAAAATTACCTCCAGAGGGTGCCGCGTTAGCCATGTGGACTCAAGGAGGGGGGTTAATGATTGAGTCAGGAACAGACGAATGGACGAGGACAAGGTTTGGGTAGCATGTGGCAAAAGAAACACAACCCTATGCTAAACCAGGGGTTCCAAAACTTTTTTGTCAGCAAAACACAACTTTTTTGTCAGATGTTTTCTTGAACTACCTCCTAAGATTTTAAGTTAATATTTAAAAAATTTAACAATACATTTGAATGTTCATAGTTCTCTAATGTTGGTTAATGGTCACATGACATGCAGGTAAACAGATAAATCATCAATTTTTTTTTTGAGCATTTTATTTTGATTGTTTTTACTTTAAAATATTTATATACACTTCCAGTCAAAAATCTGAAATAATTAATATTTGTATATTGTCATTAATATATTGAAATAAGTCACTTTTATAAGTGCATTTATTTGATCAAAAATACAGTGAAAACAGTAATATTGTGAAATATTATTACAGTTTTAAAAAGCTGGGTTTTTTATGTGAATATATGTTAACATGTCATTTATTCCTGTGATGGCAAAGCTTAATTTTCAGCATTATTACTCCAGTTTTCAGCGATACAGTATCCATCAGAAATAAATGCCAGCTTACTAAGATTTCTTTCAATTTTTATTTAAAAAAATCTTAATTATTCCAAACTTCTGCCCATGTTACATTGGTGAAATTCAGAAACTTCTGTCCACAAAAATGTTGGAAATTATACGAATGGGCCTATCACACATTATCTTCCTAAACGCATGCTAAACTCACAGCATTTGCAGAGATAGAGTTTGTGAGAAGAAATATTTACAATGAACTGAGCTCTGAAAACACGGTGTTATCAGCTGCATGTGTGTAAATGAACGCAGTGCAACTCTTCACTCTGAGACACTGAGTGCAACAGACTATATACATCTTTTCAAACTGCAGCCTGTCATTTGATAAATGCTAAATCAGATATTTCACTATTTCACTATCTTTCCACAAGACAACTGGTGGCTTTTATAGAATGAAATGTTTGATGTTCAAAACTTATAAACATGTAAGGTTGCCAATCCATTGGCTTGAGGTACAAAGTGTGGACTGCTGAAAGAACGAAAAATGTTGTGGCACAACACAAGGACAACTAGATATCAAAACAGTATTGCAAAGTATTGCACAGTGTGTGCTGGAGGATGTCCGATATCTCTATGGCTAATATTTAACGTGAGCCTCCAGCTGCCTGATATGGCTGAGATGAACCTGTCTGATCATACTTCTGTTTCTTATCTGTGCTCAGGACACTAACCTCACTTCAGATAGGAGGCCAGCACCTTCAATTGCTCACGTTTGTAATAAACTTTGTATATTCATTAAAAAGGAGCCCCATAACGCTATGGGGGGGTGATCATGAACATGAAATTGTGCAGCCATGACTTCCTGTTCCACAAGAGTATAAACATGAGAAAACACAAAGTCCAAATTCTGGTAATCAATCATCACAATGTGTAAAGCCAAAGAATATAGTACTGATGTGCAGCAAAAGATGGTTGAGCTTCACAAAATATAAAGTGGCTG
Organism: Opsariichthys bidens; assembly: GCA_037194245.1. Classification (NCBI taxonomy): domain Eukaryota; kingdom Metazoa; phylum Chordata; class Actinopteri; order Cypriniformes; family Xenocyprididae; genus Opsariichthys; species Opsariichthys bidens. The sequence goes on from CM074297.1 coordinate 779,045, forward strand.
TAAGAAAACAGCTAAAGCATTGAAAATCCAATTACAAACAACTAAAGATGTTATCAATCTGCCTGGAAGAGGACGCATGTCTATATCGTCCTATTGCACGGTGAGGAGGAGAGTTTGAATGGCCAAAGATTCTCTAAGGATCACAGCTGGAGAATTACAGCGATTAGTTGAGACTTGAGTCTCAGAAAGCCTAAAAAATAATCAAACAGCAACTACATCCCCACAAGTTGTTTGGGAGGGTTTCAAGAAAAATCCTCTGCTCTCATCCAGAAACAATCTTCAGCATATTCAGTTGTCACACAAGACTGAAACTTCAAACAGGACCAGCTTCAATGGTCAGGTGAAGCTAAAAAAAGAGCTTTTTGGCAGCAAACACACCAGATGGGTTTGGTGCACACAGGGATAAAAAGTACCCCATGTCCATGGTTAAATATACTGCTGGATCTTTAATGTTGTGGACCTATTTTTCTGCTGGAGGTCCTGGACATCTTGCTCAGATACATGGTATTATGGATTCTATCAAATACCAACAAATAAAAAATCGAAACCTGACCGCTTCTGCCAGAAATCCCATAATGGTCCGTGGTTGGATTGTCCATCAGAACAATGATCCAAAACCAACTCAAAAACGTGTTACTGAGCACAAAATGAAGCTTCTGCCATGGTTGTCCTAGTCCCCTGACCTGAACCCTAAAGAAAATGAGTGGAGTGAACTGAAGAGAAGAAGCATCTCTCATCAGGTGTTCTCCAAACTCATCAGGCATTATAGGAGAAAGATTCAGAGTTGTTATCTTGGCAAAATGAGGTTGCAAACGTGTTTTGGAGAAAAACATTTATTTCATAAAGAGATTTTCCCTACATTTTCAATTCTTTTAGGTTTTTTTTTAATAAAAGATCAAAAGGATTAACAATGCAAATTTATTTTTACAGGCTTCTTTGTTCATATTTACCAAAGGTAACAATAATTCTGAGCACAACTGTATATGCATGGTTTTGGGTTTTTTTGAAAGGTATGTGTACCCCAGGCTGTACAGTGGAAAGCTAACAGGTTAAACTAACTTGGAACTACCTGTGCACTGTGTACCTATATCTAACTGTTTTATGGCACACCTTCCAGCCAATCAGATTTGAGTATTCAGACAGACCATAGTATAATAAAAATGTTTCTTGAGCAGCAAATCAGCATATATTGATTTCTGAAGGATCATGTTACATTGAAGACTGGAGTAATGATGCTGAAAAAATTAAGCTTTACCATCACTGGAATAAATTACACTTTGAAAAAATACATAAAACATTTTAGTAACCACTCAACTCCTTGGCACAGCATAACACCCTGGCAACCACCCAGAACATTTTAGCATTGTGAGTTTTAATGTAGATTTTTCTTAATTTATTAAGAGATATATCTATATTATTTTTTTAATTAAGAGCCGAGTATGTATATGTTAATTAAAGACCCATATCCCTCCAAAATCAAACTGCAACTTCCACTATAAGTATCTCCCCTTTCCATTCCATCTGCTGGAGCCTGTTTGCTCCTCCTGCCTCACACATTCCACAGCCATGTCTCAGCCATGACTAACCTCATTTGCTCTGTGCCGCTCTCAATCAGAAAGCATTTCATCTACATGCTCTGCGGGCACCTGACCAGGACAAAAAGGCCCATAAGACACCTTGAGTCAAGTTGACCCATGAAAAAGAATGGCATTCAGTACTGAGATCTAATGTAGACTGGGCGTATCATGAGCACAGCCCTCCATTTGTGTGGAGAGGTAGTGAGATGCATCAGAGGAAGGGGGTTGTAGGACATTCCTCTCAAAGCTCTTACACTCAAACAACGGCAGCTGGGAGTGAAGTACATGTGTTACTAATGTGCACTATAAAATCTGTTCATAGAGGAGCTTTGTATCATTTTCAAAAAGGAAAGTGACTGGAAAAAAGCGTTGTTTTTGGTCCAAGGCTTATGGCATGCTATTTGCATAATGGGGTCCACATGAAGTACCTGTATAAAATTACAAAAGCAGCACTTCTGTAGTTTCCCATTCCAATCTTCCCCTTCCCCCGTCAGCTTGTAAAGCGCTTTAGCCCTGTATTCATTGTGGCGCCACAGGAGAAGAATACCCTGACCCGAAAGGCACAGCCAGATCCGACAAAGTCTCCATTGACTGAAGGGGAACCTCACGTGGCCAGCAATCCTTGAATATTGTCTCAAATGAATCCGTCGTCATAGCACTTGTACCTGTCAGTGTACAACGAATTTTGCCCTTGCGGGATGCTGATCTGTCATCTGCCTTGCGGTTATTTTCCTTTCCACTGTCATCACGTGAGGGCCTTTCACTGGCGGTTCTGCCCCATAAACAACCTTCGTCTCCGTTTCCGCTCCCGCTCAAAATAAAATGATCAGGCCCATGGGAGCTGGCCATAAATCAGCTATCCTGCTAAATATATTTAGAAACAGGGCCTCTACACAAAACACAGCTCTAGTGGCTAAAGCACACATTCTGCCTGTTAAAAAAGCATTCATCCAAAATTAAAATGCTGTCAACGTTTACTCACCCTCATTTCTTCCATGGAACACGAGGAGAAATTTTGAATAATGCACTTGTTGCTCTTTTCATCCAATTACAATGAAGACTGAGGCTTTCAAGCTTTAAAAAGGATGCAAAACACCATCATAGCATCAACTGTATGAAGTTTTATGAAGTCAAACAATAATTTTGTGTGAAAGATTGTTATTCCCTTACTGCGACTGGATCAGAGTAAGTGAGTTCAACTCGAGAACCGCATCAGTCTGATTCATAACTGAATTATTCAGTGAATGAATCAGTCAAGTTTTATGAACTGGATCAACCAATTCAATGAAAAGATTTCACAAATCATCATGGCTTTATCTCCTATTCATTTTTAAAGGTACTTTTATAGAGCTTTTGGTTTTTGAACAACGTAAATTAATCATTTTTGGGTGAACTATTCCATTAACAAGACATGCCAGCAACACAAATATATTTCAGCATCATAAAGCAACACATTATGAGGTTTGAGAATTTAACTGGACCTCCAATGGACAATGGATTTGGGGTTGAGAAAATGACACACACCTGTTACAAAAGAGCCTCTTATATGCCCATATACGTAATATTATCAGGCCTGATCCTTGGAGGGGCTGAGAGACATATAACAGCCAGCAGCAGATGAAGACTTCCACAGGTGCAACCAAAACCGTTCTAAACAATATATTGACTTGACACTACTGGTCTACGTTTCCCAAAAGCATTGTAACCCTTACGAAAAAGAAGTATACTTCAAGATCATTTTATGAAGTATACTTAAGTAATGTTTAAGTATTTTTTTAAAAATATTTTATGCAGTAAGTATACTGATATGAATTTACTTGTAAGTGTACTGTTTTAATAACGCTTGGGACTAAATTGGCCCGATTCGATTGCTCCTATCTGCTGAATTGTTTGTGTCTGTTGCTCTTTATTGCTTTGTTTTGAATCTAATTATTGTCATTGTTGTCTACTTTATCATCACTATATATATCTGATATTGTCTAATATTGCCTATCACATTAATCTGACATCACTAGTTTTTGATGTTTTAATCTAAATCACTATCAAAACGCGTTAGCATTACGCTAGTTTGTAAACTTGTCATCCGTGCCCACCGTCATTTCTGTCACTCTCTCCTTTTCTACGAATTCATTAAACAACTGGTAAGTCTACGAACACGGTAAGATTTGTCATCTTCTCCCTTCAATGTTACTTGCACTGCATGTCACATGCATAGTATAGCTTTTTCTGTCAGCGACAAGGGATTCACATAAATGCAGGGAAATAGGCTGACAGAGAAAATCTCAGAATTAGAGACACGCACCCAAACTTTAGGATAGTAAAGGAGGATAATAAGAATGCTAGGGCTTTAGATAGGGTTGTAGAACCCATGCAGCAGGGCAATTGGATGACCGTGAGGTGGCCTAGTCATGGGAAAAAACATCACTCTTCTGTTTTGATTAGAACATCAAAGAGATTCTCACCACTCAGTGATGCACCCACTGAGAATCCTGTTGAAAGTGCCCTAGTTACTGGCGATTCTAATACACGGAATGTGAAAATAGAGACACTAGCCACCATAGTCACATGTTTGTTGGGAGCCAGAGCACCTGACATCAAAGCAAATTTAAAAGTGCTGCTAACGCTAATCCTAAATACTCTAAGATTATTATTCACATCGGCACTAATGATGTTCGACTTCACCAGTCGGAGATCACTAAAATTAACATTAAAGAGGAGTGTGAACTCGCAGGTACAATGTCAGGCACTGTAATTTGTTCTGGACCCATTCCTGTTCATAGGAGTGATGAGATACTTAGCAGACTATCATCACTCAATGGCTGGCTGTCTAAGTGGTGTCCACAGAATAATATATGTTTCATAGACAATAGAAAAAGTTTTTGGGGCAGACCTGACCTGTTGAAAAGAGAGGGTATTAATCCCTCCTGAGGTGGTGCTGCTCTTCTCTCTAGTAATATAGCACATAGTCTTACAGCAGAACCTTGACTAACTGGGGCCCAGGTTAGGAAGCAGACAGACTGGCTAAACTGACCGTCTGCTAGCTGTCTCATGTCACAAAAGTCAGATAAATCCCAACACATAGACACTCTTTCACCTAGATATCAACACATAGAGACTGTGTCTGTACCCTGAATTAATAAATACAAAAAAACTTTTAAACCCATTTAAGGGAAAAATTTAATTGATGTTCAACAAGTAAAAAACAGAGATAATAAAGACAAACAAATGATAAAGCTTGGGTTGCTGAATATTAGATTCCTTTCTTCAAAAGCCCTTATTGTAAATCATATTATTACAGAAAATAATCTAGATATGCTGTGTTTGACAGAAACTTGGCTAAAACTAGACGATTACATCACTTTAAATGAGTCTAGCCCTCAAGGTTACTATTATCAACACGAACCTCGTCAGAAAGGTAAAGGGAGAGGTGTTGCTGTAATCTATAGTAATATCTTCAGTATTACTCAAAAATCTTTCAAATATAATTCTTTTGAAGTGATGTTGCTGTGTGTAATATTATATAATGTAAGTGACAAATCCCATTTGACATTTGTACTGGCTACTGTATACAGGCCACCAGGGCACCATACAGACTTTATCAAAGAATTTGCTGATTTTCTATCGGGGTTAGTACTTGCTGTGAATAAATTCCTTATTGTTGGTGATTTTAATATCCATGTAGATAATGAAAAAGACACATTGGGATTGGCATTTACAGATATTCTAAACTCTATTGGAGTTACACAACACGTGTCAGGACCCACTCATTGTCGTAATCATACTTTAGATCTAATATTGTCACATGGAATCGAAATTGATGCCCTTAATATTCTGCAGCAGAGCGATGACATCTGGCTGCAAGGCTACAAAACGCCTCTCTGCCATAAATATGGTAGAACCATCACTTCTACCACTAAAGATTGCTTTATAAATAACCTTCCTGATCAGTTTCATTGTCTTATCAAACCAGAAAGCTTCTGGTGTTTCCAAACAGCACAGCAGTAATGACTTTATGAACCTTCACTTGCAAGATTGACAATATTATAGAGAAAATTATAGCCATGCAACTGTCTACTACAGTATCACATCAGACAGTGAATAGTAGTATCCCTGAGGAAAAATTACATTCATTCGCTGCCATAGGAGAGGAAGAATTGTCTAAACTTGTTAAATCATCGAAATAAACAACATGTATGTTAGACCTTATGTTGACTAAGCTACTGAAAGAGATGCTTCCAGAGGTCATATATCCTCTTCTTAAGATCATTAATTCATCATTATCACTAGGTTACATACCGTAAACTTTTAAGCTAGCTATTATCAAACCTCTTATTAAAAAACCACAACTTGATCCTAGAGAATTAGTCAATTACAGGCAGATTTCCAATACACCTTTTCTGTCAAAAATACCAGAAAAGGCAAAATCATCACAACTGTGTTCCTACTTGGAAAGAAATGGTATCTGTGAGGATTTCCAGTCAGGATTTAGAACGTACCATAGTACCGAGACTGCTCTCATTAAAGTTACAAATGATTTGCTCTTATCATCAGATCGTGGTTGCATCTCTCTATTAGTGTTACTAGACCTCAGTGCTGCTTTTGACACTATCGAGCACAATATTCTTTTGAATAGACTCGAAAATTATGTTGGCATTAGTGGAATTGCATTGGCATGATTCAAATATCATATATATCTAATACACTGTCCTCTTTGTTCCTATTTCTAGCCATAGTTTGGATCTGTGATTGGACAGAATCTGGAGCTGAATTGTTCTTCTTTTCTGGATCAAAGTTTGTTGCACTCACTTGGGCCTTTGTTGTTTGGCCATGTTGGAAGTGGTTCCATGTTCAGGAAGTGATAAAACCCATGGTAAAACCCATCTCTGGGATATAAATGAAGTTCTTTTTGATGAAATCTGAGAGATTTCTGTCCCTCCATTGACAGCTATGCAACTACAACTTTGACACTTCAAAAAGTTCATGAAGAGATTGTAAAACTAATCCATATGAATTGAATGGTTTAGTGCAAATTTTCTCTCTCTATCACTTTATATGATGAACAGATTTAATTTAGGATTTTACTCAAATGTAAACATTGACCAGGGAACATAAACCAAAGCTCAACTGAACCTGAATGATGCACAAGATTAAACCTCTTCTGGAGGCTCAAACGTGCTGCATAACCAATGAGGTTCATTTTCTGTGTTACGCAGCACATTTGAGCTTCCAGAAGAGGTTTGCAATAAAAAAATACAGTACAATCCTATAAATTAAATTACAGCAATACTAATGTAAAAATTACAATAACTGGCTGGCTTAAATTACAGGTAATTTTTAAACTGTTGATCTTGTCAATGACAGCAGCCCAAATTGCAGGGAATTTCAAGTCTCTTTTTGTGTTTTGAGGTAAGAATAAAGGATAGGTTTTGGTTTTGTAGTCTATTTGCTTTATTCCAGTCACGTCATTGTCATACGAGGGAAATTATGTTTTAACCTTGATCCATCCTGTGTACTTGTATTGAGTTGTATGTAGCTATATGTAGCTGCATGAAGCTCTACACTATGGCATACTGGATTAAAGTGTATAAACTATGACATTAAGTGAGATGAAATGTTAAATTTTACATTGTTGGTAAAAACTGACTTGTTGCATAGTTGAAATAATTTAAATATTTTAAATGTGAAATATTTTAATTATTTTATATATATATAGTGAATGAAACATTTTTCTTTGTGAAACTGCAAGAGATGCCTTCCATCAATCATGCGCATAGCTTTTTTGTTGGAGGCTGGTGTGGGCTTCTGCTGCAAGGGGAGCACCAGAGCCCTCTCTGACATATGACATACACAGCTGCTGGAGAGGCACAGGCCCCAACACAAACTGACATGCTAAATCCCAAAGAAAACAAGGGGAGCTGTCTCCAGTCTGAGGACTGCTTTTCAACATCTCATTTGTAATGGAACCAAAAGAACAGCTGGGGATATGGGGGCAGGAGGTGTCCCAGACAGCGCAGAGGAGCAGCAAACAAGTCTGAATTGCAAAATGGGACGCGCTTGGAAAAATGACCCGCAGGCAGACAAAACAGGAGAAATGTTATTGTAAGACCTTTGGTGTGGGGTCAGGCATGCAATCCAACCTGGCCTTCTCTCTGGTTCTCTATACTGACCTTTGACCTTTTCTGCTGAGTACTGGCCAACACACAGACCGGCCCAAAACAATGAGCTAATCAACCTATGCTATGACCAGGAAGTGCGAGTGAGTGTGTGGACGGATGTAGAACGGATTCCCAGCAGCTATCACCAGACTGCTTAACAAACTTTCCATTTGACTGAGATTTACTGCTTTGGGACACACCATTTGCCAGTTTGCTATTGTAAGTGGATATTAGGAGCTAGACCATCAATGTATGCATGACATCTGCTTTCATATTCCAGTCTGGGACAGCCTACATACTGGGCACCAGTAAATGCCAAAAATACCACTGAAATGAACAGAAATGCCTCCCAAATTCAAGATAAGGCAAAAAATGCCACTGCACAATTAAACTATATCTATTATGGCTGTTATGATTAAAGTGAAATATAAAAATTTTTCATGCATTTTTTTTCAGTGTTTCAGTTATATATATATAAACCACACAATTTTCGTATGAACGCAATGCCCGAACAGAGGTGTTTAGATTAGTAAAAATGTCTTGATCAGCACTCTAAAAACAAAGTGCTACTGTTACTGACAACAAAGTGCTACTGTTACAGACAACTTATTTGTTGTCAGTAACGGATTCATTTTGCAGTGTAGACAGATTTAGTGGATATTTGCAAGAATGCAGAACTCGTGCTAGACCGAAGTCATGGATCACTTCAGTGTTCTTTGCTCGCTTTCAGTATATAATTTTTTCCCAGTTTTTCATGCTACTAAAATAACAAACTTACTTTTAGTAACTTGTCTGATGTATAAAAACTAAAAATCAATAAAACAAATTCATAAACGGTTCTTAGCTTGTTTTGTCTGAGTAGACAGAATATGCTCAGCTGTTTACCATAATGATTTTTATCAAAATTTTGCAGCCCTACCTTATAACAAGTTCCTGTTTTTTATTAATTATAATGGCTATGTTGTTACATCTACATTTACATTTAATTATTTAGCAGACGCTTTAATCCAAAGCGGCTTACAAGTGAGGAATACAAACATGCGATTCTTCGTGAAGAGGTAGTTTGTCCATTATATCATTGTCGTGTAAATCAGTGGCGAACGGTGACTTTTTTACCGGGGTATGTTGGGTGGTGCTTCATGTAAAAAAAATGTGCAATAGTGTTGAATGGGTTTATAGCAAATAATTATATTTGGTTTATATTTGGTTTAATTATATTTGGTTATTGTCATTGCATAGACGCAATGAAAAAAAGCAAGAAAACCACACATATTACGACAACAATAATTAAGACAATAAATATAACATCAATACAGGAACTTGACAGTTCCATGTACAGGTAGCACAATTTTTATCACTATGTGACAACCAATCAAATATCTAAACAAAAACAAACATAAAATTGAGACGCTAGCTTTCTCGACAGTGTTAGTTTACTCAGTTGCTTACTCCTGACACACAGCAACACAGCAAAAAGTATTTCTAATATGTTAGACCTTTTATTGAAAGTAGCCTACATTTACCTGTAGAGACGTGCCTTCACAAGCAACCGTAAGAGCTTTTGTGATGTTTGAGTCGGGGGCGGCGCGACAAGCGAAATGTGCCTTTGCAAAGTGTGCTGTATTTTTGTAAGTCCGCTAGGTGCCGCTAGTGTAACAGAAACGATATATTTCACCTTTAAACGTATATGTTTAGGACACAGATCTAAATCAAGCACAAAAAATAAGAAACATCATGGAACCTTTTTCAATATTTACCGAAGTACTTTTTATTAATAATTAAAAATAAGTATAATATAATTAGTATTAGCAGCCTATTATAAATAAAAAGTTCTTTAAAAAAGATACGATGAAATTATGCAAACTGATGACTTTAACAAATGCATAGACTATCAATTAACATCGTGTGATAGTAACAGTAGGACTGTCTTAAACAATTTATACGTTTTCGCAAAGAGTAAATTTCCCTATGGAAAAAATGAAAAATTATGAAAACAGTTGCACTCATGATTTCCCCCCATTTGGTTTAGTAAAGTTAGTTTTGTAATGTGATTTTCAGCGATCGAGATCTGGCAGCAGCAGCTACTTTTTCCCCTTGGGTGAGAGATCCGCTCACAGCTTATCCTGCCTATGAAATCCCCCATAGGCCAGTAAACCAATGACAACGTGGCTGACGTTCCATAACAAAAGGGCAAGGGTGCAAAAGCACTGTCAATTAGGATATGTTTCAGCTTAAACGAAGTAAAGCTTAAATTCTAACTGTTGTTTATGCACAAAACTTTATATGTAGGCCTGTATTGTGTTGTGCTATGATTGCAGCCAATGATTTGCCAGAACAGCCAATGATTTGTCAGAGGTGTCGTTAGAATACTGAAAACAGGAAAATGGCATTTAAGTAGCCTATATTTGTTGTGTTTCTTTTTTACCTTCATGGTCTTTTCATTTTGTAAGTTTACCAAAATGTATTATAGCATAATAATATTGTAAATTCCTGTGGTGAAGGCACTTCAAGGCAGCAGTAAATTTTCTTGTTAATGTATGGCTACTTTAAATATATTTTAATGATTATCTTAATAGGCCATGATGAATTATGTATGTGATAATCAATATAAGTGTCAAATCTGACACTTTCATTTTTCACTTCGTTTTGAACAGGATAGAGCATTTAAAGTTGTAATAATACAGGTTTGATGTAAATGTTATTTTATTTATTTTTTTAGATTGAATGTGTCATTTGCAAAGGCTGGGATTGCATGAGCAGGCAGTACTTTCCAACTGGGATCCCAAGACCCTTTGTGAAGTGTGTTAACGTGTGTTTAAATAAAAGTGTTTTGGCTTATTATATGTCATATGTCATGACTTCTCCTTGTTTGTGAATAAAACTTCAATTGCTCTCTTTTATTCAAAAAGAAACTACTCTCATTTATCTTTTTATCTTTGATATTTACAGTATGTGCAAATAAATGCATGGTCTATTTCAGAAGCTAAATAAATGTCATTAAAATTAAAAAAAAAAAGTTATGGAAATCTTGTAGAATATAACGAAAACATTTGTGAAAATAGAGGTTTGCTCATTTCACACAACTTGACCAATTTAATAGTTCCATATCACCACTGAAAACAATTTCTGTGATCTGAGGATCATGCATTAATATTTTCTCTGGCGCTTTAACACGAATGAGGAAACTTGTGAATATTCATGTAAGCTCCACCCAGTGTCACAGAAAATATCAGACACCAAATATTTCAGAACACCGCACATGTATGCCATCTTTGAGCAGCATTAAACAAAAATGCCATGTCAGATGAAGCTTCTGCTCCACCTTTGCAGTGTAAAGATGTTAGATTAAAATCTGACTCTATGTGCTTGTTGATGTTGATCAAATTTTAAATATAACAGTCTTCAGCATTCTGACTGATTGATAAGTAATTAGTTAAATGTAAGTATTTGACTTAAAAGACAATGCAAACACATTTAATGAGGTAATTATAAAAATCGCCCTTAGAAAGACAAAAAATGGTCTGTAAATCAGATATTGCCACTAAATGGAAAAGTTCATCCCCAAGTCTGCTCAATGGACTTATGTTTCTAGTCACACATTTAGCGAAATGTTTGTGCAACCCCCAATTCAAATTGGGCTGTTTTTCCTCTTTTCACACTCGCATCATTGCAAGCACCTCCCCCATCGAGTAACAAGATCCCGCACCCCGATCCATGCATCATGAGGCACCAAGGCCAGAGAAGCAACTCCGAACCTGAAATGCAGGATCTGTGAACCTCTATTAGCCGCAGTAAGAGTCACCATATGCCACTCATCCTGTGACCTTTTAGTCTTTTTTATGGCCTAATCAAAATCATATCAGCCAGAGTGACACCAATAAATAGTATTATCATAACAAAAAGTGGTGTCTGAACTCATCCAAATAATCAACATCCAAATAATCCAGTCAAACAAATTTAAACTAGTTATATATTGTCATTATTGGTTCGGCCAAAATTAGGCCATTTTGAGATGATTGCTAGCCATGCCTGGTTAACAGAAATGGGTTACCATCCAAAATCTAAAGTACTGACAATAGGTAATGTTTATTTTAAATATTTTTCTTGAATTTTTTGAGTCAGTAGTGTGTAAAATAAATAATTACAATTCTCACACTTGTTTATTGTGTAAATATACCATTTTAATATTTTCATGTTTTTGAAAAAAGTCTCTTTTGCTCACCAAGGCTTCATTTATTAAAATACAGTAAAAAAAAAAAGTAATTTTGTTAACAATTTAAAATAACTGTTTCCTATTGTAATATATTTTAAAATGTTATTTATTCCTGTGACGCAAAGCTGCATCACTGTCACGTGATCCTTCAGAAATCATTCTAATGTGCTGATTTGCAGCTCAAAAAAAATTTCTAATTATTATCAATGTTGAAAACAGGTGTGCTGCTAAATATTTTTGCGGAAAACCAATTTATTTATTTTTCAGAATGAACAGAAAGTTAAAAAGAACCATTTGTCACATTATAAATGTCTTTCATTTCTTTTTTTGAAAATTTTAATGTATTTTTACTGAATTAAAGTGTTTTTGTTTTTTTTAAAGTCTAATTGGATAATTTAGTCTTAGTCTTAGTAAATAACTGACCAAAATAGTCAGTAATTGAATGATATACTTTTTAATTTCAAAAGAGTTGTATAATTAATTAAGAATAAATTAAAATGAGTTTTGCAAGACTAACATCTCTTTTAATTGGATCTAAAGGTGTTTGATTTTTTTTATCGTCTGTTATAGAGTAGCATCATATATTTCAGCATCACATTCTGTCTAGGTAAAGCAAATGACACGATTTATGTTCCCAAACCATTTTTCCGCCTCATTACAGAAGAATGTCCCTTACAGTTTATCATAAATGGCAGTAGGTGACACAAAAATAGCCACTATGTAAACATCATTTGACTTGAATTACTACTTTATTGGGCCCACTTTACATTTATTTGAGTCTTCCTCAATGGAAATGACATTTACAGCTTTCTTTACTTTTAGTGGTTATCCTCACGGTAACCGTGCATCCAACCATCTAATTGGTACTAGTGACTACGCTTCGGTTTAGACCTTAACCCATGCTGCACAGCTAGAGGAAGTTTGAGGTTAAAAGAAAACTGATAATAATCAACCCTTCAACTGTTTTGACAAACATTTAAGAGGGATGAATGAAGCTACCAACTGTTACATCATGTTTCTTAAATAATGTAAATACTTCTTGGACATCTTGCTGGGGGCAGAAAAAACCAAGCTCTTCCTCTTGGTTTGCAAGTAGTTTTCGTTTGTTTGTTTGTTTGTTTGTTTTCCCCAGAGATGCATATTTAATGTCCATCAGATCAGAGTTCTTTTTGTATCGTATGAGCAAATGTTGAAATTACCACTTTCAGAGAACATAATTCATGCCGATATCATTTGAGAAAAAAAAAAGTGAGGCTTGAGGGTATTAATTACAGTCTCCCAGTGTCTTACTCACAATGATATCTATTCAAGGCATTGCATCATATAAACTGCGCACTTAAAGATTTTTCCTGTGGACAAATTGTTGAAATTCAATGGACATTTTTTTTTTCCTGTTATCACTGCAAAGCTGCTTTAATACAATCTGCAATGTTATATAAATAAAGGTGACTTGATTTGACTTGACTCAACCGTTCATTAGAACAAACACTTGAGAACAAATCTCGTTGGTTCTGGTGCAGCAAGCAAGTACGTTTGAACCTCTATTTACCACATTTGATGTGCTCTATGTAGGTGCATTGATCAATGCTTATATGTGAATAAAAGCCTAAATTAAATCTTTCAGTGGAGGGACAGATATCTCATAGGTTAAAGTCCTATGGATTTGGAACAACATGAAGGTGATAAAATTGTGACAGAATTGTAATTGTAATTTTATTCACTTTAAAGAACATTTTGTGCTTGAAAGTTTTTATGGAGGTTAAAGGTTCTTTATAGAACAATCAATGGCAAAAAAAATTGCTTGATTTTTAAGAGTTTGGCCAGTTCACTGCATCTCATCAAATCAGAATCATCAAAAATGCAGGAGACTTTATGAGGTAATGCAACTATCATTGACCAATCTTCAATAGACAGATCAGATTTTTGTTCCATCAGTCACGTTCTATGTAACAAGGGCTACATATCAAACATACCAACAGCGTTGAGCCTCAAATACCACTGAGGAGGCAAATTGTCTGCATTTGCTTACAAACACAAATCATTCTGGCTTGGGAGGCACACCTTAGGTATTGCACAGCAAACAAACATAATTGACTAATCTAATCACATTGCTTTCAGCATTTCTGTTTACTTTTGGCAACGCGTCTCCATGAAGGCCAGGGCTATGTGACCGTGAATGCCACATTGTTCAGGGCCCCTCACAGATGCAATCTACACAGATGCCCGATGCCCCCCCCCCCCCCCCCCCTCTCCATCTCTCGCCAGCTCTGGTGACAGGCTGTTCAGTCTGAGGTGTATGCTAACGCTAAAGGTAGATTCCATCACACTGCATATGCAGCCCTGATGGGAGTGTAGGCAGTGAGCTGTACTATCTGCCCATCAGCTGCCCCGGCTCCCATTCAGTCCATTCTGAATGGAAATGATGGTTCATTTAAGTACAAAAAAAGAGGAGAACAGCTAATGCGAGAGGGCTGCTTTCAGAAAACAATGCCAGTGACACAACCTGAAAGTCTCCAGCTCTCAGTCAGGTCCAGGACGATTGAATTTCAACTCAGTAAATGCAAGAGATGGAATAAATTTAGACGTTTTAATTTTTTTTTTTTTTTCAAGTTTTAAATCAAGTTTAGCCAATTAATAGAATATCACATCTTATTTGTGAGTCATACAAACTGAACTGAAGCACCACAATTGAACCTTGAATATGATTTATTTTCTTTTTTCACACTGAACATAATACTAATGCAGTTATATCTTAAATAAAATAAAGAAGCATAAAGTCACGATAAGGGTGGAAAAAAATGAGCAGCTAAATGATTCTTGAATCTATGATTCTTGAATCCTTATAAGGTGATAAACTTGTCAGGTTTTAGACTAACTCTTGCAAGTATGTTTAATATATTCATCAACTAATGTGATTTAAATACTATCCAAAGTATTCACTTTAATGTTGTATGCTCAAGATTTGTAATATTAAGTGTAACAAAAAGATTTTAAGCTTATAAGCTTAAAATCTTTTTGTTACACTTTTTATTACAAATCTTGAGCATACTGACACGCACACATGACATGCATATGACTATTTTGTGACTGAAACTTAGAACAACAATATTATATTCATAAACTCAACTTATAGAGACAAAATTATTTCTAAACTGTTTATTGATAACCAAGACTATTAAAATATAAAAATTATTAAAACAAGAATTTGTGTTCTCTTTGACATGTATTTTACACCGGGTTACTTATTCTTTCTTTCTTTCTTTCTTTTTTTTTACAGACAAGGGGTTTTACTCACCTCTAGCACAGTCTGTTATGAAAATAATGTCAAAAACGAAGAAAACAATCCAAAAGAGTTCCATGATGTCCCTGTTAAAGCTCACTGGTTCATAAGTCTATGAAAGAAATAAAGCTATTAGTGAGAACAAGGACTAGTGAATTACTCTAAAACACCAGTGCAATGACAAAGCCCTTATTAACTTCTGCAATTTTGTAAATGTGTGTAGGATTGAATTAAAATTACAATTCTAACACAACTTCAGTTGTCTTATAAAATCATTGTTTCTGTTAAATCACAACACAACACAATTTGCAGCATGGAGAAATTTAATTCATGCAATAACCAGTACATGTGCATAAAAAAGCTGTTTCAAGTGGGTGAAAGGCAGATGTTAAACATAAATCATGCAATAAAATATTCCAAGTCAAAAATACAACACTTACCAAAAGCTGAAAACGTTTATAAATCTGTTCCTTGAGACATATAGATAAAATATGCTGGCATCCTGCTAAAACACTCCAGACAAATCATACCTATGTACACTGGACACTACATCAGAATTTCTCATGCACGCAACACTGGATCTAGCGAATTCAATAGGTTTAATTATCTCGCGCAACAGTATTCCTGGACGCTCTGACGTCATGTATTTTCGCTCGACACTTTTTAATACACGAGCTGATCGCCGTAAACTTCTGTGGATGACAGTCACCGCGCGCTGTATCGAGCAAGCACTTCAAATCATATCGACTTTAACTGCATATATTCTACAGATAACAAAACACAGAAGACAAATTAGCCTATTTACAGCGCCGAAATTTGTATCAAATCGGTGTTTGAAATTCCGTTAAATATTTCGCAGTCCAGACAAAAGTAACACACACACACTAAGGAGTGTGAGACGGTCCAGCCCTACGGCCAACTTTTGACCAATCACAGCGAGCCAATTCACCCTCACTGTTTAACTCTTTCATAATAATAAGAGTAATAGACTGTAATATATATATATATATATATATATATATATATATATATATATATATATATATATATTACAATTTATAACTAAATAAATTTTATAAAATACTGTTTTCATTATTAATAAAGTATATAAAATAAAAACATTTTGCTGTGAATAACTGAAATCACAATTTCAACTGCTAAACGTTGTTTAGTTGTACCCACTATGAAAAATTGACCTGAACAAATGCCATTTGCAATAACTGTCTGACAATCCAAAAGACCTATAAAAATAATTACACATCCAAACACACTAGTGAGCACAAGAGTTTTAATGGCCTAAATATTAATATCAGCTAAATTCTGCAAACAATACTAAAAGTGTCTTAACATAGGAGTCCCTCGGTAAATAAATGTTTAGAGAGACAGCTAATATGATATTATGTATATATACATAATATGATATATATATATATATATATATATATATATATGATATCTCACAACTGGTCATATTACCTTCTCATTGATATGTTGATAGGTCTTACTGCCTAGATCCACATCAATTAAATGAGGCTCGCACGTGTTAATGTGTAATTCTGGAAAAGTTCTGGAAAGGTTTTTGAGTTTGTTGTTATACTAAATGCAGACCTTGAGTACACAAGCTCTACATATTCATCAAATGTAATTATGGTTGTTGTTCTTCATAGACAATGTTATACATTTATGCACATACGCTGTTGCACACATTTAAATAGGATTAATGAAAACAATTTTTTGTGGACTTTGTGAACGTGTATCAAAAGTAAAAAAAAAAATAAAAAAAATCCAGCAAAAGCCCAAGAACAAATACAGCTCATCCAGACAGTGCTCATCACTGGCCTTAGCGGGGGATACTTGCAAAACTGGCTTTGCAGTTATGATCACGTTCCGCCATCTTGTGGTTATTTTTGATACTTACAAGATAACTAAACTTTATAGGTGCTGGTCATATAATTAGAATTTCATCAAAAAGTTGATTTATTTCACTAATTCCATTCAAAAAGTGAAACTTTTATTACACACAGAATGATATATTTAAAATTTTTATTTCTTTTCATTTTGATGATTATAACTGACAAACCATCATCACTGGCACACCAGTTAAAAATACAGCTTCAAGTTTTCAACATGAATAACAAATTCAAAGCACCAAATTCAATATTCTAAAATTCAAAACGCAGAAATTCAGATGTACTTTCATCAATGAAAAGAGCCAAATTCCCAGGTCTAGAAGGTTTTCCTCCGGAACTATTCCTGGAATTATGGGATAGTATCGGACCACTTATTCTAAATTCTATTAACTATGCCCTTAGAACTGGCTGATTTCATCGTCATCAAAATACAGCACTTATTTCTGTGTTGCTTAACAAAGGCAAGCCTCCTCTGAATTGCAGTAGTTATAGGCCTATACCTTGAATCACAACAGAATTAAAACTTTTTGCAAAACTTTTAGTTGAAACACTAGAGCTATCTGTAAGCCAACTGACTCATTTTGATCAATCTGGATTCTTAAGAGGGAGACTTGTACACCATTCCAAATAAAGGATGTGGTGATGTCCACAGCGTCTTCCTCATGTGCCGGGGCAGAGAGAAACACTTGTGTTGCATTAACAATCAGGGATTAAAACTAATAAAATGATGTGTAATGATGAGTCAGCGGGTTGAAACCCAAATGCAGCTTTATTTACAAATGTAGTCAGACAGGTTGTTACGTCCCCTATTGGCTCAGAGGTATGAGGGAGTCGCACATAAAATATATGCACGTACTGGTTGTTCTATTTAAAAACTCTGGGGAGTACTGAGGAGGAGAAAATCAAAGACAACTAATCAAAATCAATAAGTGGTTCGCTTTATTTAACAGAAATAAAACAAAATTACTTTATACAAGTGAAATAACCCAAAATCCATATTTACAATAAAACATAAAATAAACAAAAGAAAAAATAAGCCACGGAGAGAAAGAGAAAAAAAAGAGCGGTGCTAAACAAACGAAAATAACAAAACCAAAACATTCACTAACTAAAATCCCACCCTCTAAACTAACTAAAAAACAAAACAAACAACAACAAAAAAAAAATCTTCAGCGTTCAACACGCCATAACTAAACTCCACTACCTAATAAAAACAAAAACTTACATGGGGTTGCACCCGCTCCTTCCCTGGTGTGTTTAACAAAAATGCTCCTGAGTGTTTGTAAGATGTAAGTCACGTGACATGCTTTCCTTTTTCTCTACTCTCCAGGCTGATGAAGTATCAGTTAAGTACAACAGTCTCCAGGTCAAAAGATATCCAAACTCACACAGGCAAATAACCAACAGATAAAGAATGCTAGCAAACCACCACTAATACACCACGAACAACCAACAAACAGACCTCAAAAGTCTCCTTCCCTCCCCCCACTTCACTTCTGTTCTCCATGGCCTTTTATGCTGCACCACTTTCTGATTGGATGTTTTCGGTAATCATTCGTCATGATGGACACTTCCTTGAACCAATCACAGCACCTAGAAAGGCAGAGACAGTGGAAAGCGGGAAAACCGGAAGAAACCAATATCTAAACAGGGAGAAACAAACAAAACACATGAGGGGAGAGAACAAAAATCAAAACACGTAACACCCCCACCCTTAAAATCAAACATTAAGTCTTTATAAATGTTTGTACAAAAACTACCCCTCAAAGGAGTTATACTCTAGAAAGAGCATCCGCAACAACATTCTCCACTCCCTTCTTGTGTCGAATCTCGAGGTTATAATTTTGAACCACCAAAGCCCATCGCATTAGCCTTTGGTTTTGGTTATACATGCGACACAGGAACGTGAGAGGGTTGTGATCCGTATACACAACCACAGGATATGAAGTAGAACCAACATATACTTCAAAATGCTGCAACGACAACAATAAAGCCAAAGCCTCCTTTTCGATAGTGGAGTAGTTATTCTGATGTCTGTTAAATTTTTTTGAAAAAAAACAAATAGGATGGTCGATACCTTCCTCATCTTCCTGCAACAGTACAGCACCTGCTCCAACTGCACTGGCATCCACCTCTAGTTTAAAGGGTACCAAAAAATTAGGGGCAGACAACACTTGGCTTCAAAAGCACTCTGACTTTCAGCTGACCAAATGAATTCCTTGGCAGGACTAAGCAAATCAGTCAAGGATTTTGCAACAGAAGAAAAATTTTTACAGAAACTTCTGTAATACCCTGCCATACCCAAGAATCTTCTCAACTCACGACGAGTAGTGGGGGCAGGGAATTCTTTGCTGGCAACAACTTTGGCCTCCACAGGACGAACTTGGCCTTTCCCCACCTGCTTACCCAAATAAGTCACCGTAGCTTTACCGAACTCACATTTAGCCAAATTCAGAGTCAATGAAGCATCAGCAAGTTGTTGAAAAACCATAGTCAACACGGACACATGCTCAGACCAAGTGGATGTATAGACAACCAAGTCATCTAAATAGGCACTACAGTTAGATACATTTGCCATCACTTTATTGATTAACCTTTGAAAGGTTGCAGGTGCATTTCGAAGGCCAAA
Source organism: Opsariichthys bidens (assembly GCA_037194245.1). Taxonomy (NCBI): domain Eukaryota; kingdom Metazoa; phylum Chordata; class Actinopteri; order Cypriniformes; family Xenocyprididae; genus Opsariichthys; species Opsariichthys bidens. The sequence continues at coordinate 798,809 of CM074297.1, forward strand.
CGCCATAACATTATACTGTAGGAATGAATCTGGGGTTACAAAGGCAGAGATGTTTGATGCCCTTGGTGTAAGTGGCACCTGCCAGTAACCTTTTAGCATATCTAATTTGCTAACAAATTTAGCAGAACCCACATTGTCGATACAGTCCTCCATCCTCGGCAAAGGGAAACAATCGGGCACAGTTACCGAATTCACTCTACGATAATCGGTACAAAATCGAACCGTTCCATCAGCTTTTGGAACTAAAATACATGGAGAGCTCAAAGGGCTAACACTAGGCTTTGCAAGACTCTGCTGCAACAAATACTCAACCTCTTTCCTCATAGCAGCCCTTTTTGCAGCATTCACCCGATAAGGGTGCTGCTTAATAGGAGCAGCATCGTGAACATTAATGTCATGACAAAGTACGTCAGTTTGCTTGGGTATATCTCCAAAGATCTGCGGAAAACTCTGAAACAGGATTAGTATATCTGCACGCTGCTCCTCTGTCAAATGGCACAGCAACTTAGAAGGATTAGTTAAAATCTCAGAATTTGACAAGGGCGTAAAAGGCAACGGATCAACTCGTAATCTCACCCCATCAGCATCAAACTCAGCATCACCAGAGAATGATGGTACGGACTCACAACTCACAGCAACAGATGAAACCACGGGCCCTGTGTTCTCCCCTGAACAGTGAGATGCTACCTCTCTGGAATGGTAAGCTTTGAGCATATTAATATGACACACGCGTTTTTGTCTCTTACGATCAGGTGTTTTAATGAGATAATCAGTGTCACTTCTTTTACCCACCACCTCGTAAGGACCAGCAAAACGTGCAGACAACGCAGACCCTGCAATTGGTAGTAACACAAGTACCTTATCACCCACTGAAAATGAACGCGACACCGAAACGTTGTTTCATGCATGAGCTTCAGCCAGAGCTTCCTTAGCACATACACAGGCTTCCTGTACTCGTTTACGAAAACGGGCTACATAATCAAGAATATTCTTTGTAGGACTTAAACTGTTGTCCAGACCCAGCATTTGTTCCTTCAGAACTTTCAATGGTCCTCGGACACTATGCCCAAAAACCAATTCAGTTGGACTGAACTTCAAAGACTCTTGAGTGGTTTCACGGATGGCAAAAAGAACAAATGGCACGCCCTCGTCCCATGCATTACCGGTCTCCCAGCAGTATTTTCTCAACATAGCTTTAAGTGTCTGGTGAAATCTCTCCAGCACACCCTGACTCTCAGGATGGTAAGGACTGGAAGTACGATGACTGATACCTAGCGAACGCAAGGTTTGAGTGAACACCTTAGACATAAAATTTGTGCCTTGATCGGTTTGTACGATCTTGGGCAAACCAAAAGTAGAAAAAAATTTGACCAACGCTTTAATGACCGCTTTAGAAGTTATTTTTCGCAATGGCACTGCTTCTGGGTACTGAATTGCTACACACATTATCGTGAGCAAAAACTGATGACCACTCTTAGTTTTAGGCAGCGGTCCAACACAGTCAACAATCACATGTTCAAAAGGTTCACCTAATACAGGGATTGGAACTAACGGTGCAGGAGGAATAACTTGATTTGGTTTTCCAATTACTTGACAAGTAGGGCACGTACGACAGTAAACTGCAACATCGTTTTTCACTCCAGGCCAAAAGAAATGACGCAACACCCGATTGTATGTCTTTGTTATACCTAAATGCCCTGACATAACATGATCATGTGCGAGTGAGAGCACATGTTCACGATACTCAGAAGGCACAACAACCTGACAAACAACGGAACACTCTGCATCATCTACTACTCTAGGCTGCCACTTCCGCATTAGCAACCCATCCTCTATAAAATATGACGCAACCCCTTTTGAATTGGACATGGCATTAAAGCACTTCACTAAAGATTCATCGTTACGTTGGGCTTTACGCAAATGTTCACGACCCACAGGTAGCGGTGATGTCAGCACGCTACTAACCTTTTCATTTCCGGTTTCGCGAGACACTTGACCGGCTACAGCGACCTCATCGTTTAAGCACATGAAAGTGTCATCCAGCATGAACTCCGTTCCCATCTTCTTTAACTGGGCTCGAGTAAACACACAAGCTGGAAAAACGTCAGGGTACCTCAGAGTTAACTCTTCTGTAACAGGAGTAAGAGGTTTATCCAAAACTTCCAATACTGGCAGCACTTTACCTCCGGCTAAATCATTGCCCAAAATAAACTCAACACCAGGTACTGGCAAAGCAGAACGCACCCCTACGTCCACAAAACCTGCAACCAACTTCGTCTGTAAAAACACACGATGCAACGGCACTTTCAATACCTCCATACTAGTACCTTGTACCAAGATGCTAGATCCCAAGCAGGACTCCTCTGAAAACGGCAACACATCACAAAGGATAAACGAGCGTGCGGCTCCAGTATCTCGCAACACGCGCACCTTCACTTGATCGTCTTGTTGTCCAGTGAAAGACACAAAACCTTCTAACATAAATGGTTGATAAACAGAGTCAACAGGAGCTGGAATTGTTTTTATCAAACCAACAGGTTGTGCACCGGAAGAAGTTTGCTGTTTCTTTTTCAATATCATACAATCTGCAATGACATGACCTACTTTGTGACAATAAAAACACTCACGCTTTTCTTTTAGTGCATCTACCCTTGTTTTAGGTGCCACAGTGAGCGACTGAAAACCTGCGAAAACATTAATCTCACAACGCATGGTACTGAATACATTTTTATGAGTTAACGCAAACTCATCAGCAAGTACGGCAGCCGCAGACATTTCCGTTACCTTCTGTTAATTCAAGTACAAAACAATGCGTTCAGGCAAGCACTTTTTAAAATCTTCAAGGAGCATCAGTTCACGTAGGGAAGAGAAATCATTAACGTTACTTGAAGTGCACCACTTATCAAACAATCCGCCTTTCTCACGTGCGAATTCGACAAAGGTCTGACTACCAAACTTCCTATGATTCCGAAACTTGTCGATAAGCTTCCGGCACTAATTCATAAGCGCGCAAGATAGCCGTTTTCACAGTCTCATATATCATACTATTTTCCAAAGACAAAGTAGAAAAAACTTCCATAGCTTTCCCCACAAGCCTACATTGCAACAGCAGCGTCCACACTTCTTTTGGCCAATTTAATGAAACGGCAATCCTCTCATAATGCACCGAAATAACTGTCCACTTCCACTTCTCTGAATAGCGGCACCAATGAAATGTTTTTACTTACATCAAAAGCAGGGGTAAGCAAACTGTGCTGCGTCACATTTTTACCAGGTGAATCAGAAGAAAAAAGGCCAGTGGACGCAGACGAGAGCTTCCCCTCCTCTAACTCCAACTGACGCAATCTTACCTCTTTATCAGCCTGAATCTCAAGCCGCCGGATTTCAAGCCGCAAATCAAACTCAGCTCGTCGAACTTGCGCTCTGTCTTCCGCTTACATGCGGAGTCGAGCAATACGAACTTTCAAGATCGCGTTCTCTCTAGAACCCGGCGTAGGCGGAGAGAATGGCTCAAATGGGGGTAGGCCTGTTTTAGCCTCGGCCTCCGCGTCCGCCTCCACAAGCCTACCCTCCCCGTCATTACCCTCCGCACCTTCACGAGTTGTCATTGACTCACTGATTTGATCTGCTTCTCGACCCGACTCAGACAAATTCCAAACGTTTAATTCCGAAAGACCGTCTAGCACAACAGTTTTAATTGTTATTTTCAATGACTGCCGACTAACTGAAATATGGAAGTGTTCAGCTATTGCCAAAAGATCATCCTTACGACATTTTTCAAAAAGGTTGAACGCCGGATTCTCAATAAAACTATTTACGTTCAAAGACATCACGAAAGCCGACAGACAAACCCTAAACGCTACTTCACAAAAGTAGGATTACACATTATACCAAGTTCAATGCTGTAATACTCACTAACATTCGTCAGTTGATTCATTCCACCACACACGTCCCCAGAGAACAACAACAGGTCATGCTAACTACCCGGACTTTCCCCAAATCTGAGGAAGAAATCCCGGATGAGCCCCCAATTTATGTTACGTCCCCTATTGGCTCAGAGGTATGAGGGAGTCGCACATAAAATATATGCACGTTTTTTTTTTTTTTTTTTTCAAAATCAAAATGGTCAACACAACAGCAAACAATAGTAGCAGGGAACAGGCAGAATCGTAGTAAGCATCCAGGCGAAAGGTCAAAGGCGGGCAGATAAACATCAAAAACAAGAAACAGGCAGGATCAGGAAACAGGCAAACAAGACAAGGATAATACGCTCGGAATTGCAATACAGGGATTAACAATACTTCGCAGTGAGTGTAAGTGAGATTGGTGCTTAAATAATGATGGGATGTGAGTGTAATCAGATGTGATTGTAATTTGTTACAACTGGCAGGGTGATCACTGACTGGGTGAGGGGCTTATGGGAAATGTAGTCCGTGTGATAGGGTCCATAGAGTGAGAGGGAGACATCTGGTGGTAAGTGGATGAAAGGCGGGGCGGATTCATTACAGAGCCTCCAGGGTGGATCAGACTGAGTGGACGGCCAAGGTGGATCAGGATGTGCAGATGGCCAGGGTGGATCGGGCTGTGCAGAGGGCCAGGGCGAATCAGACTGAGCAGAGAGTCAAGGCAGATCAAGCTGAGCAGACGGCCAGGGCGGATCAGGCTGTGTAAACAGCCAGAGTGGAATAGGCTGTGCCAGCGGCCAGGGCGGAACAGGCTGTGCAGGTGACCAGGGCGGAGCAGGTTGTGTAGGCGGCCACCCTATCAGATATAGCCCCTCTGGCCACCATCCTGACAGATCGAGGAAAATTGTCACGTGGATGCGGGCAGACAGCTTAGGCAGTTCGGGGCTGACAGGCATTTTAGGGCTGACAGACTGTTCATACACAATTTCAGTAATGGTTTCAGGGTAGACAGAGGGTTCAGGTGTGGTTTCCGTGATCTCTTCCAGGCAGACAGAGAATTGACATTACTTAAGTTTAGTAACTTAATCTAAATACTTTAGAATACTTTGGAATACTAATAAGTGTGGAACAAACACAAAAGAAGTAATTGCAAGTTTTTATCTCACAATTCTGACTTTTTCCCTCAGAATTGCGTGATATTAAGTTGCAATTGCGAGTTATAAATTCAGAATTATGAGATACAAACTCGCAATATTGAGAAGTCAGAATTATGAGATATAAACTCACAATATTGAGAAAAGTCAAAATTATGAGAAATAAACTCGCAATATTGTGAAAAGTAAAAAATATGAGATATAAACTTGCAATATTAAGAAAAGTCAGAATTTTGAGATATAAACTCACATACTTAATTCACAATTGCAAGAAAAAAGTCAGCTTTGTATTTCCCAATTCTGACTTTACAACTTGCAATTGTGAGTTTAAATCTCGCAATTCTGAGTAAAAGAAGTCATAATTGTGAAATGCAAACTCACAATTGTGAGGGGAAAAAAAACCAAATTGTGCGAAAAAGTTGCAGTGACCAGTGAATTATAAAATGACTCATAAACAACAATCACAAAACATGGAAACAGTTGTGGATCATCCAGGTCATGACAGGACAGTTAAGTTGACCGTGGGCAATTGTTTTATAAATACAGTCATTTTGTCTTGTTCAGGACAGTACTAAATAAAAATAACAATTTTTATGATTTTTATGAAAATTATCTAATTCTCCCAGACATTGTACAAACTTCCAAGAAGTTCTAGAGAACAAGTAATATTGTGTCCCACTAAAGGTGTACCCTCCCTCAGGTCCTTCATTCAAACTACCTCCTGTATATAAATAAGTGCCCTCTTCTACAGGTATCAATAACCCATTCAATCTGATTGCCAGTTTGTGACCCCCTGAACAGGGGACCAAAACCTAATTACAATTGCAGACATCACCATTTGGTCCTATTGAATTATCTGGGTATTTAGGGAGAAATGGCTAAGGGTTCAGGAAGTCTTTAGACAGATCTCCCGCATAATCGCTTCTGTGTGATAGAGATCGGTCAGGCTCACTCACCACCCAATCACGACGCACCCCTTCACCAGAGTACTGATCATCATCACCTGTTCACTATTACCTCATCACCAGCTCCCCTTCATAAGCACACACTTCACATCAGCACTTTGTCCGGTCTCAACTTTGGATTACAGACTCACTTACCTGCTCTTCTCATGTTGGACTCTCTTGTTCACCTGTCGCCGCTGGTTACCTCTGTCTGCTTCTACCCGTTGGTACTCACCTGTCTTGTCTTCTCTGTTCCGAAGTGTGTGCTCTGCTACATGTGATCTTCGTCTGCCATCTGTAAGTAACAAACAGACTGTCAATATCACTGCTAATCATAATCTGCTCAAATACTCTCTCATCATTGCTTAACATTGTTCTTCATATCCGTTGTGTTCAAATAAAAGACAAACTACTAACCTGATCTTCTGTGAGTCTGCATTCCGTAACACTATGTTCTTTTATTATTGATTTGATGTATAATGTTTTATTCTTTGAATTGTATTTGAAGTATTGTTCTATTACCTGGTTAATAAATTGTTATGTTTGAATTTATTCTGATTGACTCTAAAATTATTAACTCTAGCAGGTTACGTTAAGTCCATAACACCACAATCTATGCTCAGGTTAGTAACGGACCAAAGCTCAGTTTGTGGAGCATTGGGGCACATCAACTGATGTTTTGGAGCTGCTTGATACAGCAGGTGCAGCGGCAGTGTCATCTGCCGGCCTGTCATTAGTTCAAAGGGAGACGCACGTGTTGACTCCTGCGGGATGGCTCTGATGGCCACAAGCACCAGAGGATGTTTCACATGCCAGTCTTTCTGGTTAGCTGACACGTATTTCCTCAGCATGCTGACCACAGTTCAATTGGTTTGTTCCACTTGGCCTGATGAGATGTGAGGGTGGCTGATGTGCAGTTGAGCTTGTACACCCAGGAGTTTCCAAATATGCTGCATGACATCAGCTGTAAAGTGACTGTAAAGTCAGAGTTGACTCTCAGTGGCAGTCCGAACCTGGAGAAGATGTGATTCATCAGGAGGTATGCCGTGGTCTGGGCAGAGTCTCATAAGTGGCTCTGGTACCATGGTGTCCGGTAAACGGTGCATCGTGGGCGTACATTAGCATGACCCCCTTTTGGCGCTGTGAGGACGTCAAGGACATACCACAGGATGTTTTCATCCACACGCAGCATGTCTTTGATCTCCAGCAGGCGTTTGAGGCCAGGGGCTGCAGTGTGGTCAGATGCTGTGATAGGGTGGTTGGAGGAGTCTAAAAGGTGATCACTCATAGCCTGTATGGCAGTGTCAGAAGCTTGTAGATCAGCTATGTCATTGCTGGAAATTTGTGGGGCCAGCAAAAGTGGCTGTGAGGCAGGCACTGTTGCAGGAACCGTTCGCTGACTGCGAGTTATTGCTGCCACGCTAAGGGTGGGCGGCTGGGTTGGAGGTGACCATAGTTTGCCATGTGATGCGCCAGTCTTGGCAAGGGCATCAGTTTGGTCATTCAAGTCTTTGTCAAGGCCTGGTTGCTTCGAGTGGCCCTTCACCTTTTTTCAGCAGATGATCATGTCGTATGTTCGAGTGATGTCATCAAATGCTTGGAATTGGTGTTGGTGTTTGACTGGCTTGTTGTTTGCAGTCTTGAAGTCAAGTCAAGTCATCTTTATTTATATAACGCTTTTTACAATGCAAATTGTGGCAAAGCAGCTTTACATTAATAAGAAAATGGTGTCATTGTGCAGCTTATTCTATATATTATTGATTCATTCCGTTGCAAATATCAATAGTTATTAGTCTAGTTAATTTATGTATATCAGCACTGCAGAAAACAGTGACGTAATCGTCCGGCTCAGCTCAGTTTGTATACAACGGCGCCAATGCAGGCATATCAAAAACACTGCTGAATATCAAGCAAGTGTCCCCAACTTAAGCAAGCCAAAGGCAACAGCGGCAAGGAACCAAAACTCCAACAAATGGAGAAAAAAACCTCGGGAGAAACCAGGCTTAGTTGGGGGGCCAGTTCTCCTCTGGCCAACAGTGAACACTTGTCCGATACTCAGGCAGAGTTACGGGTCATTAAACCGATTTGGAATCGCAACAGTCAAAATATTTAATCTAGTTCCATCTAGTTTAAGATCTTTTTGATCACGCCGGTATGGGACGGTTTGTTTGGATATGTGCCACTGGCTGATGAGTCGGTAAGGTCTTAACAAAGGATGAGCTAGTTAACACAGTCTCCGCCGACACCACAGGGCCACATTGCTGCCGCACACAGGCACAGGTTCCCCGTCCGACCCGGACACAGCCCAGATCCAGCCAATCACGTTAATTGGTAAACCTCGGGATAAGCAGAGAGACAAAAAATTAGCGTAGACGCCATTCTTCTTCTGATGTACCGAGTACATCTGGTGTTATAGGAAGTGATCCCGGTTCCGGCTGACCTGATCTATGCAGCCTAACAATCCTTTAACGGATATGAAGACAAAAGTTTATAGTGCGTCATGTGTATGCCAAGTTAAATAGATGCGTTTTTAGTCTAGATTTAAACTGACAGAGTGTGTCTGCTTCCCGAACAATGCTAGGAAGATTGTTCCAGAGTTTAGGTGCCAAATAGGAAAAGGATCTCCCGCCTGCGGTTGATTTTGATATTCTAGGTATTAACAACTGGCCAGAATTCTGAGATCGTAATAGACGCGAAGGACTATAAGGCATTAAGAGCTCACTCAGGTACTGGGGAGCTAAGCCATTTAGTGTTTTGTAAGTAACAAAAAATGGTTTGTTGAAGCCATTTTGTTTCCAGCCTGGAATGTGGCATGTGAAACTGAGTCTAGCATAGTTCGAGTCTGTGCAAATGAGGAGTTCTCCGATGTTATAGGCCGAGGCGATTTGAAAGGTTATGAGGATAGCTGTTCCTCAGCATACCCAACTTGAAGTGTCGTAGTAAGCACGGTAGGTCGTTTAACCATAGCACCTCTGCACCCACCTTTAGGGTGCCCTCATGGTTGTAGGAGCATCCATCGACGTAGGCAGTGGGCATGCCCTGGCACGCATTCTCTTCGAAGTACCTGTGACAAGTCAGTTGTTGTTGTTGGGGTCCCTCTACATCCAGCGTCGCAGCTGGTGTGTCATCAGAGCAGTTTTGACAGGCAGCCAAGCCATCGGCCAGCTCAGACTTGTGTTTTTGGGCATATCGTGCCTCAACGTTGCGCCCCTGGAGGGGCATCAACCACGTGGCTATGCGTGAAATGGTGACCACACCATCTCGGATGTGTTGGCTGTTGAGGAACATGACAGGCTGGTGACAGGTCTCTATAATAACCTTTTGTACTGGAGAATCTGTGAATGGCCCATACAGTACAGAACAAAGCCTTTTCACAGTTTGAGTATTTACACTCGGGTGATAAAAGTATCTTACTGGCATATGCAACCACTCTTTTGTCCTGGTCGTATCATTGGTAAAGACCAGCACTAAGACAGTCATTGGAGAATCCACCGTCCAAGTAGAACTCCTTTTGTGGATCAGGATAAGTCAGACATGGAGTTGTACACAAATGTCGTTTCAGTTCATTCATGGCATTTGCTTGAGCTTCTATCCAGACAAATGGGCAGTCCTTTTTCAGAAGGGCAGTTAGAGGTTGTGCAATGTCCGAGTAGTTCTCAATGAACTTCTGTGAGTAGTTGCAGACACCTAGAAAACTGAGCAGCTCTGAGACATTGGTGGGAGGCTTGATGTTCTGAATGCCCTGGGATCCAATGAGTAGACCCACATAATTGACCTTGGTTCAGCACCATTGTCCTTCTTGGAGGGCAATCTTGGCATTGGCAGCAACTAACTGGTTTAGAACATGGTCAATCTCTTTCAGGTGGTCAGCCACAGTTGTGCTTTTCATCAAAACATCGTCCACATAAATTAAATTCCCTCTAATACTGGTGTCCGGACATGCTTTGTTCAGGAAGATGTTGAACTCAGCTGGTAAGTTGGCATAGCCGAACGGGCACCTTGTGAAAGTGTACTGTCGGTTGCAAAAGGTGAAGGCCAGTTTGTGTTGATCCCCTGGATGCACAGGTATGGTCCAGAATCCCGAGGCCACATCGAGTGTAGAAAAGATTGTGGCCCCTTTGATTCTAGGTAGTTCCTGCTCCAGCTGTCTCATGGGCCATCGTGACAGTGGCACTTGCTGGTTCAACTTCCTGTAGTCATTTTCTTATTAATGTAAAGCTGCTTTGCCACAATTTGCATTGTAAAAAGCGTTATATAAATAAAGATGACTTGACTTGACTTGACTAGTCGATTGTAGGTTGCCACTTGCCGTTTGGCTTGAGAACGGGCCATATGGGGGCAGAATAGGTGCTGTTGCATGGACGGATGACACCTTTGTCAAGCATGGAGATGATTTCCTGCACTGGTTCGTGTGAGGCGATGGGAATCTTGTATTGCTTGATGAAAGTGGGAGGAGCATTTGGGTGTGTTGGAATACACACTGTGTGGAGGTTAGTGAGGCCACAGTCTAAAGAGTCTTTAGCAAATGATGCTTTGAACTTGTACAGGACCTGTCTGAGTTTTTTATGGTCTGGATTGTTCTTTAAGGTATCTGCATCTTTCAGAATTTGTTGGACTCAAATCCTGGAAATGGCTCCTCCGTTGTTGTGTCACTTGTCAAATCAACAGTCAATGGTGAACCAATTTCATCAGTCTCAAAGGCAAGTTGGATCGAGATTGTGTGCACTGTAAGGTGTTGGTCCTCTGTCAGCTCTGTTCTGCATACTTGTGCTATGGCTACTTGCATGACAGAGGTTATGGAGATGATCTTGAAGGGTGCTGTGAACACTGTATTGTCCGAGCTCCCTTCTGGTATCATTGCAGATGGGATTGAGCCAATGACTGGTAATGTGAGATCAAAGTCATGGAAATCGTGACTCACTAGCCATCCCAGGTGGTAGGCCTTGGGAATTCGGATGTCTGTTGCCGTGCAGTTGTTGAACAGGATGTAGACTATGCGGGATGACACTTACATGAGGGGAGTGGCTTCCAGAGTGAGTCCAAGTTCCACACATTCAGGTGACTGTTGAAAGAACCCCAGTGTGTGGTTTAGGGTTTGATCACATCTCATGTTGAGCCGAACAGCAACCCCTTTGTTGTACGCTGGTACTACAGTTTCCTGTTCACTGACCAGGGTGCAGACCTCAGGAATAGTCTGGCCTGACAGGATGTTCTCAGTGTCGACGGGAACAACAGGGGGCTGTGAAGTCATTGGGGCCCACACCACCTCATTAATAAAATCTACATGAGCCTTGAGGCAAATCAAAATGTCCGCTCCAATGTAGACATCATGTGGCAGGTCCCGAAGGATCAGGAAGTAATGAGTTAAACACCGGTGGTTTCATTTAAAGTTCAAAGCACAGATGCCAATGGCAGTTGTCATGGTTGACAGACGAGGGTCCAAAGGGAAGCGGGTGTGCTTGTTGGTAGACGGAAGGTCAGGTGTGTCTTCAATGAGAGCATTGAACAGTGTGTGACTGATGGCTGAGTTGTCAGCCCACAGTGCGAGAACAATGTCTGTTGTCTTTGCATCATTCAATTGCAGGTCTGCCATGACCTTAGGGCAGCATGAGTCAGAGTCTCTGGTAAGTTGGCTCAGGTGATCTGGGTGACTGGAGAGACAGAGGTTCTCGTACTTGAGCCCAAATTTTCAGCTATCTGAAGTCCAATAAGGGCTCAAAGCGATCTAGCAGGTCTTTTCCAATGAGACGGGGAAATGTGTCTATTTGTGATATGTACACAGGGTGTATTAGGCTCATTGGACCAACTGTCAGGTGAATAGGAGAAATCTGTTCAAGATGGATGTCATCTTGGCTGTACGACTGCACATTCAGCTCACATTTTTGTGATTTAAGAGTTCGATTCTGTCTCTTAGCTTCAGCTCTGAGTCTTTCAAAGAGGTCTGTTGACATCAAAGTGAGATCTGCTCCAGTGTCTACCAGGGCTTCAATTTTCACGTCATTTTCCACAGTGATGGCAAGGTAGAGTTTCCGGGCCACCCCCTTTTCGATCAGATTCCCCAGGAGTCTTGGTACAGGGGATTGTGTGCTGACCGATAGGCAGTTGGGGCCGGTCTCTTGCAGTTCGTTAGGGAGGCAGACAACCAAAACAGCACTTTCTGGTACCTTGGAGTCTTTGTTGACAGCGTGATGAAATGGGTTGGTCTGCTCCGGGTGTGCAACAATCAGCTGAGGTGATTGGGAGATGCTTTCATTTGGTGATGCGTGAGCCATTTCTGTGGTCAGTGGCTGGTCAGCAGGGATCTGGGTGTTAGATTTACATTTTCATTTAGTGAGCAAAAGTTTTCAAAGGCGGAAGGGGTCTAAAGTATGGGAGTACTTCAGGGGTGTATTCCAGAAAGCAAGGTTAACTTACCATCACATATACCCTGAACTATCGGTTGATTAACCCAAACCTTGCTTACTTGAGGTATGTTGGTTCCAAAAACGCATCAGGGAGGAAGTTCAGCCAACCCAGAGTATGTCCCTGATTAACACACAAGACATTCTTAACCGAGCGACAAATCGAAGATTCACCATGGAAACCGACGCTAAAAAAAGTGCGCCATTATACTTCCTCCTTACATTTACATTTAGTCATTTAGCAGACGCTTTTATCCAAAGCGACTTACAAGTGAGGAATACAAACAAGCGATTCTTCATGAATTGGCAAATAGGCACAGGAAGTGTTCACAATACAAGTTTCATACATTGCTCAGTACCATAAGCTAGAGTAGAAAGGGAAAAAGGGAAGGATAGGAACTTTGCAGGAGGTAGTTGTGTAACGCTGCTGTTACAAATTAACACTTGATCAATGTGTTAAAATAAATGACTCCGATTTACAAATAATTCAGATAACTGAGTTCTTCTAAATAGATTTGCATTAGGCGAACACTGGATTAAGTGAGCGAGAGAGAGATATACATAAATAGAAAGTTTCTCATTAATCACAAGAAAATTATTACGTGAAAGTTTCTCATTATAATGACTTAACATCTTGTAATAATGAGAAAGTTACTAAGTCATTATTATGAGATGGTTTCTCATTGTTTTGAGATACTAAGTCATTATTATGAGAAAGTTTCTCATTATTATGAGATACTAAGTCATTCTTATGGTGGAAGTGGTGGAGAGAAAGGGGAGCGATGTTGACCAGGATCGATGTTGAGGACGGGAAGCTGAGGTTCCAGTTCTTTTTCACTTGATACGCTATGAAAGGCGGGCACTCTGGGGCGCGCTCTGGAGGGGACACTTGTTTGTGGCACATTGATTGTGCATTTGGTGTATGGACACCCCCACCAGAGTAAAAAATACACTACATATGTGCCCCAGTGAACACGCTCTGGTTGGGACACTTGTTTGTGACACATTGATTGTGCATTTGGTGTATTGACACCCCAACCAGAGTGAATAGGCACTTGATGTGTAAAATCGTAAACCTGACACTTCATTGCTGCCACTCCAGATAGGGGATCCCCGAATTTAGAGATTCAGACAGATAGGCACAAAAGTTTTAATTAGATACAAAATATAAAAAGATATATAAATATAAATATAAAAATAGGGTTGTGTGTTTGTCAGGGATGCATCTGGAACGATTCTGATTTTTTTATAAGAAATTTTGTGACCCTGATTGGATTGTACCTGTATATGTGACCAGTGTCTCGTAGTATACTTTGCAGTTTCATCACGCAGAAGCCAAAGCTGTGTTTTTCTCCATCTCTTTCAGGTGAGTATTAACCATGACTAAGATATGGCTAACAAAATCAGTAACTTGATCAGTTCTGATACAGATAATGAGAGAAGAGAGCAAATGCTGTAAGCAGCTCTGCTCTGAATCGCTCACTTAAAAGAAATTTGTAGAACTTTTTAAGAGAATGGTCAGCCTATAATTCTGATTGGCAAGTTAAACAACTTGACTGCCTACAAAACAAAAGAACCAGAAAGTTCAGGGGGGTATTCCAAAAACCAGGTTATGTGACATACCTGGGTAAGTTTAAGGGTAAGTAGGCGGATAACCTCAGCTTTCGGTTCCAAAAACGGAGGTAAGTTTCAAGGTGTGTAAGTAGCCATGGCAACTTACGCTCTGAACATAACCTGCTCCGGGGCAGGTTTAGTTTGAGGGTTAGTTTGTTTCAGAGAGGTGACGGAGCACGGCATGCCCTTTTGAAGATGATCCAGTGGATGTGGAAGCACTGATTATACGGAATCTTTTCCGCCGTGAGAGGGTGATAAGTTTTCGTATCCAAATGGATATTTGCCGGAGCGTTACCATTTTTCGAAAGACTTGTTAATTTACTTAAAAAATCTTTTGAAACCTTACATATCAAACGTGACACATCAGCACTTGACACAGAGCACATTTTGTGCATCGCCCTTTGTTTTTTTGCGATGGGGAGTTTTTTGTATAACGTTGGCGATGCAGAGCAAGTGGGAAAGGCAATTGTGTGTAGGGCTGTTCGGACAGTATGCCTCGCACTCAAACGGTTCCTACACACTTTTGTGCAGTTCCCTGCCCATAAACCATCGAGAGTCATTAAAGAGGAATTCCACAGGGTGGCGGGTTTGTCCTTTCTATGATATTCTGTGAGACCATTTTAGTTACATAGCACTACTTAATTATCCATATATCAACACCCTTACAAAAGATTACTGCAGTTTTTTAGAAGTAATACTACAGTTTTTGTTACATATAGAAAAATGCAGTTTTTTGGAAACGAAAAAAACTGCAGTAATGCAGTATAACCTAAAATGTCTGTAGTTTTACTGGAGTACAACTATACTGCAATACATCTAAAGTACTAGTAAAATAAAACTGCAATACAACTGCAGTTATACTGTTTTTATACTTCATGTAACTTTCAGTTGTACTTCATTTTACTGCTGCTGTACTTATACTACAGTTTTACTGCAGTTCTACTTCAATATACTGCAGTTCTTTTTTGTAAGGGTACTGTATACAGTCACAGTCATTTTAAAATGTCTCTTACATAACTTTCATTTTCAGGGTTCTGTGCATTGATGGAACTCACATTCCTATTAAAGCTCCTTCAGTCAATGAAGGAGATTATGTTAATTGGAAGTCAATCCATGTGCAGGTAACAATATATTTTTGGGTGCTAAATCTTTAGGTGTTTAAACCATTAAATCGCCCTCATTACTCGTCCCCCACTACACTGTAAAATCTACTTACTTAAAAAAAAACATGCAAACAGATTGCCTTAAAAAACTAAGTAAAGTGAAATAGGAATAGTATGTTGTACTGACAAAAGCTTAGGAAGTAAAGTTGACTCACACTTGAGTTCTAGTGACTAAAAAAAGAGTGCATTTGATAATTTACTTTAAATCAAATTTAATTGTTTCCACTGTTGTGTTTAGCATGCTGAATGTTGAAGTCTGTGTGACTCAAATAGATTCAATTTCAAAATATTGTCACAAATTTAGAAGAATTGTATCGACCCACTTAAAAGTTTCACCAACAGTTTGCATTTATATGTGCTACCATTAACTTTATAAATAATCATTATTCAGCATAAAATAAGATGGTTTTGTTAGTCATATACATAATTTTATATATGATTTGTGAAATTCAATTACATATGAATATATGACCTGTGATTTCTAGTTGCATCACTGCATCAAATCAGAAATACAAGAATATAAATCTAGTGCCCAAAGGAAACACCATTCAACATAATTGTAAGGTCAATATTTTAGAAAACAACATTTTAGGAAAATCAATGCCAATTTATGAAGTCAGCTTATGTGACGTTCTCTCAAATTTTTGGACCCCCACCTGTTTCATGGGCCTCAGCCTTCTTCCTATTGGCTGCATAGAAAACTAAATGATATTAAACACTAAATTTAAACTTCATTAACAGTTTAGTAAATTTAGAAAATATCATCTTGTTGGAGAACGTTTTTATATTTTAACTTGGCTCAGAGTTCTTCTGGCTCCAGAAGGATTACACCTGATAAAACAAGCCAATAAATTACACTTTTTTTGTCAACATATTACCAGCCAATTATGTACATCACTACAGTGATATTAAGAAATTTATGAAGGCCAAAAAGTAAATGCTTGTCTATTTTTACAACAAGCCCAAAAGAATTTTGCATTACAATGAAAGGGGACAAATAACCACCTACCTATAATTTTATAAACTCATGCATTTACTGTTATTACTATTTTTTTTTTTTTTTTTTGCCATCCCAAGCCAACTCTCTCTCTTTTGCTGATGCTGCAGTACTGCTTTTTTAGTTAAAATGTGCTTATATTCTTCATAAGCAAGCATTAAAACCTCCAACTACATCTCGCTGAAGTATGTCGCACGCCTTTTTTCTCCACGCGTTTCCATGGTAACTCCTGAAATCCTCGCCGTTCGCGCGCATTAACTCTCGGTTACCAACAGGAGGTTGATTGAACTACCTCCACAAAGGTATTTTGGAACCAACATACCCAGAGTAAGCAAGTTCTGGGTTAATCAACCGAGAGTTCAAGGTATATGTGACGGTAAGTTAACCTTCCTTTCTGGAATACCGCCCAGATGTGTAGCTGTTTGTGCTTATTGATGGATTTGTAAAGTGGGCAGGGTACCACTAACCACTGATGGAAAAATCCCAGAAGCAACTGAGGGATAATGCAATTTGATGGCCAAATGTGATAAAGTGACAGATATGTCTGCGGTTAAGTGGGTTTAAAAGAAGAATCAGTGTTAATGTGTCAAAAAGACTAAACCTGATGGGAAATTTGTAATTTCTAAATTTCCTGATATGTAGGTAAAAGTAAATAAAAACATGATGTTTATTTAAAAAATGCATGTCAATTCTGGCAAAGTCTTTAGCTGGGCCACAGTCAAAAGAAATCAGACAAAAGTCTGATGTTACAAGTTTATGAAAATGCTACCAGTCCTGAATGCCACAGAGTCTCTCTCTCTCTCTCTCTATCTTATTCAAAGTCAGCTAAACGCTGCTATCTTAGCCGGTGTTATAAGTGGTAAGATATTTATAGAAAAAGCACAGGGTGTCAGTTGAAAATCATTGACAAAGATGTTAAAGAAATGAGTACCACAAAGAGGGCAATTTATTGTTAAATGTGACAAAGTAAAATTAAATGTCTTTAAAGAGGTCTTTTAATACAGACCTGCAATGATAGAAGTGACTATTTTGACATTTATTTTATGACCAGTACCTTTTTTTGTCTCATCCTAGTCACCACCATGCACAGGGCGGATCGTTCCGGTTAAAAATGTAGCAGAACATTACACTGAATGGATGGCTATGATAACTAAATTCACTGAGTATAATCTCAGCATTTATATGTTTCTGCTTTGAAGATGTCTAATGACTTTTAGTGATTAAATACTGCTGTAATTAACCTGTTTCCCTGTTGTAAAACTATTAGGCAGTCCAATGGCTCGGGTGGCTCTTGAATGTTACTTCCCTAAGCTCCAGATTCTGTTGAAGAAAACTGTCAAAGATTTTGCAGTTGGGAAAGAGCGGTTACCAGTGTGCATGAGGTGATTTCTCAATGACGGGTTAGATCCTCTTTGGCCAGACAGGGGACAACCTTAGGCAGGGGGTTACCGCCGCCACTGGGCATCTCCCGTGAAGGGAGGTGTTTTATGTGAGGTGGGAATGAGAGTGGAGCGGATGTATATGAGGCCAGCAGCATCATTAAGGGGGATCTGTGAGAAGTACAGAGATCTGACCCAAAAATGTTCCTCCATACCACTCACTAGAAACCGCATTCCTAGGATGGCTTATTTTTCATTGTGACAAGTGTCCACAACTTGATGCAACTATGCCAGGGTACAACACCCTGAGGAAGAGAAGATTATTGATAAAGAGCTGATGGGAATGAGCTTTCAAGAGCCGACTGAGACCATGAGGTGACTATCCGTAATTTCCCGTGGAGACTAGGGCAAAATTTATTAACATCATGTTGGTTGCCCTATTGGCAAAACTGAATAAGTTTTGGATTCAGTATTACTGTGAATCCCTGAATCTGTGAGACTGTGTTGATTTTGAAATTATGTCTGCATCATAGTTTTACTCTAGCAGGTCATTAGACATGGCATAGGAATGCAAAGACATGGTGGTGACTAAAGATGAAGGCCGCGTTTGCAGATTCAAGAGGAAGTTAAGTAAAGTGAGCATTTAAACTAAAGATAACCTTAAAAAGGCTCCTAGGATAACATATAAGGAGTGTGGTAATGTTTTTTTTTTATCTGAAAAATAAACATATATTATAACATTGGTTAATAATTAAGAGTTTTCTATGCAGTAATGAATTAAATGTTTAATTCTGTTTAAGTTACAGTCTTGAGGCCATTGAAAAGATTATTGAGAGAGAGAGAGAGAGAGAGAGAGAGAGAGAGAGAGAGAGAGAGAGAGAGAGAGAGAGAGAGAGAGAGGAGAGAGAGAGAGGAGAGAGAGGAGAGAGAGAGAGAGGAGAGAGAGAGAGAGAGAATTTTTGAATTTTGACAATCCTTTTATTACAAAGTTTTCAAACTTCATTTACACACACACAAAAAAATAATAAAATAAATAAATAAAAATAAAATAAATAAAATAAAAACAAAATTAAGTTAATTACATCAACAATTCTGAAATCACAATTTCATTATCGACTAATGCACATATCACATTATCACAGCACCACTCAGTTTCAAAAACATTCAATGCACTCGTTAGTTTATAAAAGTTAAACTCAATTACAAGTCGGGATTTTACCATCTTTTTAAAAACCGATATAAGCTCTTGGTCCCCTTTTTGTTCAATTTTATTTCTCCTAGTTATATAGATGGCTAATTTTGCAGTACCAACAATAAAATTGAGCAACTGACATTTGACTTTTTTCTTCATACTATACCTAAAACCAAGAATAAAATCCTGTTTTGTAAAACACACCTCAAAAGATTCAAAAAGAAGCTCTAAAAGGCTAAAAAGTATGGGAAGTCTATTACAAAACATAAAACAATGAAACACAGTCTCCCTTTCATTGCAAAAAGGACAATTCTCATTCACATTTGGGTTCAACATTGCCACAAAAGAATTAACCGCCACAGCTCCATGGAGTATCCTCCACTGGAGATCACCAACTCTTTTTGGTAAGGGAGGTTTGTACAGAACCCTCCACACCGGTTTTGTTGTTTCAGACATTCCTAATGTGTCTCTCCATACAGTATCACTTCTGTTTTTTAACCACTTTATATTTGTCACTTTCACAATAGTTCTATATAAGGCTTTACCTTTAACTGCAAAAAAATCTATTTGCTCATCAAACTCTTTTAACAAGGGATTAGTGTAATTTGATGAAAAGAAATCAGGTACAATACTTATATCTGGGAAGAAATCTTCACAGTCTGGAAATATACATTTCTTACTATACTCTTCAAGTAAACTTTTGTCTTGTACATTCAAAGCCCCCTGCAGTTTATCTAAAAAACGTTTAATGAAACGTGCAGACTTTACCTTTAAAAAGGCTGAAACTGCTTCTACATCTTTAAAATCAGGACCTGCAATATTTATGATGTGTTTCAATTGCAGAGATCCATTTCTGTACAGGAGATCTTTAAGACCTGGTATTTCTTCACCAGATACATCGAGACGTGCTCCACACACAATAGGCTCTTCAAGAAGCCAGTGCAGGGACATTAAAGGTTCCATCCATTGATGTCTGAACAGACTCCATATTTTAAAGAGACTTCGATAAAAAACAGGAACTCCTCTAAAATCAAGTTTTTTTGAATCCATTAAAAACAAAGCAGTGTCCAGGCCAAGTCCACTTATTCCGCGTAAAATGTTTTGAGTTACTGGTCTCCATACCAGTCGATCAGATCCAAGCATAAACTTCTGCAAAAACTGAAGACGATAAGCAGCACATCTACTTGTCAGATGCACTAGACCTTGGCCTCCATCTTCTTTAGCAAGAAACAAGACACTTTGAGGGATCCAGTGTAAATTGTCCCAGAAGAAGTCCACCATTTCCGCTTGAATCTTTGACAAAAGACCAACAGGAGGGTCAATGCACGCAAGTCTATGCCACAGGGAGGAAGCCGCAAGATTGTTAATAACAAGAGTGCGTCCTTTGAAAGACAGGTGAGGAAGCAACCATCTCCATTTTTTCAAACGTCCCGTTACTTTATCAGCCATTCCTTCCCAGTTCTTCTGCATGAAAGAGTCATTGCCTAAGAAAACACCAAGGTATTTTAACCCATCTCTTCTCCATAATAACCCTCCGGGTAAAATGGGATTTCTTCCCTCCCAGTCACCAAGCAATAAAGCATCACTTTTTTCCCAATTTACCATTGCTGATGAAATTTCTTTAAAATCATTAACAGTTTGTTGTAACATTTGAACATCATCACTGTCATTTATAAAAACAATAACATCATCAGCATATGCAGATAAATAAAAAGCAGTATTACACTGTGGCAATGTCAAACCCTTTAACTTGCTTCGTAACTTAAAAAGCAAGGGTTCTATAGCCAGCACATATAACAACCCAGACATGGCACAGCCTTGTCTAACCCCTCTCTGTACTTTAAAAGGGGTACACAAACCACCATTAATTTTGATCACACTCTCGATTTCACAATACATTGCTCTGATCATATCAATAAAACTGGAGTGAAAACCAAAGGCTTGCAATGTACGCCACAAATAGAGGTGTTCAACGCGATCAAAAGCCTTCTCCTGATCCAAAGAAATAAGGCCAGTATTAATACCAAAAAGCTTTGAAACTTCCATCACATCTCTAATTAGAGTTATATTATCAAAAATGGATCTATTTGGTATACAATATGTTTGATCGTAGTGTGTCACCTTCCCTATTATTTTACTTAATCTTGTAGCCAAAGCTTTGGACAGGATTTTATACTCAGAGCACAAGAGAGAAACAGGCCTCCAATTTTTAATATTTTGGAGATCTCCTTTTTTGGGCAATAGAGTGATAACTGCCCTTCTGCAACTTAGTGGAAGAAAACCTTTAATCAGGCTTTCATCAAATACTGTTAAAAGATCTTCACCAATGGTGGGCCAAAATACTTTATAGAATTCAATGGGTAACCCGTCAATTCCCGGGGATTTCCCATTCTCCATACTCATCATCGCTGTATAAAGTTCTTGTGCTGTCAAAGGTAATTTCAAACTTTCATTGGCCTCTTCATCGAGTTTTGGCAAACCTTCAAAAAAACTACCAATCATGCTTTCGTTTATTAAATCCGCTGTATATAGTTTTTCATAAAAGCGTACAGCAACTTCTCTTATCTCAGAGGTTTTGGTTACTTCATGTCCTGTATCAGAAACCAACGAATGAATTATCCTACTTTGACTATTTTTTTTTTCCATACTGAAGAAAAATTTGGAAGGTGCATCCATTTGTGTGACTTTCTGGAAACGTGAGCGAACCAACGCTCCCTGTGCCTTAATGTCCAACAGATTTGCCAATAAAGTTCTTTTTGATGTCAGAGCTTCAATGTGTTCTTTTTTGCCTGTAGATGCAGACAAACTGTATGCATCGACTATCTCAGCCTCTAAAGCATTCAATGATCGAGTTATTTCTCTTGTAACATTAAGAGTATATTGCTGGCAAAAACTTTTAATTTGTATTTTCCCGCAATCCCACCACTGTTGTAGGGAACTATATAAATACTTTTGTTGCTTTAAAACATCCCAGAAAAAATTAAAAGAATCTTTAAAATTTTTATCATCAAGCAAAGATGTATTAAAATGCCAATAGGCACTTTTTGACTTGACATTCCTCACTAAAACGGAACAAAGAACTGCACTGTGGTCGGAGAATCCTACAGGATTAATCTTACACAATTTAAAGATGTTATACTGGTGTTTAAAAGTGTAAAAACGATCAAGACGTGCCAAAGACAATGAGTTATCTTTACAATGAACCCATGTGTATTGTCTTAACTTCTTGTGCATATTTCTCCAAATATCACAGAGATCAAAAGTTTCCACTAATTGCTTGAGAACTCTTTGAGACGCAACATGTGGTTCCAAATGATTCCTATCTACTTTATCGTTCTCAGTACAATTAAAATCTCCACCTAAAACTAAGAACTCATCTGTATTTATGTTTTTCAGAGTAGTGTTGATTAAATTTAAAAACAAAACTCTTTCCGCTCCACTATTAGGAGCATAAATATTTAAAAAAACCATAACAATCTTTTCAAATTTAACAATAACTTTTAAAAAACGACCTTTTTCAATTTCCACAAACTCATACAATACTGGAGTAATATTTTTAGAAAATAGGATTGCCACACCTCCACTAATAGAGGATTTATGACTGAGGAAAAGTTGACCTCCCCATTCTCTTTTCCAGTCCACCTCATTTCTTTTATCGCTATGTGTTTCCTGTAGAAACATGACATCAATAGACTTCTGATTTATAAACTCATACAACATCATCCTTTTCTTAACATCTCTAGCTCCATTTAAATTAAGAGTTCCCAATTTTAGCTGACTCATTGTATTAAAGTTCAACAAGAAGCTAAGAGGGAAAAGAACTGAGATTATGCATATGATGGAAAACAGCAAACTTGGAGATTCAAACCATGGCATTCTTCTCATCATCAAGAATTTGTTTTTTAACCTTGTTCACCAATTTCCGTAAACGGTACACTTCAAGATCAGAGAAAGCCCCTTCTTTCATCAAATATCTGGTGTCTTTCACAAACTGTGCACGGTCCGGAAAATAATCCTCAATCTGGACGCCTTTCAGCCCTTTTGTTTCCTGAAGAAAAGTACTAATGTCTTCAGCTTTATACAGAACGGTCACATTTTCATTTTGAGAACAAACAGAAACCTCTGAACAAACAGAGGCACTAGAATCAGAATCATCATCATCCGAAACTATGGCTTCATCATCACGACCACCTTTTTTGACTTGTTTACTGATTTTATCGTTTCGACTTTTTTTCCTTTTAATAGGAGTTTTAAAAATCGATTCAGCTTCCATGTCCAGATCACAGTCATTCATTCTCAAGTCTACATTGTCTTGTTCTACAAAACCAGATACATTATCACTTAGCCCAACCGCGGTCTCTGCCGCCACGGACTCAACCCCAACACCTCCATCAACACTGGAGTCAGACACTGCACTACTCGCTCCAGCGACCGGCTCGTCTAACGATATATCCGCGGCCGCACGAGTTCCGACCTCCAGCGAAGCGGCCGCGGATACGCCGGTCTCACCGACAGCGTTCCCCGCTTCATCCGCACCAACCTGCCCGGTGTTTTTGTCGACTTTATCAGGGCAGCTACGAATGAGATGCCCGATCTTTCCACAACCAAAACATTTGATCGTTGTATCAGATGATGCGAAAACAACATAATCAAAGCCGTCTATTTTAAATTTAAATACCAGCTCAAGTTCATCTTCGGCGTTTTTTAAAATCATAAACACCTGCCTCCTAAAAGACACGAGATGTTTTACTAAAGGCGATTTACAACCGAGCGGAATTTTTTTAATTGGGGAAACAATCTTTCCATATCGTGACAATTCCTTCACGATAATCTCATCTTTCACAAAAGGAGGGATGTTTGAAAGAATAATTTTCTTGGCTGGAGTACTCAGAGGAAACACCGGCGTGAGTGAACCTTTGATTACAACACCATGTTGTACTATAGTGTTGGCCTTCTCAATCGTGCTAAAGAAAATCACAATCGCGTTATTCATTCGCGAGGCTGACACGATAGTTTCATGTCCTACAACGTCTCCTACAGCCAAACAAACATCTTCCACGTTGACATTGGACTCTATTTTGACTCCATGACGCCGAGCTAAATTTTCAAAAACCATTGTGTTTGGAGTCGTCATGCTTCCCAGCAAAATGCTGGAAGCAGACTATCCTCACAAGGTGAAAAAGTGAAAAAAGACTAAAAAAATATCAAGGGAGAAAAAAAAATCACAAACAAACACTTACAAGGAAAAAAAGTTTGAAGAAAACACTCTTACCAGCCACAGACGGCTACTCTCACACACACTCACTACGCTCCGCCCACACTCCCAGCATGCACTCGAGAGAGAGAGAGAGAGAGAGAGAGAGAGAGAGAGAGAGAGAGAGAGAGAGAGAGAGAGAGAGAGAGAGAGAGAGAGAGAGAGAGAGAGAGAGAGAGAGAGGAGAGAGAGAGAGAGAGAGAGAGGAGAGAGAGAGAGAGAGAGAGAGAGACTTTTGAGTCTTCTTTATTAATTCAATAAATACATTAATACAAATTAACTTTTTTTTTTTTTTTTTTTTTTTTTTTTCTCTTTCCCTTTTTCCTTCCTTCTTTTCTTCCAAAAATCATAAAGATAGCAACAATTCAAACATACATATGGGCCTACTTATACTTTTACATGCTTAAAAAAACAAAAAAAAAAACAACAACACTTAAATATAAAACAGCAAACACTCGTCAACACCAACATCGCAAATACAATGGTTTACAGCCCATTTACCTTTAAACATCTCCATATCATTGACCATCTTATAATATGTGAACTCGATTCTAATACGTGATTTTAATAACCCTTTAAAAACAGGCACAACATCAGTTGACCCCACATCACTCAAGAGATTCTTTCTTGACAGCCATATCGCCAATTTTGCTTGACCAAAAAGAAAGTTGATGAGAACATGTACTTCCCTCCTACTTTTACTATACTTCGGTCCATTGATGAAAAGTGTTGGAGTAAAAAATTCTCCCAGAGTATGAACCCACTCTTCTAAAATACAAAATAAAGACTGTAGCCTTTCACACTCTAAAAACAAATGAAAAACACTTTCCTGCTCTCTACAAAAAGGACAACCTTCCCCTACCTCTGGATCAAGGTGTGCTCTGTGTCTGTTCGTAGCTATAATCCCGTGCACTATTCTCCACTGAAGGTCTCCAGACCTTTTCTCAATGGGTGGTTTATACAGGGACCTCCAGCATCCTTTAGGGGAGGCACCTGGCCCCAGAACCTCCAGCCATTTTGACTCGCTGACACTCTCCAGTGTGTTTCGATACCACAATTTCACACACAAAATGTAAATGGCTTTCTTGTCAGCATCACCAAAAGCAGCCAACTTAGGAGTCTTAAAAGACAATAAGCAGCCCTCTTTTTCTTGCCATGTGCCAGCTTGTGCTGAGAAATACAACTCTGGAAAGTTGCAATTTTCTGCTTCTTCATCAGAACTCTCCATTGCCATTCTGTAGTCCTGAGGCAGAGACTCTAAAATCTGAGTCAACATATTTTGTGCCAGTCTGACAGATTTTATTCCCAGTTTTGAAGCAAAATTCTCAGGGCTCATCCAAGTTTTTCTGTCTTTTAAATGTTCAATCTTTTTCATATTTGCAGCCCACATGGCTTGTCTGAAAGTGTCTGATTTAAAAACATCCGAGTCCAATGCAGGATTGAAAAAGAGTGGTTCCTCCTTCAGCCATAAAATCTGAGTGCCATCTTCACTCCGTAAAAAAGTAAAAAGTGTCCATGATTTTAAAACTGATCTGTAAAAGATACTCAGCCCACTTAAATTCAGTCTGTTAATGTCTATTAAGAACAAATGACGGTCCAGACCGATGTTTCCTGCTCTTCTTAGGAGGGCACAGGCTACTTCAGCCCAGCTCACATCCATTCCATATAGCAGTCTTTGAACCGTCTGCATTCTGAAGGTCCTGAGTCTCGCTCTGATATCAATCAAGCCTTGTCCTCCTTCTTGTCTGGGTAGATACAGCACCGCCGCCTTCAACCAGTGCTGTCCCGACCAGAAAAAATCCACTAGTCTCTTTTGTATTCGTTGCACTAGATCCTCGGGAGGCTCAAGTATTGACATTCTGTGCCAAAGTGAAGAAGCAACCAGATTGTTGCATATCAGAACCCTCCCCTTATAGGACAACTGGGGTAGCAACCAATTCCATCGAGACAACTTGGCACACACTTGCTCCAAGAGGCCCTCCCAATTTTTCTTCACAAACTCTTCTGTCCCTAAAAACACTCCCAAATATTTAAAACCTGCCCTTCCCCACTGTAACCCACCAGGAAGATTTGGGCCTTTAAAAACACTGCCACACCATAAAGCATCACTTTTCCCCCAGTTAACTAATGCTGATGAGGCTTTTCCATAAAACTCTAAGGCCTGTTTAAGCATCTGAATGTCACTTTGATCTCTGATTATAACAGTGACATCATCAGCATAAGCAGACAGTTTAATTGAACGGTTTGTGGTGTTGACCTGAAGGCCCTTTAACTCTCTTCGCAATTTACACAACAAGGGTTCAATCACGATACTGTACAGTTGACCTGAAAGTGGACAACCTTGTCTGATTCCTCTTTTAACATTAATAGGGATACTTAACCCACCACCGATTTTAATCATGCATGTAGCTTCATTGTATAAAAGTTTTACTTTTGAGATAAATTTTTCCCCAAAACCAAAAGCATTAAGAGCGTCAAAAAGAAAACCATGATCAACCCTGTCAAAAGCCTTTTCTTGATCCAAGGACAACAGACCCATACTAACATCTTTGCAATAGGCATAATCAACAACATCTCTGATTAAGTGAAGATTATCAATAATTGACCTATTTTTAACACAATATGATTGATCCTTATGTACAATTTTATACAACACATTGTTTAATCTGTTTGCTAAAACCTTAGACAAAATTTTATATTCTGTGCACAAAATTGCCACAGGTCTCCAATTCTTTAAAAGTGTTAAATCTCCTTTTTTTGGGAGCAATGATAAAACAGCTCGTTGACAACTAGTAGGAAGAACACCTTCACTACAGCATTTCTGAAGTACTTCAAAATAGTCCTCTCCTATTATTGTCCAAAATGAATTATAAAATTCTGCCGGTAGTCCATCCAAACCAGGACTCTTTCCTGAAGAGAGACCTTTAACCGCGTGAGAGACTTCCTCAAAAGAGATATCAGTCTCTAAGAGCTCCTTGTGATCTTCTGGTAAAACCGGTAAATCGTTAAGCAGCTCTCTTCTGCATTGTTCATCTGTGATTTCCATAGCGTACAAGTTTGCATAGAAATCAACCGCAATCTTTCGCATCTCCTGTGGGTCTGAGGTGACATGACCATTATTGTCCTTCAACGAAAGCATTGATTTCTTCTGACCCACTTTACGCTCTAAATTAAAAAAGAAAGTTGTAGGAGCATCCATGTCCTTCAGCGTTGAGAAACGGCTTCTTATGAGAGCTCCTTTAACCCTTTCATCCAGAATTGAGCTTAAAAGGTTTTTCTTTTCAGTCCAATGTTCTTTTAAATTAACATCATCATTAACAGTCATGTTCCTTTCAATTTCAACAATCTCTGTTTCAAGCCACTTTATAGTATTTTTTAAAACTACAGAGGAGTAGGCAGAATATTTCTGAGAAAAATCTCTTATATGCACTTTACCAACTTCCCACCACTGTATTATACTTTCAAAATGACCCTTTTCTGTTTTCCATGCTTCCCAAAAAATCTTAAAAGCTTCACCAAAGTCTTTGTCTTTTAAAAGTTTAGCGTTGAAATGCCAATAACAGCTCTTATGTGTATTTTTAGAGAGGGTGAATCCAACCCTAATAAGCTTATGATCAGAAAGTGTATTAGGAATAATTTCTGTACCAACAACTCTATTTTTTAGATTACAAGATATATAAAACCGGTCCAAACGTGCAGCAGAAATTCTATCATTACAGACCTTCACCCATGTATATTGTTTTATGGAAGGATTGTGTTCCCTCCATATATCTGAGAGATTCAAACTTTTTATTACACCAGCTAGGGAGGAAGCTGACAGTGCATGAGGTTCTTCCCCGTTTCTATCAAGAGTAAAATCAAGAGTGCAGTTCCAGTCCCCTCCAACAATAATATGCACTTCTTCATTTTCTTCTTTAACAATATTTTCAAGCTTCTTAAAAAGTGAACTCCTTTCTGCTCCAATATTAGGAGCATAAATATTTACAAACAAAAATTTAAAATTGTTAATTTCAGCCTTAACAATTAAAAACCTTCCTGGCTCTACTTCATTTTTTGATAGCACTTTCACATTTACAGTCGGAGAAAAAAGAACAGCCACACCAGCACTTAAATTAGTTCCATGACTGAGAACATACTCTCCTTTCCACCACAAACCCCAGCTAACTTCATTACTACAAGAACTATGAGTCTCTTGTAAAAATGTAACACTTAAGTCTTTCAAATTAATGATTTCCGATAAAACCTCATTCTTTCTCCCATCCCTCATCCCATTGATATTAAGAGAACCAACCCTTAAAATCTCCATAAGGAAGATAGAGAAAAAAAGAAGACAGATCAGATAAGAAGAATGATTTTCAGTCATTGTAATTATTTAGATTTTCCCCTCGCTTTTCCCGTCCTTTTTCCTGATCTAACAACAGTTAGGTACTTTTTAAGCCGAAATCTTTTCTGTTGTGAAAGCTCATCGTAGCTGCTTTCTTTCCTGAACCACATTACTGAAGCAATAAACTTCTCAATATCTGGAAAGTAATCTTTTATTTCAACTCCTGCTTTTCCTTTTGTCTTATCAAGAAAAGAATTAATCTGCTCAAGGGGGTACAAATCCTTCGCCATCTCAGACATTTCAGACCACTGCTCATCATCTCTCATTCCATCGTCAGTATACTGTGATAGACTTTCAGTCTCATCAACCATATTTTCCTCAGAAACACATTTCTGTACATCCATATCATCAGCATCACTCTGATCATTTTCAACGCCAACACTTCCAACATTATCAGATCCAGGTTGTTCCACACAGCCAGCATTAACATTTAAATCACTCACCTCCTGCTGCTCGTTTACTCCTTCAGTTACTGCTTTACCCTGCTCCTCAGCCCTCTCCGATTCGGTGTCATTTACTTGAGGAGCGACATCGTTTTTATCGCCACGAGACGTAGAAGGCCGCTCTTCATCTCTATGCGGACACATTAAACGCTTATGGCCCAAATCGCCACATTCAAAACACTTCATACTCTCAGTGCTTGCGTACACCATGAAAGAACTCTCTCCGTGAGTAACACGGAAAGAAACATCCAAAATCCGCTCCGGCGAGTTAAGGCACATAAAAACATTTCTTCTGAATGAAAGAACGTGTTTTAGTGCGGCGTCTTTACATCTGAGTGGGACCGCTTTTACAGGACTCGCTATCTTACCAAATCTAAGTAACTCTTTCACAATAACTTCATTAGTTATGAAAGGAGGCACGTTGGAAACAGTTACTTTTGTTGCTGGAGCGGATAGCGGGGTTACCGGAACAAAAGTTTCCTTTACCCATATTCCGCTCACAGTCAAATCATTAACAAGTGCTTCAGTTTTTAAAAACACAACAACCGCTTTGTTCATCCGTGACGCCGAGACAATGTTTTCAAACCCTAGTTTCTGACCAATAATCAAAAGCAGATCTTCCACTGTCACCCCAGCCTCAGGAACACACCTGCAGCCATTTCGGAGTGACAGGGCTGGCATTCCTGGCGCTTGGGCCGTCGCCATCGCGGCGACTACAAGCCGCACACACACAAAACCTCTTCTTCCTGCACTGACTGGGATTTAAAAACAGTGAGGGAAAAGAAAGGGGAAAAAAATATATATATATATATATATATATAAATATATAATAATGCAGAGAGGGAAAATAGAAAAGAATTCACAATCGCTCTCAACACGCGCTCAGCTCCTCCACAAACTCCCAGCATGCACCAGAGAGAGAGAGAGAGAGAGAGAGAGAGAGACGGGGTGGAGGCAAGGATGGTGCTGTGTCTGTTATTGGCCTGCTAAAGTTTAAACAAAGTAATTATGTTAGAACTATAAGAAATCTGCCGACTTTTGTAAAAACAAATTATAGTGAAGAGACATGCTTTGAAACTGGATTACAAATTATATAACACTAAGTAAAACTTGCGTGAAAAGTGTGAAGTTTAAATATGTTTTTAGACCTAGAAAATGAGCAGTTCATATACATGTGAATAAGTGTGTGTGATGTTGACTGTTTGTATGCTTGTATATGTTCATTTTGGGGACCTATCATGACCCTATTGTGTGTAATTTTACAGAAGTCGATACTTCTGATCGAATCTGATGAAAAGACGATACAGAACATACAGGACGAGCTTTAAGTGGACTTGGTTATCCAGCTCTGTCTGCTATTGGTAATTATGACCACTTTTGTCACTTATGTTGTTGATTTGAATTAGTATATTTAAGAGTATTTATGTAAATTGTAATGTGAAATTTAAGATTTCCGTTATTGGGTTAAAAACCCTTGTCTAAATTCAACTGAGGGTCTAAATTTAAACTGTCAGTTATGTGTGATCAGAATGATAAACGTACATGTAATAAGATTTGATGGCAGAGACAAAGTGACACATTGGCTCAGTCACTGTCAAACAATGTCCAGAGAGCACCCTCATTTATGGAAGGCCGGTGGGCTATAATGACTGTAAATGGATCTGGAGTGAAAAGAAAGCTTAACAAAAAGGTTTATTAAGGTTTAGTGAAGATAATGAAAGAATTGATGATGTGATTTATTTTTTTTTTTCCTGTTATTTCTATTTTTAGAGGATTCAGAAAAAGGAAATTGAAAAGATGTTCTGTAATTAAGATACATGGTACATGGTATGACTGTATACTGTAAGATGAAGTGTGATTTTTAGAGATTTGAAGTAATTAGAAGAATTATCATGGGTGTTACTTATTTTTCATTGTTTATTTTGAGTTAGACAACAATTTTGTTTTTAATCTTAAGAAAGGGAAAGGAGTGGGTTTAGAATCCATCTTCTTGTATTATATAATGAATTGGAAATTATATTTTTCTAAAAACCAGTGTATATATCCTGGTATTTATGCTTACAGACAATGTCTGTATTTAGGATCTGAGGGGTGACTGAGAGTCTGGCCCATGCCAGGAATGCAGTAACAGTGATTACGCTTTTAGCCCAGCTTTTGGAGAGTAAATATGTACTTGTTTTGTAATCAATGAATTTGATGAGAATCTGTATTAGCCAAGATTGGTGTAACTATGTGTAAGGTCTGAAGGTCAATAATGCACTATATGATCTGTAGAATATTCTGTTCCAGCTAGTCGTTAAAGGGAAAACATATTGTCTATTTTATCAAAATTGTAACCTGCCAGGGGAACATGGGTCATAAATGTAAAATTTTGAAGCGGCTTCTATTGTTAAGACCAGATGTGTAGTTTAGGACTCCACATTGGCCTTTAAGGGGGGACTGAAGGGGTGGTTTCTGGAATCCACTGCTGCTTCAATATATATATTTTGAGCGATTTATCACGAAATTATCTTTCTAAATATTGAATTATTTTGAATGACTAACTTATGACGACTTATGTTTAAGCCTTTAATTTCCTTTTAATTTTCAAACTCTAGAAAATAATGTTGAATATTGTCTATACCTCTGACTGAGAGAAAAATACTTGAAAAAGTCTTTGACCCCATATAAGAATTTAGTTCAAACTTTAACCTGTGGAGGGCAGTAATACGCTCAGCAGCGTCCACACTGCCGGAATTCTACCAGAAGAAGAAGACGGGCCTCCGCTCAACACTTTATTAGTTCCGTCAATATAAGTTCTTTGGTTTCATCGCGTCTATTGTCAGAACAGACTGAAGTGCAGGCTAGTGCTGACAGCTCTAATATACTCATGATGAACTGATGCAGGAGCTCAGGTAAGAGAAATACAGCTACATGGCAGTTCGTGATTGAAGAATCGCTGTTGTTCAATTTATGTATGTAACGTTATGTGAACAGACATGCAGAAATACAGAGTTTAAGCGTTAAAGATTTTCGGGTTTATTTGTTTGCTCCCCGGTGCTTGTTTGTCAGTGTTTAACACATTCATGAGTGTTTGATTGTTTGTTTGTTTGACTGACTGTAACTTTAGTTTCTGTTCTACCCTTCAGTAGTGAAGGTGACACGGGTGAGCAATGACAAAATGACAGATTCCGCCTCGTTTGCCTCTCTGACTGGTGCAAAATACACTTTTTGCAAAACTCTATCTTTTTTAGTAGTTTCCATTAAATGTTAAAAGTAATTAACTAAAAGTAATTAATTCAACGCCTTTAAAAGTGTAATAAATGAACATGGGGGCTCCTTAAGAATCTTTCATTAACTTTTTTGGTGTTAGTGCTGTTGTTTTTACGATGACAGTGCACACATTTTTAATTTATAATAATAATAATATTAATTTTATTTATTAAATAATATTAATATTAATATTAATTACTTTAATGTCTTTCAAAACTTGTCTTCCAAACATGAAAGACTTTCATTCATCATCGTAACACAAATGAAGATCTTTTTGATGAAATCTGAGAGCTATCCATCTCTCCATTGATTGCCTTTGCAACTGACACTTTGACGCTTCTAAAAGATCATAAAGAGACCGGAAAACTAATCCATATAAATCAAGTGGTTTAGTACAAATTTTCTGAAGAGATATATTGGCTTTTCATGATAAAAAGGTTAAATTTAGGCATGTATGTAAATGTATATCAGCGAACATATGCAGAAGCTCAACAAAACAGGAATAAGTAAGGAATAACTACGGTAATGCGGCCACGACACGAAGTGGAGTGTAGGCCTGTCGCGATTGATCCATATAATCGACTGGGTCGAAGCTGATAATTAGTCAACGTCAATATTTTTAATCGACTGATTGTTTTATATTATTTTACATCTTAAATGTCTTTTTTACACTTAAAATAACCATTTCCTCCACACGGCTTGTGTGAGCTAACATTATGCGCATCACGTCAAAGTTTCCTAGAATAGCGGGTAAAGCGGAGTTTAGTCCGATATCAAACATTTGTGAGCAAAAGTTTTCAAAGGCGGAAGGGGTCTAAAGTATGGGAGTACTTACCATCACATATACCCTGAACTCCCGGTTGATTAACCCAAACCTTGCTTACTTGAGGTATGTTGGTTCCAAAAACGCATCAGGGAGGAAGTTCAGCCAACCCAGAGTATGTCCCTGATTAACACACAAGACATTCTTAACCGAGCGACAAATCGAAGATTCACCATGGAAACCGACGCTAAAAAAAGTGCGCCATTATACTTCCTCCTTACATTTACATTTAGTCATTTAGCAGACGCTTTTATCCAAAGCGACTTACAAGTGAGGAATACAAACAAGCGATTCTTCATGAATTGGCAAATAGGCACAGGAAGTGTTCACAATACAAGTTTCATACATTGCTCAGTACCATAAGCTAGAGTAGAAAGGGAATGATAGGGTTTTTCTTTTTTTTATGAGGGATCAAGTGTTCACGGAAGAAATGAGTTTTCAGCTGTCTTTTGAATATTGCCAGGGATTCTGCATTCCTGATGAAAGTAGGGAGATCATTCCACCAGCAGGGAGCAGTGAACGAGAATGTTTTGGAGAGTGATTTTGTGCCTCTGTGATGGTACCACAAGCCTTCGTTCCTTTAGTGATCGCAGGCTTCTGGTGGGGACGTAGCTTTGTAGCAGTGTGTGGAGGTAGGAAGGTGCAGAGCTTGAACTTGATGCGAGCAGCAAGGGGTAGCCAGTGCAAAGAGATGAAGAGGGGCGTGACTTGGGCTCGTTGCAGACAAGACGTGCAGCAGCGTTCTGGATCATTTGAAGAGGTTTGATTGCACTTGACGGCAGACCAGCCAGAAGAGCATTGCAGTAATCAAGCATTGAAATGACCAGGGCCTAGACAAGAAGTTGTTGCGTGCTCAGTCAGAAAGGGACGAATTTTCCTGATGTTGTGAAGTGCAAATCTGCATGACAGCGCCATCTTTGAGATGTGATCTCTGAAGGTCAGTTGGTCATCGAAGATAACTCCAAGATTTCTGGCCGACTTTGATGGGGTAATGGTGGTTGTACCAAGCTGTTTGTTGATGTCATGTTGAAGAGTAGTAGAGGCAGGGAAGACTAAAAGCTCTAAAAGCAGTCTTTGCCAGGTTGAGCTGCAGGTGGTGTTCGAGATGTCCGCCAGACAGCTTGAGATCCGTGCAGCTACTGTGGAATCATCTGGTTGGAAGGACAGGTAGAGTTGTT
Source organism: Opsariichthys bidens (assembly GCA_037194245.1). Lineage (NCBI taxonomy): Eukaryota > Metazoa > Chordata > Actinopteri > Cypriniformes > Xenocyprididae > Opsariichthys > Opsariichthys bidens. The sequence continues at coordinate 832,892 of CM074297.1, forward strand.
TCATCAGCATAGCAGTGGTAGGAGAAACCATGAGCCTGTATGATGGGACCCAGTGAATAGGAGAGGACCAAGAACTGAACCCTGAGGAACCCCAGTGATCAGTTGATGAGGTTTGGATACCTCCCCTCCCCAGGCGACTCTGAAAGACCTACCTGTGAGATAGCACTCAAACCACTGAAGCGCAGTTCTTGAGATGGCAAGTGATGAGAGGGTGGACAGAAGAATTTGACAGTTTACGGTGTCGAAGGCAGCAGATAGATCCAGTAGAATGCAACGGATGATTTGGAACCAGCCGTTGCAATTCGCAGGGATTCCGTGACAGACAGTAGCTCAGTCTCGGTGGAATGGGCGCTCTTGAATCCAGATTGGTTGACACCCAGATGGTCGTTCTGTGTGAGGAAGGATGACACCTGGTTGAACACAACTCGTTCAAGTGTTTTCGATATGAATGGTAGGAGAGAGACAGATCTGTAGTTGTCTACGAGTGATGTGTTTAACGTGGGTTTTTTTTAGCAGTGAGGTTACCCGAGCCTGCTTGAATGTGGTAGGGAAAGTGCCTGTGTGGAGAGAGGAGTTAATAATGTGTGTAAGTGCTGGTAAAAGAGTGGGAGAGATGGCTTGTAGAAGGTGTGGGGGAATGGGGTCTAGAGGGCAGGTGGTGGGATGAGTGGAGAGGAGAAGTTTTGATACTTCTGCCTTTGTTAGAAGAGAGAAGGAAGAGAGAAGATTAGTGGGTGAAGAGACACGGAGTTCCAGTGTGAGTGGTGCAGGGAATTGGCTACTGATGGAAGATGTCTTGTCAGTGAAGAAATTGGCAAATTGATCAGCAGTTAAAGATGTGGTGGGTGGTGGTGGAGGGGGACCGAGGAGTGCGTTGAATGTTTTGAAGAGTGAGCGTGTGTTTGTAGCGCCGTTAATCTTGTCGTGGAAGTATGAGGACTTAGCTGCATGGACTCCACCAGAAAAAGATGATAGCAGGTCTTGGTATGACCAGGTATGAACCTAGGTCAGATGGGTCTTGTGATTTGCGCCATTTCCTTTCTGCTGCCCTGAGTATGGTCCGGTCTTCACGAAGTGCATCGGATATCCAGGGGTTAGAAGGAGTTGCTTGTGCTGGTCTGGATGACAGAGGACAGATACTGTCTAGGGAAGAAGATAAATTGGAGCATAAAGTGTGTGTTGAAGTATTTACATCCAAAGATGAGAATTGTGTGTGTGTGAGGGAAGGGAGGATGACACAACAGAGGAAAGATGAGAAGGGGAAAGAGAGCGCAGGTTTCTTCTGAAAGAAACGTGAAGTGGTTGGGGGTGCACAAATAAGTTGCAGATTGAAAATGAAGAAATGGTCAGAGACGTGCAGAGGTGTGACCAGAATGTTGTCAGTGATACAGTTACGTGTGTAGATCAGGTCCAATTGGTTGCCAGATTTGTGGGTGCTTGTGGTGATGAGTCTGTTGAAATCAAATGAGACTGGGAGAGAGAGGAAGTCAGAAGCATAAGGTTTATCTCGGTGAATGTTGAAATCGCCCATTAGTACAAGTGGACTGCAACCGTCTGGGAATGAGGACAGCAGCATGTCCAATTCCTTGACAAAGGTACCCAATTGACCTGGGGGGCGATAGATGAGTACAAGATGAGTTTTGACAGGCTATGTAATTGTAATGGCATCAGATTCAAACGAATAGTTGTTGCAGAGCAGGGCGAGTTAAGTATTTACAATTGTTAGAAATGAGGAAACCTGTGCCCCCTCCTCTTCCTGATTGACGAGGGGTATGAGTAAAAGTAAAGTTGTTAGAAAGAGCAGCGGGGTTGAGGAGTCTTCTGGACGAATCCATGTCTCAGTCAAGCCTAAGATATTGAGAGTAGAGTTAGTGGTAAAGGCTGGAATGAAGTCAGCTTTGTTAACAGCTGACTGACAGTTCCATAGGCCTACAGAAACAGATAGAGGTTTGTTAGAGGAGGAGTAAATAGGACGCAGGTTAGTAGTGTTGCGCTGTCTTCTACGGGTGATGGTGGTGCGTGGGCGAGTGACAATAGGGATGTATTGAAAGCACATGTTTAGTATTGAAGCAAAAAAAAGGGGGGGGGGGATAGTTAAGTGTTGGTGTCCTTGCTTGGTGGAGTCGTGCAGGTAGAGTCGCAGGTCTTTACCCGAGTCGCAGGTCTTTACCCGAGTCGCAGGTCTTTACCCGAGTCGCAGGTCTTTACCCGAGTCGCAGGTCTTTACCCGAGTCGCAGGTCTTTACCCGAGTCGCAGGTCTTTACCCGAGTCGCGCAGGTGGAGTCGCAGGTCTTTACCCGAGTCGCGCAGGTGGAGTCGCAGGTCTTTACCCGAGTCGCGCTGGTAGAGGCGCAGGTCTTTACCCGAGTCGCGCAGGTCTTTACCCGAGTCGCGCAGGAAGAGGCGCAGGTCTTTACCCGAGTCGCGCAGGTAGAGGCGCAGGTCGCGCAGGTAGAGGCGCAGGTCTTTACCCGAGTCGCGCAGGTAGAGGCGCAGGTCTTTACCCGAGTCGCGCAGGTAGAGGCGCAGGTCATAGCTTTCTTACCAACGTATTAGTGAAAACAGCTGTGTCCGCCCTAACAATTAGCTCAGCAAAAGAGTTTCGCCATGAATGGGCCAAATCGAAACTACTGCGTGAAGTGCACGTACAGCACTTAAGTGTCTTAAGTGTTCACTTATGCCAAAACTTACAACCGCTACAGTTCTTCTAAATGGCAGCGAATACAATTACAAACAAATACAAGTCAAATAAACAAAGAATCGAAACGAATCCTTCCTAGCAGCAAATAATAACTTGGCAATACAGCAGAAACGGGTATTAAACACTCACACGCTCTCGATGTCTTCAGTGATCTCACGCTTGTCCTCTTGTTCTTTTGTTTAATGGTGATTTACATAACCTACTTGGTGTACGCAATTTATGCGTGACGGACGTGACATTTGCAGTCAAAAAATAAATTAATTCAAAAAATGCAATTAATACCAAATATATTTAAAATCTGTTTTATATGTCATATCATACTAAATTAATAGTACAGACATCAGAAAAATATCAGTCTAAAAACAACGTGTTGTTATTTAAATATGAGAAATAAAATGCGGTTATGGATGGATGACAAAAAAAAAAAAGGAGATGAAGTTTGTGGAGACAATTTTACTGAAATTCTGTGAATTAAAAATGAATGAGCAAAAGAAAAAGAAATAAGAACCAACCCGATTGATCCTCCTACGCTCTTCTATTTTACATTTTTTATTTTATTTTATTTTAGTTAAATTTTTTTTTTTTCGATTTATGGGACGTGACGACGTTACGGACGTCTTCGTGACCGGGACGTGCGTGTTCCGAAACCACACTTGGGGAAGCGCTGAAAAACTTGAACAGAGACCTTTTGTTTCTCTTTTTATTTTGAAAACACTGAAACATCAGTATCAAAGACATTTAAGTTTAATCATTAATCAATAATTAAATTTAAAATCAAAATATTATAGTATCGATTATCTCTCATGCTGCATAAACTGTAAAATCTGTAACCGCACCTTCAAAACTCACTCAAACTCACAAATATTGTGATGATAGTGGTGTTTACCTGTTGTTACTTTAGAAATACGAGATAGGAATTGCTTAAATAATTAATACATTATCATATTATATATATCATATCGATATTATAGCACCATCTCGGGAGTCAAGAGCAACCGGTTTCCCTCAGTCCCCTCAGTCCATCAGTGTCAGTGTCTGATTGGAACTGTCCAGATTGTAACGGTCTGGATTTTTTTTTTGTTTTTTTTTGCATGCAAAAAAGCAATGATCACACAATGATCGAAATATATTTTTTCTTGTGTCAAATGTTTCAAGTTATAAATGTTTTGCGTTGTGTTGTGCAATGCGCAAGCTTTAAAATAGCCACATTATGCAATTTGCAGATTAGCATGCAAGATTATTAATATAGATTCGATTTATATATTTGTAAATTGATTTATTTAATGAATTTATCTTTTCGTTAATATTTATTTCCTTGATTGCCTTTGTTATTGTTCATTATATGTGGTATAATAAAAAAATAAAATTAAATATTAAAACAAATTAATTAGGCATCAATGCATCATGAATGATTTAATATGAAGCGTTGAAGGTCCGTAACGTCCGTAGTCCTAACGCATAATTAGGTGTTTAGACCAATTAATGATTGAGAATCATAATCATGTAGAGGACATTTTTTGGCTGATGTTTTTAAAGTTTCAAATTAATGTAAATATAAAATAATATTTAATATAAACTTATTATTTTAAATCGTTAACGGACGGACACAGCACACTTTAGCGTCGAGTGATTTCCTAAATCTAGCCCCTTCATACTTTTAAATTTAATGCAGTTATAAACAAGTGAGTGGTATTTATATCTCAGTCATGCCCAGTCCTTGCCATCAACATCCAAACCCATACACAAAACAAAAAAAGTAATTATTAAATGATCCTTTGATCCCTTTTTTTAAAGCATGAAATTGTATAAAAAAAAAAAAAAGATTTTTTTGTGCACTCACACCTTATCTGAGGTGAACAGACAACAAAAACTTAAAAAAATTTACATGACAGCACATCAAATAAATAAAATATCCAAAATGGACAAACCTTAGAAAGGGTTTTTTTTTTTTTTTTAATGATAAATTTTTTTTAGCATAGCAGGTTGACATTTGCGTGGAATTGCTCGTACTCTTTTTGAGTCAGTTATCTTTGTTCACTGAGAATAAGAATTGTATTGTTTGTTTGATGCTAAGTATTTAATAAGATATCATACATGTATTTTATTATAGAAATAATAGTATAGAAAACATCCTGTTATAAAAAGGAAAATAGCAGATCCATGTGTGAGAACAAGTAACTATGTAACAAATTTAGTTACATTAATATAACTATATTAATTAAATAACCAGCATCTGAGCAGGTTATGTTCAGAGAGTAAGTTGCTATGCCTACTTGCATACTCTGAAACTTGCCTCCATTTTTGGAACTGAAAGTTGCGGTTATCGGCTTACTTACTCTTAAACATACCTGGGTATGTCTCACAACCTGCTTTCTGGAATACCCCCCAGATTATCTGATATTAAAAAAGGTAGTTTGTACACTGTTTTCGTTGGTATACCACAGCAGCACAAGCTCGATGCATGAACATCTGAAGAGGAACATCTGCCTTTCTGTAACCACATCAAAAGCTCAGCTGAACAGCTGATCATAGCTGTACAGGGTGAGATTTTATCTAGTAGTAAAGCTAATGCAAGGGCTAGAAATCAATTAATCCTTTGCTGATACTTCCTCATCATCGTGCAGAGACGTGGTGGGAGCGTAAGCACGTTGGAAGAAGGAGAAAGCGGCCATGCGTGTTTAGATGCGACGTGTACGGCCCCGTATACTCTTAAGAGAAGTTGGGTTGAGCGAGGGCTGGAATTGAGAACCACTGTAACTGTTTGATTGATCTGTGTCTGCGTTTGTTAATGTGCAGGCTTGATGTATAGTACCATAATTTGCTTCTGCCTGCTTTAAGGACATTTCATTGCGTGACGACATAATAACATAACGGCATAAATGACATAATGAATTACATTTAAAAGTAACAATTTATATATAATAGGTACACAGTTAATAAATACTATTCCCATACAATATCAAAAGCGTTTTCCAAGTTAAAACAACATTAGGAATGTTTTTTTCCACTCTGAATGTTTATATTTAGGCCTATATAAATTTAGTTGTTTTTATTTCTCTCAGTTGTTGGTAAAGCCATTTGACTGAATTCCAGCAAAAGGACTGCTCACCACAATTGGTTACATCTCTTACCGATAGTGTCCTGAAAGTTGAAAGTTAAATGTTCTTAAGAAAAATTAGATTTTTGTGGGAAAATTAATCTGTTAGATTAATTGATTAATCGTCAAATTAGTCGATAGATTAATCAATATAAAAATAGTTGTTAGTGGCAGCCCTAGTGGAGTGTGCATTATTTTCTAATAATTCAATGGCCATATTATACTATGGTTACCACACCTCAAGACACTGTTCAGATGTTGTATTTCAAGACATTTGTTAGGTTTTTGTCCTTACAACACTCTTGTGTGTGGGACTAATTTACATTTACATTTATTCATTTGGCATATGCTTTTATCCAAAGCGACTTACAAGTGAGGAAAACAAACAAGCGATTCTTCATGAAGAGGCAAATAGACACAGGAAGTGCTCACAACACAAGTTTCAGACATTGCTCAGAGTAGCATAAGCTAGAATAGGAAGGGAAAAAAAAGGATAGAGTATTTGTTTTGTTTTTTTATGATGGGGCTAAGTGCTCATGAAAGAGATGAATTTTCTGCTGTCTTTTGAATTTTACCAGGGATTCTGCATTCCTGATGAAGGTAGGGAAATCATTCCACCAGCAAGGAACAGTGAACGAAAATGTTCTGGAGAGTGAATTTGTGCCTCTCTGTGACTACCACAAGCCTTCACTCAGTGATCGTAGGCTTCTGGTAGGGACTTAGACTTGTAACAGTGAGTGGAGGTAGGAGGGTGTGGAGCCTGTGGTGGACCTGTAAGCAAGCGGCAATACCTTGAACTTGATGCGAGCAGCAAGGGGTAGTCAGTGCAGAGATGAAGAGAGGCGTGACGTGGGCTCTCTTGGGCTCGTTGAAGACAAGATGTGCTGCAGTGTTCTGGATCATTTGAAGAGGTTTGATTGCACTTGATGCCAGTGTAAGCTCCGCCCGGCGGCCCAATGAAGGAAGTCCAACGGCCCGGTAAAAGGAATTCTGCGTCTAAGTCTTTCCGGCGATTCTGTAAAAATCATCTTAATTTAATAAAATTTGGATTTCCAATTCTTATCTGACTCCATTAATAATTTATTCTGACTCCAATTGTAATCGACCTCTAATGATAACGTTTCTGATGTTACGTTAATGGCTGATCGTGTAATTAGATATGAATTAATTTAGATCTTTGATTCTTTAATTTCTCTTAATCTCACTTATCCTTTCATCAGGGCGTTGCTGTATATGCTGTATATACACTTTACATCACAATCTCATTAGTTTAGGATCTTAATAGAGGATATAGCTTTTACTAATAACTAGGGGTGTGACGAGATCTCGTACCAACTATGCCGTATACCTCGGCCAAGGTTGTACAGACTCTTACAGACCCTAAAGAGGCAGAAAGCATCGCTATTACTGCTGATGGTTGGACTTCTCGGTGTACGCAGAGCTATATAACAGTTACAGCCCACACAATCAATGGTGACTGGGAAATGGTCAACTTTGTACTGCAGTTAAAGTGACACTTAAAGTGTTATTTGAATTTTTTATTTATGTTTATTTTATTTATACTGTGCGGCGCGCTTGTTTTTTCCGGGCGCGCCTGTGCCGCGGCGAGATGAAAACATCTCAACTTTTCAGAATGCCGCAAGCGCACCGCAGGTCATGTGACAAGAACCAACCGATCATCTTCGACCTTTCCGTAACAAAACATGGAAATCTCAGCCGAACAGCTGATCATAGCTGTACAGGGGGGTTGTTATATCTCATTTACATAAATATATCTAGTAGTAAAGCTAAAGCAAGGGCTAAAAATCAATTTATCCCTTGCTGAAACTTTCTCATTGTCAGAAACCACAGTTCATGGTTGCATAGCAACGACAGACGCCACAGAAGCGCGAGCTCCCGAACGCTTGCAAAAGAAGGAGGAAGCGACGCGGCCGCGCTTTACAGGCGCGATATGTGAACGACCCCTAAGTAGGCTTATGTCTTGGACAGTTATTTATTTTTTTGCACTATTCAATGCACATTTGTTGTTGTAGACATACAGAGTCACATTCTTTCAGCAGTCAGTTATAGGCCTAACATAGGCTATTCAAGAAGAACATAGGCTTCAAAGATGGCCAAATAATTTTTATTTTACTAATTTATTCATTTTAAGTTACATTGTGCTTTGTTTGTATAATATCTGCTGGAATGTTAAAAAAATGTTCAGTGTTAAATATTTTGAAATTATATTTTTGTTATTTGATTTATTTCTCTGAAAAGCAACACAAAATAGTAAAAAGCAAATTTTTACTATTTAATTATTGTAATGGTGAAAAAATTGGCAAAATAAATGGAAAAAATGCGAAACACCGCATTCGGCCTTCGGCCAAGCATTTCATTTCGGTGCATCCCTAATAAAAATCTCGTCTCGTGGGATAGGGGTCTCGTCACACCCCTACTAATAGCACAAATTGTTGAATCGTCACCTGCTTATTCTTACAAAAGTGCCGTATGTTTAGCCACCATACTATAACAGGCTAAATCATAAGAGACAAATCCAAAATCTCAATACATGTTCCACCTACTCCATTTATTGGGTTTTCAGTATGACCATGTCCCATGATTTGCGGAAGTGTCAAAAACCTCTTGATCTACAGGTGATAATGATTTCAGAAGAATTCTAAATAAATCAAGATTAACATTTATTGTTTTGCCAGGCAAGATTACATACTAATTAAAAGAATTAACAAAAGTGCATCACACAACTGATCAGCATAAAATATAAAACATAAATACAAATGCAATATAAAAAGTAAAGTTTCATAGAGTCAGCATACCTGGCAAATAGAGACACACAGCAATCGTGTGGGAAGTTCTGGATACAGATGCTTCCTTGAGTGGTTTGCCCACTTAAGTCCCCTTAAATATCCCAGATCTAATAAAAGGACTGTAAACATTTAGCACCCAAATATTTATGCAGCTTTTGTTGGACCTTTTCTCGTGCCCCAAAAAGGGTCACACACCTAGTTTTAGGGATAGACAGATGATTAAAATATCTTTTATTAGGCTTCCCATACCAGAAGAACAGACATTGTTTTCTTTATTCTTATGTCATGCTGATGTGGGAGAGAAACCATTTTACCAATCGCACCAGAGGTATTTATGTTGATGTCACTTCAAACAGAGCTTTGTGAGATTTGCATGGCTAGTTGAGCCCTGAAGGGAGGGAGTGGATGTGGGGAGTGAGAAACTCAGCATGAGGTGAGGAGATGATACTGGGTCAGCTGTTGTCCTCTACTCTTTCTCTCAGATCCTCTCGTCAGATTAGTGAGTTTTATTACAAGATAGGAATCTTGAGTTCAGACTTCATCCATCCGTACACCAGTCCAGCCAGAAGAGCATTGCAGTAATCAAGCCTAGAAATGACCAGTGCCTGGACAAGAAGTTGTTGCATGCTCAATTAGAAAGGGCCTGATTTTCCTGATGTTGTGTAGTGCAAATCTGCATGACCGAACTGTCTTTGAGATGTGGTCTCTGAAGGTCAGTTGGTCATCAAAGATAACTCCAAGATTTCTGGCAGATGAATAACTTGCTTCATTACTTCATTTGGTCTGTTTGCCAATGTTTTAGCGAACAGTTTGCAGTCTGTGCAGAGAATTGACTTGGGACGCCAATTCATAATATCCGTCAGGTCTCCTTTTTTTGGGAGGAGTGTAAGAACAGCTCTCCGGCAGCTCAATGGCTGCTGCACTTCAACCAAGCTTTCATTTAGTACCGTGAGTAAATGAACTGTCCAGAATGATTTGTAAAAGTCTACTGGCAGACCATCGATGCCAGGAACCATCCCTGAAGGGCCATACTATGTTCAGAAAAACTAACAAGGACAAAAAAACTTGCTAAAAATACCACAATGATGCTTAAAACTCTAAAACCTATCTAACCTAGCCAAAGACGCTCATGTGTTTTAATGACTTGAATAAGTCTTTATGGGAGAGTTCATGGGGTTCAATGTGATTGCGATCAAGATTTTGCTCTGAACAATTAAAATCACCCCCCAGAAACAAACTCTTCACTATTACAATTATTTATTTGTTCTGTGAAGTTGAATTGAAGGTATTCAAAAACAACATTCTTTCAACTTTTTGAAAATAAAACTGTAACTCCTCCACTGACAGCAGTGTTGTGACTTAAATACACTCATACACTCATAATTACACTCTTCTCTCTTCCTTCTCCCTTCTCAAGGAGGCGGAAGTATCAAAACTTCTCTCCACTCATCCCACCACCTGCCCTCTAGACCCCATCCCCTCACACCTTCTACAAGACATCTCTCCCACTCTTTTACCAGCACTTACACACATTATTAACTCATCTCTCCACGCAGGCACTTTTCCTACCACATTCAAGCAGGCTCGAGTAACCCCACTGCTTAAAAAACCCACGCTAAACACATCACTCGTGGACAACTACAGACCTGTCTCTCTCCTACCATTCATATCATATCACCTTCCTACCGCCACACACTGCTACAACGCTATGTCCCCACCAGAAGCCTGCGATCAATAAAGGAACTGCGACTCACACATTCACTCTGTGAAAGAGAGAGTGACAGCAAATCAGATTCCAGCGTCTGAGTCACCCTGGTCTTCACATTCAGCTACATCCATTTTCTTTCAGTGTCAAATTGCAAGTATTATCACTCTTCTTTCGTTTTAGTGGTACTTTAAACGTTTTTTTTTTTTCCTGCATCATTATTCCCACATACTTTATAATCAGTAAAAGCCACAAGTCTAGCATCATCTGTCATTTTATTAGGGGGCTCTGATTCAGTTATATCTGGTTAAAACTGATCAACACCTTGCGGCTCGGCCGCAGCCAGCTGAGGCTCAGTGCACCCTGCTGCAATCCGCTCAATCGCAGTCTAATCCTTTGTGGCCTGTTCTGCCACGGTCTTGTCCGGCTCTGCCCGGACTACCATGGGTTGGCTGGTCGAGGGCGAATCAGTTGTATCAGGCTGCTGATCAATTGCTCCTATCTGCCTCACTGCTGAATTGTTTGCGTCTATTGCTCCATATAGCTTTATGAATCTATTTATTATCATTGCTTGTTGTCGTCATCACCATATATCTGATATTGTCTAATACTGCCACTTTATCATATTAATTTGACGTTGCTAGCTTTTAATCTTTTAATCTAAATCGCTATCAGAACGCATTAGCATTACGCTAGTTTGTAAACTTGTCATCCGTGCACACCATCATTTCTGTTGCTCTCTCCTTTTTCTATGAGTTCATCAAACAACTGTGGTAAGTCGGATCAGTCTACGAACACGGTAAGCTTTGAATGCTTTAACCTTATATAAAGTAAGTGACATCCCATTTGACATTTGTACTGGCTACTGTATACAGGCCACCAGGGCACCATATAGACTTTTTCAAATAATTTGCTGATTTTTATTGGAGTTAGTACTGGCTGCGGATAAAGTCTTTATTGTTGGTGATTTTAATATCCATGTAGATAATAAAAAAGTTGTTCCAGATTTTTCAAATCTTTTACGAGAAAATAAACAGAACCCTAACTATTTATTTGATATAGTGGCTTACGGGAAATACAGCTTCAACTTCTGATGTTTCCAAACAGCACAGTAGTAATGACTTTATGAACTTCTTTACTTGCAGCATGGACAATATTAGAGAGAAAATTGTCATGCAAGCTGTCTACTACAGTGTCATATCAGACAGTGCATTGTAGTATCCCTGAGGAAAAAATCCATTCATTCGCTGCTATAGGAGAGGAAGAATTGAGCCAGTATACAGACACAACTGAGGATGAGTGCACGGGTAGAAAGGCACTAGTTACTTCAACAGCAATGGGTTAGACCAGGGTTCCTCAATAGGCGGCTGCGGGAGAAAAATATTTGGCCTGTGCTAATGTCAAATAGTGTTGTCAAGGTTTATCAATGTACATAAGCACGTCTCTGTCACGAAAATTCAAACGCAGTATCATTGCTTACGTTGCGAAACCACTGGTCACACGCAGTTAGTCTGTCTGCAACTCAAACTGACTAGGGAAAATGGACTCAAATGTGAATGGACTGAAAATTTTTGGTTTATTTTGTCTGACCAACCACAACAAAGAAAGAAAGCAATCTGTATGGGAGAAAGTTTAGTGTTTGCTTTTATATTATTAGTTACAGAAAGGCAAACTTGTCATTTTTAGGGCCCAAGCCCAAAGGGCGAAGGCCCTATTGTTTTCCTTAGGATTATTATTATTATTATTATTAGGGCCCAAGCCCAGAATGGGTGAAGGGCCCTATTGTTTTTCTAAGGATTATTAGGGCCCAAGCCTAGAAGGGCGAAGGGCCCTATTGTTTTTCTAAGGATTATTATTATTATTATTATTATTATTATTATTATTATTATTTTTATTTTTTTTCAACCGTTCGGGGCTTTTTGGGCCCTTAACATGCTCAAAAACTCTTGAAACTTTGCACACGCATTGGAACCTGCGGCCATTAGAACGTGACAGAGGCTGGGACCCGGGCGTGGCAGGGGGGCTCGACAGCGCCCCCTTGAATGGGGTCCGAAAACTTGGTCCATATATCAAACACGCTTGCACAAATTGGTATGAAACTCGGTACACATATAGACCTTATCGGGCCTGACAACTTTCATGCTCTAAGTTGTTCGCCGCCTCGACAGGAAGTGAGCTATTATGGGTTGTTTGAAAAGCGCATGCTCTGGAATTTGATATACTCCTCCTAGGCGCTTAATCCGATCACCACCAAACTCGGTCAGCATGAAGTCAAGACATTGATGACGCAAAATTGCCAGGGGATTTTTGATATCTCACACGGTTTGCCCGTGGCGAGGCAACGAATTTATGGCGAGAAAAGAGAAACAGGAAGTGTGTTATAACGTCTGCATACATTTATTGATTTTTATGAAACTTCACCTGTGTGTTCGTTGTAGGAGGCCGAGTACATGGATGTGACTATTATGAGTCAAAGATATAGCGCCACCAATTGGCAGCAGGAAATGTGTCACTTTCAAAATGCTTTGAGATCACCCTCTTATTTTTATCCGATTTGCTTCAAACTTCTTCATTATAATGTCAAAACATTTCAGATGTAGACATATGAATATCTTTGAGATCTCTTAAATATTGTTGCCATGGCAAGACGTCAAACTTTAATAATATTCTTGGGTGTTTTTGAGGCTCTTAACAAACACGGTCTCGTGGCTCCCTCTAGTGGACAGCTTTGTGTACTTTCTGTTCAATCATAGAAGCAACGCCCCTTGATGTTTCACAGTTTGGTGATGTCTGTGAATGATCACGAACTCATTTGTGTTTTTTAAACTTATAAGTTAAAATATTCCAGCGATTACACAAGATTTAATCACAAGAATGTAATAAAAAGCTTAATTTTAGTTTAGAAGGAGTTCTGTGACAATTATAGACGCGCCGCGGCTGAGAACCTTACCTTCCCGAGGCTCGTTCTTTCTCGCGTCTTTCAGAATCTTGTCATGCCTTTTTAATGTTCCTTTCAATTCTTTGAAATTGAAGTTTGAATTTGTATGTGTATGACTGTGTTAATGTGTTGACGCTGTGTGGCATCTGTGCAAACTTCGTTTCCTAATGGATTAAACAAAGAGCCGCGCGTCATTTCTCTATAAGCAGTGATCGTGACCGCGTGAAAGCCACTTGATTTTAAGTGTTTTTAAAACCTTATTCTTTAAATCATTCAAGCGATTAGACAAGATTCGATCACAAGAACATAGAAAATCTCCCAAACTGTAAAAGAAGCTTTTTAATGTCACACAAAGAGACGCGCAGCGTCTCCTAATAATGATCGCGCCCAGTTATACAAAGAACGACATCCATGCAGGGATTTAAAAAAATAAAACTAAAATATAAACTTCTGCAAATAACTAATAATAAACTTCTGCACATGATGACAACATACTGATGATGCTAAATTGCGAACGATTATAGTGTATCTCAAATTGTGTTGCCGTGGCGAAGGTTTAAATTAAGAACAAAAAGGGAATTTGGAAGTTGTCAATCATTCATGAATAATTGAAATATACACACGTAATTTCTATATTTAATAGCCATTCCATTCCAGCGATTCTACAGATCGCGAGCCGTTTTTTTTTTTGACAGTTTGATGATTTCTGTGAGAGTGATCACGAAATCATTTACGTGTTTTTTAACCTGGTTCATTCCAGCGATTCCATTCCAGCGATTACACAACATTTAATCACAACAATGAATTAAAGAGCTTCAATTAGAATTTAGAAGATTTCTGTCACGTAAAGAGACGCGCAGCGTCTCCTAATAATGATCGCGCACCTTATACATAGAACGACATCCATGCAGGGATTTAAAAAAATAAAACTAAAATATAAACTTCTGCAAATAAATTGTATTTGGATCGTTATCGTTTATATTACATTCGTGCTCTCCTCATACATTGCACGCACACACATTCAGACAGTTCACGAGCTCTCACAGTTCTCTGTGTTTTAGTCTGGCAGGTTTAACCCTTTCATTGCTGTCTCCTTTTTTCTGAATTATATGATCGGAAATTTCATTAAAAATGAAGGCATAGAACCAATTCAGTTGTCGTGCACTGACTATATGGTTCTATATAATTAGTTTAATAATATGGTTAAAAATAACGTAAAATACCTTAAGATAAATTCAAAGGAACCTGGATGAATTTAAAATGATTTTACTATATTTCAGATCAATATACTTGTTTTCTTCAAAATATATCTTCTGAATATCCCCCCCCCCCACCTCTCACTCTCTCTCTGAGGGTCTTCCAGGTTTAACCCTTTCATTGCTGTCTCTTTTTTTCTGAATTATAGAATCGGAAATCTCATAAAAAATGAAGGCATAGAACCAATTCAGTTGTCGTGCACTGACTATATGGTTCTATATAACTAGTTTAATAATATGGTTAAAAATAACGTAAAATACCTTAAGATAAATTCAATGGAACCTGAATGAATTTAAAATGAATGTACTATATTTCAGATCAATATACTTGTTTTCTTCAAAATATATCTTCTGAATACCCCCCCCCCCCTCTCTCTGAGGGTCTTGCAGGTTTAACCCTTTCATTGCTGTCTCCTTTTGTCTGCATTAAAGGATAGGAAATCTCTTAGCCCTTCTCTTCTATAAATTTGTATAAAGAAATAAAGGCAAAGAACCAGTTCATTTGTATTTCACTGACTATTTAGTTTTATATAATTAGTTTAACAATATAATAAGATAAATTCAGGTGAACATATAACACTTTGAACTGCTAATGATAAGTTTGCTATGATATGATCGCTTTTAGTTAGTATTATATTGAATAATCTGACTCAACTAACTGGTCAGTCTCCAACTGGAGACACCGTTTAAATTCATTTTGCTCGCCGTGCCCAGTTGTCCTTAAACCACCGAGGTGGCGGTGCCACCGGCTTGGGCCCGCACATTGCTGCTAGAAGCTATATTTATTATTATTATTAGGGCCCAAGCCCAGAATGGGTGAAGGGCCCTATTGTTTTTCTAAGGATTATTATTATTATTATTATTATTTTTATTTTTTTTCAACCGTTCGGGGCTTTTTGGGGCCCTTAACATGCTCAAAAACTCTTGAAACTTTGCACACGCATTGGAACCTGCGGCCATTAGGACGTGACAGAGGCTGGTACCCGGGCGTGGCAGGGGGGCTCGACAGCGCCCCCTTGAATGGGGTCCGAAAACTTGGTCCATATATCAAACACGCTTGCACATATTGGTATGAAACTCGGTACACATATAGACCTTATCGGGCCTGACAACTTTCGTGCTCTAAGTTGTTCGCCGCCTCAACAGGAAGTGAGCTATTATGGGTTGTTTGAAAAGCGCATGCTCTGGAATTTGATATACTCCTCCTAGGCGCTTAATCCGATCACCACCAAACTCGGTCAGCATGAAGTCAAGACAATGATGACGCAAAATTGCCAGGGGATTTTTGATATCTCACACGGTTTGCCCGTGGCGAGGCAACAAATTTATGGCGAGAAAACAGAAACAGGAAGTGTGTTATTACGTTTGCATACATTCATTGATTTTTATGAAACTTCACCTGTGTGTTCGTTGTAGGAAGCCGAGCACATGTATGTGACTATTGTGAGTCAAAGATATAGCGCCACCAATTGGCAGCAGGAAATGTGTCACTTTCAAAATGCTTTGAGATCACACTCTTATTTTTACCCGATTTGCTTAAAACTTCTTCATTATAATGTCCAAACATTTCAGATGTAGACAAAAATAAAGGCATAGAACCAGTTCAGTTGTCGTGCACTGACTATATGGTTCTATATAATTAGTTTAATAATATGTTTAAAAATAACGTAAAAAAACCTTAAGATAAATTCAATGGAACATGGATGAATTTAAAATGAATGTACTATATTTCAGATCAATATACTTGTTTTCATCATAATATTTCTTCTGAATCTCTCTCTCTCTTTCTCTCTCAGGGTCTTGTAAGTTTAACCGTTTCATTGCTTTCTCGTTTTGTCTGCATTATAGGATAAGAAATCTCTTAGCCCTTCTCTTCTATAAATTTAAAGAAATAACGGCAAAGAACCAGTTCATTTGTATTTCACTGACTATTTAGTCTTATATAATTAGTTTAACAATGCGTGTGCAAAGTTTCAAGAGTTTTTGAGCATGTTAAGGGCCCCAAAAAGCCCCGAACGGATAATTTAGTTTGCACATATTAAAAAATTAATTTACCGATCGCGAGTATTGACAAACAGCCACTCTAATGTCATAGACGGAGAGAAAGTTTGCTTTCGTTTTACAATTCAGGCCTGTGCAAACTTCGTTTCCAAATGGATTAAACAAAGAGCCGCGCATCATTTCTCTGAAAGGGAGTGATCACGAAATCATGAAAGCTCATGTTTTTAAACCTTATTCATTAAAATATTCAAGCGATTAGACAAGATTCGATCACAAGAACATATTAAAAATCTTCAATTACAGTTTGGAAGATTTTCTGTCACACAAAGAGACGCGCAGCGTCTCCTAATAATGATCGCGCCCAGTTATACAAATAACTTTATGCAGGGATTTTAAAAAATAAAATTAAAATATAAACTTCTGCAAATAACTAATAATAAACTTCTACACATGATGACAACATACTGAAGATGCTAAATTGCGAACGATTATAGTACATCTCATATGGTGTTGCCGTGGCAAAGGTTTAAATTAAGAACAAAAAGGGAATTTAGAAGTTGTCAATTATTCATAAATAATTGAAAAATACAAACCTAATTTCTATATTTATTAGTACAAATATCATAAATAAACATTTAAATTTATTTTTTTCATTTCAAGATGTATGTGGAAATTAAAATGAGGGGAAACAGTCCTCTTAAATCATATAATTATAATGAGCACTAGAGGGCAGCATATACCTATTTTTGAGATGACACTCAATGATAATTCATAACACTAAACAATATTCTCCTTTGAATTATACACGGTTTATTTCTATAAACAATAACACTAACATTGAATAAGAAATTCAAACGTTTTAATTCTATGTAGTTTAACTTAAAAATAAGCACAATAACGTTCTGTTTAAGCACAAGAAATAAAAAAGAAATTTAATAATAACCAAAAGATGGAAGATAAATTCAATGGAACCTGGATGAATTTAAAATGAAAATACTACATTTCAGATCAATATATTTGTTTTCTTTAAAATAATTCTTCTGAATATCTCTCTCTCTCTCTCTGTCTCTCTCTCTCTCTCTCTAAGGGTCTTCCAGGTTTAATCCTTTCATTGTTGTCTCTTTTTTTCTGAATTATAGAATCGGAAATCTCATGAAAAATAATTATATAGAACCATATAGTCAGTGCACGACAACTGAATTGGTTCTATGGCTTCAGTTTAATAATATGGTTAAAAATAACGTAAAATACCTTAAGATAAATTCAATGGAACCTGGATGAATTTAAAATGAAGGTACTATATTTCAGATCAATATACTTGTTTTCTTCAAAATATATCTTCTGAATATCTCCTCCCCCCCCTCTCTCTCTTTCTGAGGGTCTTGCAGATTTAACCCTTTCATTGCTGTCTCCTTTTGTCGGCATTAAAGGATAGGAAATCTCTTAGCCCTTCTCTTCTATAAATTTGTATACAGAAATAAAGGCAAAGAACCAGTTCATTTGTATTTCACTGACTATTTAGTTTTATATAATTAGTTTAACAATATAATAAGATAAATTCAGCTGAATATATAACACTTTGAACTGCTAATAATAAGTTTGCTATGATATGATCGCTTTTAGTTAGTATTATATTGAATAATCTGACTCAACTAACTGGTCAGTCTCCAACTGGAGACACCGTTTAAATTCATTTTGCCCGCCGTGCCCAGTTGTCCTTAAACCACCGAGGTGGCGGTGCCACCGGCTTGGGCCCGCACATCGCTGCTAGCAGCTATATTTATTATTATTTTTATTTTTTTTCAACCGTTCGGGGCTTTTTGGGGCCCTTAACATGCTCAAAAACTCTTGAAACTTTGCACACGCATTGGAACCTGCGGCCATTAGGACGTGACAGAGGCTGGTACCCGGGCGTGGCAGGGGGGCTCGACAGCGCCCCCTTGAATGGGGTCCGAAAACTTGGTCCATATATCAAACACGGTTGCACATATTGGTATGAAACTCGGTACACATATAGACCTTATCGGGCCTGACAACTTTTGTGCTCTAAGTTGTTCGCCGCCTCAACAGGAAGTGAGCTATTATGGGTTGTTTGAAAAGCGCATGCTCTGGAATTTGATATACTCCTCCTAGGCGCTTAATCCGATCACCACCAAACTCGGTCAGCATGAAGTCAAGACATTGATGACGCAAAATTGCCAGGGGATTTTTGATATCTCACACGGTTTGCCCGTGGCGAGGCAACGAATTTATGGCGAGAAAAGAGAAACAGGAAGTGTGTTATAACGTCTGCATACATTCATTGATTTTTATGAAACTTCACCTGTGTGTTCGTTGTAGAAGGCCGAGTACATGGATGTGACTATTATGAGTCAAAGATATAGCGCCACCAATTGGCAGCAGGAAATGTGTCACTTTCAAAATGCTTTGAGATCACCCTCTTATTTTTACCCGATTTGCTTCAAACTTATTCATTATAATGTCCAAACATTTCAGATGTAGACATGTGAATGTCTTTGTGATTTTTTTAAATATTGTTGCCATGGCAAGACGTCAAACTTTAATAATATTCTTGGGTGTTTTTGAGGCTCTTAACAAACACGGTCTCGTGGCTCCCTCTAGTGGACAGCTTTGTGTACTTTCTGTTCACTCAGAGAAGCAACGCCCCTTGATGTTTCACAGTTTGGTGATGTCTGTGAATGATCACGTACTCATTTGTGTTTTTTAAACTTATAAATTAAAATATTCCAGCGATTACACAAGATTTAATCACAAGAATGTATTAAAAAGCTTAATTTTAGTTTAGAAGGTGTTCTGTGACAATTATAGACGCGCCGCGTCTGAGAGCCTTACCTTCCCGAGGCTCGTTCTTTCTCGCGTCTTTCAGAATCTTGTCATTCCTTTTTAATGTTCCTTTCAATTCTTTGAAATTGAAGTTTGAATTTGTATGTGTATGACTGTGTTAATGTGTTGACGCTGTGTGGCATCTGTGCAAACTTCGTTTCCTAATGGATTAAACGAAGAGCCGCGCGTCATTTCTCCATAAGCAGTGATCGTGACCGCGTGAAAGCCACTTGATTTTAAGTGTTTTTAAACCTTATTCTTTAATACATTCAAGCGATTAGACAAGATTCGATCACAAGAACATAGAAAATCTTCCAAACTGTAAAATAAGCTTTTTAATGTCACACAAAGAGACGCGCAGCGTCTCCTAATAATGATCGCGCCCAGTTATACAAAGAACGACATCCATGCAGGGATTTTAAAAAATAAAACTAAAATATAAACTTCAGCAAATAACTAATAATAAACTTCTGCACATGATGACAACTTACTGATGATGCTAAATTGCGAACGATTATAGTGTATCTCAAATGGTGTTGCCATGACGAAGGTTTAAATTAAGAACAAAAAGGGAATTTGGAAGTTGTCAATCATTCATGAATAATTGAAATATACACACTTAATTTCTATATTTAATAGCGATTCCATTCCAACGATTCTACAGATCGCGAGCCGTTTTTTTTTTTGACAGTTTGATGATTTCTGTGAGAGTGATCACGAAATCATTTACGTGTTTTTTAACCTGGTTCATTCCAGCGATTCCATTCCGCGATTACACAACATTTAATCACAACAATGAATTAAAGAGCTTCAATTACAATTTATAAGATTTCTGTCACGTAAAGAGACGCGCAGCGTCTCCTAATAATGATCGCGCCCAGTTATACAAAGAACTACATCCATGCACGGATTTTAAAAAATAAAACTAAAATATAAACTTCTATAAATAAATTGTATTTGGATCGTTATCGTTTATATTACATTCGTGCTCTCCTCATACATTGCACGCACACACATTCAGACAGTTCACGAGCTCTCACAGTTCTCTGTTTTAGTCTGGCAGGTTTAACCCTTTCATTGCTGTCTCCTTTTTTCTGAATTATAGGATCGGAAATTTCATAAAAAATGAAGGCATAGAACCAATTCAGTTGTCGTGCACTGACTATATGCTTCTATATAATTAGTTTAATAATATGGTTAAAAATAACATAAAATACCTTAAGATAAATTCAAAGGAACCTGGATGAATTTAAAATGATTGTACTATATTTCAGATCAATATACTTGTTTTCTTCAAAATATATCTTCTGAATATCCCCCCCCCCCCCCCTCTCTCTCTCTGAGGGTCTTCCAGGTTTAACCCTTTCATTGCTGTCTCTTTTTTTCTGAATTATAGAATCGGAAATCTCATAAAAAATGAAGGCATAGAACCAATTCAGTTGTCCTGCACAGACTATATGGTTCTATATAATTAGTTTAATAATATGGTTAAAAATGACGTAAAATACCTTAAGATAAATTCAATGGATCCTGGATGAATTTAAAATGAATGTACTATATTTCAGATCAATATACTTGTTTTCTTCAAAATATTTCTTCTGAATCTCTCTCTCTCTTTCTCTCTCTCTCTCTCTCTCTCTCTCTCTCTCTCTCTCTTTCTCTCTCTCTCAGGGTCTTCCAGGTTTAACCCTTTCATTGCTGTCTCCTTTTGTCTGCATTATAGTATAGGAAATCTCATAAAAAATAAAGGCATAGAACCAGTTCAGTTTTAGTGCACTGACTATATGGTTCTATATGATTAGTTTAATAATATGGTTAAAAATAACGTAAAATACCTTAAAATAAATTCAAAGGAACCTGGTTGAATTTAAAATGAATGTACTATATTTCAGATCAATATACTTTTTTTCTTTTTTCTTAAAAATATTTCTTCTGAATATCTCTTTCCCCCCACCCCCCACCACCCTCTCTCAGGGTCTAGCAGGTTTAACCCTTTCATTGCTGTCTCCTTTTGTCTGCATTGTAGGATAGGAAATCTCTTAGCCCTTCTCTTCTATAAATTTGTATGAAGAAATAAAGGCAAAGAACCAGTTCATTTGTATTTTACTGACTATTTAGTTTTATATAATTAGTTTAACAATATAATAAGATAAATTCAGCTGAATATATAACACTTTGAACTGCTAATTATAACTTTGCTATGATATGATCGCTTTTAGTTAGTATTATATTGAATAATCTGACTCACCTAACTGGTCAGTCTCCATCTGGAGACACCGTTTAAATTCATTTTGCCCGCCGTGCCCAGTTGTCCTTAAACCACCGAGGTGGCGGTGCCACCGGCTTGGGCCCGCACATTGCTGCTAGTTATTATTATTATTATTATTCATTATTTTTTTTTTAGGTTTTTGGCACTTTTGGGGCCCTTAACATGCACGAAAACTCTTGAATCTTTGCACACGCATTGGAACCTGCGGCCATTAGGGCGTCACAGAGGCTGGGACCCGGGCGTGGCAGGGGGGCTCGACAGCGCCCCCTTGAATGGGGTCCGAAAACTTGGTCCATATATCAAACACGCTTGCACATATTGGTATGAAACTCGATACACATATAGACCTTATCGGGGCTGACAACTTTCGTGCTCTAAGTTGTTCGCCGCCTCAACAGGAAGTGAGCTATTATGGGTTGTTTGAAAAACGCATGCTCTGGAATTTGATATACTCCTCCTAGGCGCTTAATCCGATCACCACCAAACTCGGTCAGCATGAAGTCAAGACATTGATGACGCAAAATTGCCAGGGGATTTTTGATATCTCAAACGGTTTGCCCGTGGCGAGGCAACAAATTTATGGCGAGAAAAGAGAAACAGGAAGTGTGTTATAACGGCTGCATACATTTATTGATTTTTATGAAACTTCAACTGTGTGTTCGTTGTAGGAGGCCGAGTACATGGATGTGACTATTATGAGTCAAAGATATAGCGCCACCAATTGGCAGCAGGAAATGTGTCACTTTAAAAATGCTTTGAGTTCACCCTCTTATTTTTACCCGATTTGCTTCAAACTTCCTAATTATAATGTCCAAACATTTCAGATGTAGACATATGAATATCTTTGTGATATCTTAAATATGGTTGCCATGGCAAGACGTCAAACTTTAATAATATTCTTGGGTGTTTTTGAGGCTCTTAACAAACACGGTCTCGTGGCTCTCTCTAGTGGACAGCTTTGTGTACTTTCTGTTCACTCATAGAAGCAACGCCCCTTGTTTCACAGTTTGGTGATGTCTGTGAAAGATCACGAACTCATTTGTGTTTTTTAAACTTATAAGTTAAAATATTCCAGCGATTACACAAGATTTAATCACAAGAATGTAATAAAAAGCTTAATTTTAGTTTAGAAGGTGTTCTGTGACAATTATAGACGCGCCGCGTCTGAGAACCTTACCTTCCCGAGACTCGTTCTTTCTCGCGTTTTTCAGAATCTTGTCATGCCTTTTTAATGTTCCTTTCAATTCTTTGAAATTGAAGTTTGAATTTGTATGTGTATGACTGTGTTAATGTGTTGACGCTGTGTGGCATCTGTGCAAACTTCGTTTCCTAATGGATTAAACAAAGAGCCGCGCGTCATTTCTCTTTAAGCAGTGATCGTGACCGCGTGAAAGCCACTTGATTTTAAGTGTTTTTAAACCTTATTCTTTAAATCATTCAAGCGATTAGACAAGATTCGATCACAAAAACATATTAAAAAGCTTCTTGTACAGTTTGGAAGATTTTCTGTCACACAAAGAGACGCGCAGCGTCTCCTAAAAATGATCGTGCCCAGTTATACAAATACATCTTTACACATGCAGGGATTTTAAAAAATAAAATTAAAATATAAACTTCTGCAAATAACTAATAATAAACTTCTGCACATGATGACAACATACTGAAGATGCTGAAGACATTCCAGCGATTCTACAATATAAACACATGAAAGACATTCATGTAGAGATCGCGAGCCATGTTTGATAGTTTCATGTCTGTGAATGATCACAAACTCATTTACATGTGATTTTTTTTTTCATGTTCTTTTCATTCCTTAGTTTGAATATTTATGTGTATGACTGTGTTAATGTGTTGACGCTGTGTGGCATCTGTGCAAACTTCATTTCCTAACGGATTAAACAAAGAACCGCGCGTCATTTCTCTGAAAGGGAGTGATCACGAAATCATGAAAGCTCATGTTTTTAAACCTTATTCATTAAAATATTCAAGCGATTAGACAAGATTCGATCACAAGAACATATTAAAAATCTTCAATACAGTTTGGAAGATTTTCTGTCACACAAAGAGACGCGCAGCGTCTCTTAATAATGATCGTGCCCAGTTATACAAATAACTTTATGCAGGGATTTTAAAAAATAAAATTAAAATATAAACTTCTGCAAATAACTAATAATAAACTTCTGCACATAATGACAACATACTGAAGATGCCAAATTGCGAACGATTATAGTACATCTCACATGGTGTTGCCGTGGGGAAGGTTTCAATTAAGAACAAAAAGGGAATTTAGAAGTAGTCAATTATTCATGAATAATTGAAATATACACACCAAATTTCTATATTTATTAGTACAAATATCATAAATAAACATTTTAATATTTTTTTTCATTTCAAGATGTATGTGTAAATTAAAATGAGGGGAAACAGTACTCTTAAAATTATTGAAATGATCAAATGAGCACTAGAGGGCAGCATATACCTATTTTTGAGATGACACTCAATGATAATTCATAACACTAAACAATATTCTCCTTTGAATTATACACTGTTTATTTCTATATACAATAACACTAACATTGAATAAGAAATTCAAACTTTTTTAATCTATGTAGTTTAACTTAAAAATAAGCACAATAACGTTCTGTTTAAGCACAAGAAATAAAAAAAGAAATTTAATAATAACCAAAAGATGGAAGATAAATTCAATGGAACCTGGGTGAATTTAAAATGAAAATACTACATTTCAGATCAATATATTTGTTTTCTTTAAAATAATTCTTCTGAATCTCTCTCTCTCTCTCTCTCTCTCTCTCTCTCTATATATATATATCTCTCTCTAAGGGTCTTCCAGGTTTAACCCTTTCATTGCTGTCTCTTTTCTGAATTATAGGATAGGAAATCTCATAAAAAATGAAGGCATAGAACCAATTCAGTTGTCGTGCACTGACTATATGGTTCTATATAAGTAGTTTAATAATATGGTCAAAAATAACGTAAAATACCTTAAGATAAATTCAATGGAACCTGGATGAATTTAAAATGAATGTACTATATTTCAGATCAACATACTTGTTTTCTTCAAAATATATATCCCCCCCTCTCTCTCTGGGTCTTGCAGGTTTAACCCTTTCATTGCTGTCTCCTTTTGTCTGCATTGTAGGATAGGAAATCCCTTAGCCCTTCTCTTCTATAAATTTGTATAAAGAAATAAAGGCAAAGAACCAGTTCATTTGTATTTCACTGACTATTTGGTTTTATATAATTAGTTTAACAATATAATAAGATAAATTCAGCTGAATATATAACACTTTGAACTGCTAATGATAACTTGGCTATGATATGATCGCTTTTAGTTAGTATTATATTGAATAATCTGACTCGACTAACTGGTCAGTCTCCAACTGGAGACACCTTTTAAATTCATTTTTCCCACAGTTGCCTTGATGCCACCGGGTTGGCGGTGCCACCGGCTTGTGCCCGTCATCGCTGCTAGCAGCTATATTTATTATTATTATTATTATTATTTTTTTTTTAGGTTTTTGGCACTTTTGGGGCCCTTAACATGCACGAAAACTCTTGAAACTTTGCACACGCATTGGAACCCGCGGCGATTACGATTACACAGAGGCTGGGACCCGGGCGTGGCAGGGGGGCTCGACAGCGCCCCCTTGAATGGGGTCTGAAAACTTGGTCCATATATCAAACACGGTTGCACATATTGGTATGAAACTCAAAACACGTATAAAACTCATCGGCACTGACAACTTTCGTGCTCTAAGTTGTTCGCCGCCTCAACAGGAAGTGAGCTATTATGGGTTGTTTGAAAAGCGCATGCTCTGGAATTTGATATACTCCTCCTAGGCGCTTAATCTGATCACCACCAAACTCGGTCAGCATGAAGTCAAGACATTGATGACGCAAAATTGCCAGGGGATTTTTGATATCTCAAACGGTTTGCCCGTGGCGAGGCAACGAATTTATGGCGAGAAAACAGAAACAGGAAGTGTGTTATAACGTCTGCATACATTCATTGTTTTTTATGAAACTTCACCTGTGTGTTGGTTGTAGGAGGCCGAGTACATGGATGTGACTATTGTGAGTCAAAGATATAGCGCCACCAATTGGCAGCAGGAAATGTGTCACTTTCAAAATGCTTTGACATCACCCTCTTATTTTTACCCGATTTGCTTCTTCATTATAATATCCAAACATTTCAGATTTAGACAAATGAATATCTTTGAGATATCTTAAATATTGTTGCCATGGCAAGACGTCAAACTTTAATAATATTCTTGGGTGTTTTTGAGGCTCTTAACAAAAACGGTCTCGTTGCTCCCTCTTGTGGACAGTATTACACGTGCATCACATTATTTCTGTTGTTCTGTTTGTTCTGCCCCGTGTTTGACAGTTTGATTATGTCTGTGAATGATCACGAACTCATTTGTGTTTTTTAAACTTAAAAAGTAAAACATTCCAGTGATTATACAAGATTTAATCACAAGAATGTATTAAAAAGCTTCTGTTCTGTGACAATTATAGACGCGCCGCGGCTGAGAACGATGCGTCCCGAAGCTCGTTCTTTCTCGCGTCTTCCTTTTTAATGTTCCTTTCAATTCTTTGAAAATGAAATTTGAATTTTTATGTGTATGACTGTGCTAATGTGTTTGAATGCTGTGTGTCATCTGTGCAAACTTTGTTTCCTAATGGATTAAACAAAGAGCCGCTCGTCATTTCTCTGAAAGCGAGAGATCGTGACCGCGTGAAAGGCACTTGATTTTAAGTGTTTTTAAACTTTATTCTTTAAAACATTCAAGCGATTAGACAAGATTCGATCACAAGAACATAGAAAATCTTCCAAACTGTAAAAGAAGCTTTTTAAATTTCACACAAAGAGACGCGCAGCGTCTAATGATTGCGCCCAGTTATACAAATAACTTTACACATGCAGGGATTTAAAAAAATAAAATTAAAA
This sequence comes from Opsariichthys bidens, assembly GCA_037194245.1. Lineage (NCBI taxonomy): Eukaryota > Metazoa > Chordata > Actinopteri > Cypriniformes > Xenocyprididae > Opsariichthys > Opsariichthys bidens. The sequence continues at coordinate 859,483 of CM074297.1, forward strand.
TATAAACTTCTGCAAATAACTAATAATAAACTTCTGCACATGATGACAACATACTGATGATGCTATATTGCGAACGATTATAGTACATCTCAAATGGTACATGATCAAATTCATTAATAATTGAAATATACACACCTAATTTCTATATTTAATAGCGATTTCATTCCATTCCAGCGATTCTACAATATACAAGCAAATAAACACATGAAAGACGTTCCTGTAGAGATCGCGAGCCTTGACAGTTTGATGATTTCTATGAGAGTAATCACAGATTACAGAAAGTCAGATATTTTGGTTTGAATATGGATATTTTGAATAATCAAGCTCTGTATTTTAAGAAAAACGGTCTCGTGGCTCCCTCTAGTGGACAGTAATGCACGTGTATCACATTATTTCTGTTCACTGAAAGAGGCAACGCCCCGTGTTTGACGTGTTTAATGTGTTGACGCTGTGTGGCATCTGTGCAAACTTCATTTCCTAATGGATTAAAAGAGCCACGCGTCATTTCTCTGAAAGGGAGTGATCACGAAATCATGAAAGCTCATGTTTTTAAACCTTATTCATTAAAATATTCAAGCGATTAGACAAGATTCGATCACAAGAACATAATTAAAAATCTTCAATTACAGTTTGTAAGATTTTCTGTCACACAAAGAGATAAAAAAATAAAATTAGAATATAAACTTCTGCAAATAACTAATAATAAACTTCTGCACATGACAACATACTGAAGATGCTAAATTGCGAAAGATTATAGTACATCTCACATGGTGTTGCCGTGGCGAAGGTTTAAACTAAGATGAATTTAAAATGAATGTACTTTATTTCAGATCAATATATTTGTTTTCTTTAAAATAATTCTTCTGAATCTCTCTCTCTCTCTCCCTCTCTCTCTCTCTGAGCGGAAGTTGTGAGTGAGTGGGCGGAGTCAGCGTGTGTGCCGTGGAGAGTGTGGCGGTGTGAGTGAGTTTATTCTATCTTTTTTCTTTTATACTGTCCCTGTTTCGGGGTTTTTGGTTTAAATTTGTTTGAAAAGATTACAAAGAAAATTTAAGGAGTAGGGGGATTTGAGGAACGCTGTTAACCAGCGTTTTGCTGGTTAACAATGGCGGGTCCAAGCCAAACAAAGTTTGAACAGCTTTCACGCAGGCACGGAATAAAACTCGCGCCTGTGATGAACTGCTCTGTGGAGGATTGTGTTTTGGCTGTGGGGAACGCTGTGGGTTTTAATAGCATAATATCTGCTTCTCGAATGAACAGTGCTGTTGTTATCTTCCTTGATACCATTGAGCACGTAAACCGTGTAGTGCAGACTGGAGTAGTAATTCAGGACACTTTTACTCCAGTAATACCGCTAGTTCAGCCGGCAAGAAAGATAACATTATCGAATGTACCACCTTTCATTAAAGATGAGCTCTTAATTAAAGAATTGTCTAGGCATGGAAAAGTTGTCTCACAAATGAAAAGGATCCCATTAGGGTGCAAATCGCCTTTGCTGAAGCATGTTGTGTGTTTTAGACGGCAAATACATATGATCTTAAAGAGCGATTTGGATGAACTGAATGTGTCATTTAAATTTAAAATTGACGGCTTTGATTACGTTGTGTTTGTATCATCTGATACTATGAAGTGTTTTGGCTGTGGGCAAACAGGACACGTTAGGCGTGCGTGTCCTGAGAGAGCAGATGAGTTGGACCCAGAGCCGGGGCCGAGCGGAGAAACCGCGCGTGACAACAGCAGCGCGATGGTGACGGTGGAGTCTGTTAGTGAAGAGGATGATGATGGCGATAATGCCGCGGGGCGAAATACAGAAAGTGGGGAGAAAGAAACTGATACAGTGTCTATTGTTGTTGCGGGGGGAAATACAGAAAATGTTGAGAAAAATCTGGTTACATTGTCTACTGATGTTGTTAATGTGGCTGAGTCTATAGTGGAGGAGGAAGAGATGGTGACTGACATTACTTGTGATGAAACATTCTTTAAAGTACCCAATACTAAGAGAAAGAGAAATAGGAAGAGTGTGGAAATGGCAAAAATGAGTAGACAAACAAAATCAGAATCTGATAAACTTGTTACTGAAGGCAGGATGATTGATGAATCAGATAGTGAAATAGTGGACAGTAGGACAGGACAAAGTCGACGCAGTGACTACAACTTTGATAAAATAAAATCATTTCTGCAAAGAACGAAAAATTTGAAAAATGTCCAGTTTGAGGATTTTTTTTGCTGACCGCAGAATGTTTATTGACTCAGTGACAATGCTAATGAGAAGTGAAGGAGGGGAACAGTTTACAGTTCAAGAAATATACAGATTAAAGAAACTTGTTTCCAAACTGAAACTAGAAGTGCAAACTGAAGATGGCTTCGAAACCACATAATCGCTGTTTTATGTTTTTGGTTGGTTTATGTCCCCTCATATTATTTATTTTAATGAGTGTGATGAGGGTGAGCTCTCTTAATTTGAATGGAGCCCGAGACATACATAAAAGAGCAATGCTGTTTGAGCTTATCAGACAAAAGAAAATTGATGTGACTTTTGTCCAAGAAACACACAGTGACTGTATTAATGAAATTGACTGGAAAAAAGAGTGGGAGGGTGAAGTCTTTTTTACTCACATGAGCTCTACTAAAGGAGGGGTGGCTGTCCTTTTTGCTAAGGATTTCTCACCTATCTCATGTGAGGTTAAACATGTGATACCTGGCAGATTAATATTTTTAAGGGTTCAGTTTGAAAAATTCAAGGCTGTTTTTATTAATGTTTATGCACCAACAAATGGTAATGAAAGGGTACTCTTTCTTAAAAATGTAAATACAATTCTACAAAATTGTAGTTCTGATGATTTTCTGTTTTTGGGCGGGGACTTTAATTGTACAGGGAATTATAGTCTAGATCGGAATCATATGGAACCGCATATTGCCTCAAGTCGTGCTTTAAATGAACTGATCGAGACTCATAGTTTATGTGATATATGGAGGAATCTAAATAGTAATGTAAGACAATACACGTGGTTCCATAATAGAGAGAATTTTATTTCTTTAGCCAGATTGGATAGGCTTTATTGTTTTAAGCATCAGTTTAATGTTGTGGAAAGTTGCTTTATTACACCAAGTGGTTTTTCTGATCATTGTCTAGTCACATGTAATGTTTTTATAACAAATGTAAAGCCAAAGAGTGCATATTGGCATTTTAACACTTCCCTTTTAAGTGATGTGAATTTTAGAAGTGCTTTTGTTTCTTTTTGGAATGAATTTAAATTAAGAAAACTATGTTTTGAAAATTTACGTCAGTGGTGGGACTATGGAAAGGTTGAAGTGAAAGTACTTTGTCAACAGTATACTTTCAGTGTCTCTCGGGACATCACTAGAGCAATGAAAAATCTTGAAGCTGAAATAATGGAGGCACAAGGGTTAGCAGAGAATACTGGGGAGGGAAGACTTATTGAGACACTTAAAACTAAGACATCTCTTCTGTCAGATTTGCTCGGCATTAAAGCAAAGGGGCTTTGGTCCGATCTCGCTTTCAAAATTTAACGCAAATGGATGCCCCATCTAAGTTTTTCTTTAGTCTTGAAAAAAAGAACGGTCAGAGTCGCTATATTCACTGCTTACGCTCTGAGAACGGGCAGGAATTGACAAAAACATCTGAAATTAGAAAACGAGCTGTACAGTTCTATGGAAAATTGTATAGTAGTGAATATAGAAAAGATGAGGAGCTGTCTGCTTGCTTCTATGAAGGTCTGCCAAATGTCTTGGAGGACTCAAAGGCAGAGCTGGAGAGGCCTCTTTCGGAAGAGGAGCTTCTGAACGCTCTCAAGAGCATGGAGAGTGGAAAAGCTCCTGGGATGGATGGACTCCCAGCTGAGTTTTATAAAGAGTTTTGGGCTGTGCTGGGCGAGGACCTGTTGGCTGTCCTGAATGAAGGCTTGGCTGATGGCTCTTTGCCCCTGAGTTGTAGGAGAGCAGTGATCACATTGCTACCTAAAAAGGGTGATTTGAAGGAGATTAAGAACTGGAGACCTGTGAGTTTGCTTTGTTCTGATCTAAAAATCCTTTCTAAGACTCTGGCTAACAGACTGAGAAAAGTGATGGGGCAGGTCATTCATTTTGATCAGACATATTGTGTGCCGGGTAGGTCAATCACAGATAATGTCTGTCTCATACGGGATGTTTTAAGTGTTTCGAGTCTTTTAGGGGTAAATTTGGGTTTTATCTCTATTGACCAAGAGAAGGCTTTCGATAGAGTTGAGCATCAGTATTTATGGGACACCCTAGAAGCTTTTGGTTTTAGTTCTGTTTTTGTTGATATGATAAAAGTGTTGTACCAGGACACTGAGAGTTTACTGAAGGTCAATGGTGGTTTGAGTGCCCCGTTTAAAGTTAGTAGAGGAATCAGACAAGGTTGTGCTCTGTCTGGTATGCTCTACTCCTTAGCCATTGAACCAATGCTGAATAAATTAAGAAATAGAATTAAAGGTTTAACACTGAATCATGATATACAACATCAAATTTCAGCTTATGCCGATGATGTTATGGTTTTGGTAAATGGGCAACAAGACATTAATCAGCTGGTTTCTGTGGTTAATGATTTTGGAAAAATTTCAGCTGCAAAAATTAATTGGGAGAAGAGTGAAGCACTGTCTGTTGGGAAATGGGAGGAAGGGATGCCAAAACTACCTGGTGGGATGAGTTGGAAAAAAGAAGGGTTAAAATATCTAGGAGTACATCTTGGGGATTTAAACACCCAAAAAAAGAACTGGGAAGGGGTGATTGAAAAAATAGAAGGGAAATTGAAAAAATGGAAATGGATTCACACACAATTGTCATTTAGAGGAAGAGTTTTAATAATCAACAACTTGGTTGCCTCTACTTTGTGGCATAGGTTATATTGTGTGGATCCACCTGTTGGACTATTGTCCCGATTACAGGTAATCCTTGTGAATTTTTTTTGGGATTGTTTTCACTGGGTTCCCCAAGGTGTGCTCTTTCTTCCGAAAGAAGAGGGAGGACAAGGCTTGGTGCACTTACCGAGCAGACATGCTACTTTTCGTCTTCAGTTTATTCAGAAATTTCTGACTGGACCTGTTGAGCTTGTGTGGAGGAAGATGGCAAAAACGATTTTGCACACAGTAGACGGACTTGGACTGGATGCTGCGCTGTTTCTAATGGATGCTAAGCAATTACGTTTGGCTGGAGTGCCTCGTTTTTATTGTGAGCTTTTCAAAATGTGGGGATTTTTAAATGTTTGCAGACTGGAGGAGACCAACTCTTTGTATTGGTTACTTGAAGAACCTCTGATCAGGGGAGCTCGCATGGATATTGCGGGTGAGAATGTTCTGGGACTTACGCAGAGACTGTGTGCTTCTAAAACTGTGACACTGAGGCACATAGTTAATGTGGCTGGACCTGAGATGAGCGATATAAATGCAGTAGCCACTCTGTTGGGTCAGAGGTCAATGCGTCACATGCAAACCATAATGGATATGTGGAAAAGAAGACTAACGAAGGAGGAATTGATTTTAATAAAGGATTTTAAGAATGGAAGAGTGACTCTGGACATAAGAGACCCTTTTCCAAAACTTGGGATTACACCAGACTTAAAAGAAATGTCAGGTCCTTTGTTGGATCTCAATGGACTGCAAGTTTTAGATCTGAATGAAGTCGGAGGAAAAGTGATGTATAAATGCTTTGTAAAAGTTTTTAATAAAGGAACACTAAATGGGAGGGTTGATACAGTGTGGAGGGATAAGCTTGGGTTGAAAGAGGACATGAAACCTGTGTGGAGAGTGCTGTACAAACCACCATTGTCCAAACGATCTGGCGATTTACAATGGCGAATATTACATGGGGCTGTGGCTGTTAACGCTTTTGTTTCAGTCATTAATCCAGATGCTGATGATAAATGTGTGTTTTGTGAATCTAGAGAAACAATTTTTCACTGTTATTTGGAGTGTAAAAGACTTCAAACACTTTTTAATTTGTTGTATTTGTTATGTGATAAATGTGGGGAAAAGTTTACTCCAGATGTTTTTATTGTAGGGGCAGGATACAATCAAAAACAAAAGATTAAATGGCAGTTGCTTAATTTTCTGTTTGGACAAGCAAAGCTCACAATTTATAAAACAAGGAAGAACAAAATTGAAAATGGTGTTGGTCAGGAGATTATACCTTTATTTAAGGCTTTTATCAAGTCAAGAATTGTTGTGGAGTTTAAGTATTACAAAGCAATGAATGACATAGAGACTTTCAAATTACAGTGGTGTTATAATTCTGTTTTTTTGTACAGTTGTGGAGGAGGAGTTATTTTTTGAACCTTTGTGGATTTGAAATTGTTGTAATATTTATTTTTTATACTATGATTGATTAAAGTTTGTTGTTAAAAATCAAAAAAAATCTCTCTCTCTCTCTCTCTCTCTCTCTCTCTCTCTCTCTCTCTAAGGGTCTTCCAGGTTTAACCCTTTCATTGCTGTCTGTATAATAATCTGACTCGACTAACTGGTCAGTCTCCAACTGGAGACACCTTTTAAATTCATTTTTCCCGCCGTGCACAGTTGCCTTGATGCCACCGGGTTGGCGGTGCCACCGGCTTGGGCCCGTCATCGCCGCTAGCAGCTATATTTTTCTTTTAATCTTTAACACTCCAGAAATTTCCTTCAGCATATGATATATAGCTTATTAGCTTAATTATCCACAATTTAGGATACAGTATTAATTACAGTATTATTATTTTTGTAATCTAATCATGCACTAACTGAATTTGACTTGACTTTAAGCGCATTATTGGGACCATCTCTGAGTAAAAGCTGGGTGAGATTTTGATACAGCAAGAGAAGACATTGATGATGACATGCTTTTCGTTTGTTTGGCATAAAAAAAGAGCATGTGTATTGTTATCTCTACAGGAACTTGTGCCTTTTTAGCACACAAAGATTGAAATTAACTTGTGTTTATCAAACTGCCAACTTCAGTGTAGCTCTTACTAAAAAAATATATATATATATATTTTAAAAGAAAAAGAGAGGAACTCTTAAAGCTCTGTCTTTTAAACAAGTCAAAATACTTTAAACATAAATATATAATATAATGTAATCACAAACCTCCTCAATGCTTTAGTTATGGCTATTGCCCGGTCTATGCTTTGTTGGAAATCTTTTTCCTTGTCGAAGTAAAGACCAGGAGATCTTGGGATATCTTTTAAGCAGAGGTTGCTCTTTATTGAGAGAACGTCCGTTGCGTTGCTGTGGTCATCCAAGTCTCTTCTGAGGTAGTGTACATTGCGGTTAATTACATTCAACAGTATAGGTGGAGACAATGGGTGGAGACAAAATGTCTGTTCCCAGCATTTCCCAAGCCCTGATCTAATCAGCATAACAGTGTCATTCAAATGCAAGGGGTGCTAATCAGATCAGTCTGACGGTATCATGCCAAATACACAGGAAGATCCCCACAGACCAAAAGTTAATGTCTGCCTGATTTAATCCCTTTAGACTGCAACACAAAATGTAAGAAACCACCATGTACATAACTTTTTATAAATTTGTAATCCCACAGTTCCCCCTTTGAGAGTTCTAATAACTCTCACAAAATACAAATTTAGACACTTCAAAGTTTCGTTCTTGTAACTTGTGATCGTTACAGGCACATTTACTTGCTCTGTGTTGATTGTCTGTAGTAACGGGTGCATGTCGACACAGAAACCGACATGCAGTTTGGGTCCGTGTAGTTTTTACGGGTAATAGTCTTTTCTGGTTGGAATGGTCCTTTCCTCGTGTTGGGAGTGGGTCATTTGTTGAATTAACCAGTTTCCAAACCATGAAGAACTATCTTCAGTCATCTGGTGTAATTTTGCTGAGAGATCAAGAATGTCTTGTGGGATTTTGTTCAAGTTCTTTGTTGGATCCACTAACCCCGTACAGCACTCAGGTCCAATAATGGTGCATGCTCCCCCTTGTGTTGCAAGAATGTACACCATAAGATGGGATTAATGCTCCAAGAGTTCTGGACCACCATGTTTGTGCACAAGTGAATTCTGGAATGCAGCCATCTTCTTTGGTGGGTGTGGCATGCAAATGTTCTTTCCAGCAAACGGAAAAAGGCATTTCTTGACATATTCAGCAGCTCACAGAATATGTTGTTTCTGGTGTCTACACTTTGTGCAATGTCCATGATGATTACTAGTACGACAATCTTGATCATGCTGACGGATGACTGAAGTTCCCGTATGTGATTCTCTGCGTTGTGTATTTTTTTTTCTTTTCGTGACAGTTGGCTCGGTAGTGGGTCTGGTTGTCTTTTAGAGGTTGTGGCTTCATACGCAGGTCAGGAGGTTGGTTCATATGGGTCTTGGGACAGCCATCAAGTGGTATCTGCACAGAGTAAGAAAGAAAACAAAAGACAGCAGAGCAGTACTTGTTGCAAAAGACTGCAAAACATTAGGGTTTTATCCTCTGTCCAATCTGAGTCTGCTATTGTTGTTCCTTCTTTCCCTATTTCTTAATTCCTGCGACACCTAAGGAACAGTGAGGTAAGGATGGGCTAGTGAGTGGGGGAAGGCCTATGAGGGAATCTTCACCACAGGATTGGCCCCCGAAGCTTATTGCATTCGGTTCTTTCCTGGGCTCCTCACTGGTCCGTGTGTCCTATCCTATCCCTGTAGGTGGAGGAACAATTTTACAGTGTGACACGTGAGTCCAAATTTTCCTTCCCTGACACAACACTGCAGCTGCTGTAATCAACATCACCTGATGTGGTCCATGCCACTTAGGCTCTAACGGCTTGTTTCTGAATGACTTAATCATGACCCACTGACCTGGAATGATTGTGTGTCCACCTTCTGGTGGAATCTGCCAACCCGACTCAACTCTCTCTCTGGCACTCTGTACTGCCTTTGTGAGGTTTTCACAGTAAGTTATCAGGGCATCTGAGGCAATGTGTACATCAGCACTTCTAAGATCAATCACACCTGGCATCTGCATTGGTCGCCCTGTAATAATCTCATGAGGGCTCAGTCCTACTGTTCTGTTAGGTGACGCTCTCATACTACACAGTACCGCTGGCAGAGCCTCAACCCATGGAACTCCTTCCTGCTGCATTTTGCTTAGCCTGGTTTTGATTGTTCTATTTGCTCGTTCCACCTGTCCTAATGCTTGTGGCCTGTAGGGGCAGTGAAGATTCCACTTAATCTTCAACATTTTAGACACTTCCTTGACTGTCCTGTGAAGTGTGTACCCTGATCTGAGTCAATGTAATCTGGTAACCCCCATCTGGGAATGAAATCAGTGACAAGACATTTCGCAGTATGTGCAGCTGTAGCACGCCCTGTTGGATAAGCTTCTATCCATCTCGAGAACTTGTCTATTACTACCAAAACGTCAGTTTTTCCCTTACAAGGAGGCAACGATATGTAATCAACCTGCAAGTGACGGAACGGTCCTGGTGGAGCTGGGGTATGTGTTGCTGTTGTAGTTGCTGCTGGCACATCATTATTTTTCTGACATGTCACACATCTCTTGACTATTTCAGTGGCTACATTTCTGAATTTTGGATTCCACCAATGATTTGAGAACCTGTGATTCATTGTCGCTGGACCACTGTGACCTAAATTGTGTATTTGTTGAGCCAAATATGGCAGTAGTGATTCTGGGGCGACATACTTTCCCCCTTTGGTCCAGCAGCCGAATGAATCCACTGTGGCTCCTTTGTCTAACCATGTCCACGCTTCATATAGAGGAGCATCTTTGTACAGATCAATTATCGATTCAGGAGGCAAAATTGTCTTCTGTGCTGTACTACCTGAACACACCTGTACAGTAGCATAGGAACAAGTTTGTTTAGCAGCTACATCAGCAAGAGCATTACCTTTAGCTTCCACAGTATTAGTTGTGAGATGTGCTTTCACTTTGATCACTGCTAATTTCTTTGGAAGTTTCATGGCAAACATTAGATCTGTTTACTAATCCAGCATGTTTAATTGGGGATCCCGCAGAGGTTAGAAACTGTCTGCTTTGCCAGATGACACCAAAATCATGAATTACCCAAAAGCATACCTGGAATCAGTGTAGATATTTGCAACCGATCCTGAAGCTAGCGTGCATGCTCTAGTTAAGGCTACTAGTTCTGCAGCTTGAGCTGAAAAATGATCTGGAAGACGACCTGAAGCTACCACTTCAGTGGTGGAAGTGACTGCATAACCTGCTCGTCTGTTACCTTCAATGACTTGAGCTGAACCATCAACAAACAACTCCAATTCTGCATTCTCTATGGGAGTTTCTGTTATTTCACTAGTAACTGCATATGTAAGCGTAACACAATCGTGAGTCATTTCTCCTTCATCCTCTAACACAACTTCAGTCATTGCAGACATCATACATGAGGATGGGTTCGTGACTGGTGCACGCTGTAAAACAATGTTCGGGGCTGTGAGGGTTGTTAACCAATTTCCCCAACGAGAGGAGGTGACAGAAGTGACTTTTGCTTGATTCATTAATGCAGACACTGCATGAGGGCATCTTACATTTACAGTTTGTCCTAACACCATTCCTGATGATGCCAGAATAGCTAAATGAACTGCCTGTACTGCTCTAAGACAAGGACCCATCCCTTGAGTGACTATGTCAAGTTTACCAGAATAGTAATGAATTGGGCGTAAACTGCCCCCATGATCTTGCATTAGACATGCAGTCATAAAGCCCAAGTGTTCATGGACATAAAGCACAAATGGCCTATCAGATTGTGCAATTCCTAATGCTGGTGCTTGACATAGTGCTCTTTTCAAATCGTTGAAAGCTTTGAGTTGGATTTCTTCCATACAAACAGTATCAGAATCTTTAACTTGGCCTTTCAACAAGTCATAGAGAGGCTGAGCAATCACGGCATATTCTTCAATCCAGGGTCTACAGTAACCTGCGGTTCCTAAAAATGATCGGAGTGTTTTAATTGTATTAGGCGGAGGTATAGCTTTAACTGAAGCAGCACGATCCTGTGTAATAGATCTTTGTCCTGCACCAATTGTTTGACCCAGAAATGTGACTTGGTTTTTAGCAATTTGAGCTTTGTGAAAGCTGCATTTGTGTCCTCTTTTATGCAAATAGTCCAACAATGCTTTCAATTCAGTTTGATGTACCTGATGATCTGTAGAGGCAATCAAAATATCATCGACATATTGAATCATAGTGGACTGCTTGACTGGACATTCTGGGTCACACAAATCACGTCTGACAGCCTGATGGTATATGGTTGGGGAATTCTGAAATCCCTGTGGCAACCGTGTCCACTGGTATTGCTCATAGTCAACTGTGAAAGCTAACCATGCCTGGCTGTCAGAGTGCAAGGGTACAGAAAAGAATCCATTAGACATATCAATTACTGAAAAAACCTTACAATCTAATGGTAAGCCATTGCAAATTGTAGATGGATCTGCTACTAGGGGAGTGATTTTATCGATATGTTTATTGGCTACTCTGTAGTCTATGGTAAGTCTCCATGTCCCGTTGGCTTTCTTGATGGGCCATATGGGTGAGTTACAGGGACTATTGGTTTTAATTAGCACTCCTTGCTTCAGCAATTTTTCTACAATAGGTTTGATTCCCTGTATGGCTTCCCTATTGATCGGATATTGTTTGGTAACAGGAGGTGGGCTTCCTGTCAATTTGACTGGTTCTACGCTAGTCAAAAACCCACAATCATCCTTGTCTTTAGCCCAAATTAGATGATTCTGTAAGAAAGCATACTCGGGAATGGTTGCATTATTGTTAGAAACTTGTGCTGAGGAAATTCTTATGCTGGCAGATTCTGAGGACATGTCTAAAGTTAGATGTACTTGTCTGAGTAGATCCATGCCTAGAATTGCACCTGTATTTAATGGAGCACATAACAATTTTGTAGTCAGAGTCTTTGGGCCTAACTGTACCTCTATGGATGGGGTTTCGTACAAAACAGAATCTTCACCTATTACGCCAGTTAAACATAGTTTAGTTTTCTTGAATGGGATGTTTAAACCTTCAGCCAATTTTGTAGGAATTACCGTAATTTCTGCACCTGTATCAAGCAAAAAGTCAATTTCCTTCTCTTGTATGCTACCTTTCACAAAAATCCTTTTGTTATTGAGATGGATTACCGGGGAAAGGTAGCTACTCACAGCCCCAACAATTAGTTTTTTTCCTGGTCTTTTTGTGCTTTTAGAAGCGCTTGAGCAAGCTGTCCTAAAGTTTCAGTGTACCCTGGTGAAACTACTTCAGGGTTGTAGGCAGGCTGAGAAGGAGGAGAGTAATGCATAGTATTTCTTTTACTATCTCGCAACTTCTTCCTACACTCTTTCTCCCAGTGACCTGATTTTTCACAGTAGTTACATTTGTCTTCTCTTTTAGGCCATCTGTGGTCTTGATTCCTTGTGCTAAACGTAGCTGCTGCTACTCTCACTTTTGCCTTAACATCAGAATCTCTTTCCCATGTAGCTAACCTTTCTAGATTACTTCTGAGGGCTTGGTTAGACCAAGTTAGATCTAGGAATGGCAATGCTTTTCTGTACTCGGCTAAAAGGTCATCTGACCAGATGCGGACTAAGGGTCCCTTGTCATCAAGCACACGTTCAGAATCCTCAACTATTCCACTGTAAGTTACAGCTAACTGACAAAACCTTTCAGTGTATTCGCTCACAGATTCTTCTTTCCTTTGCACACAGTTAGTGACTCTGGACCAGTCTATTTTGGGCCCCAAGATATTCTTTAGAATTTTTACAACACCTTCTCTCAATTCGCCTTTACTGACATGTTGTAGTTCAGAAGTGACAGCAGATTCAAAACTATTTAATTCAGATTCAGTTAGAATTTGTGACATCAGCTGTGTGACTTCTGTTAACGACATGTCATAGAGACGCATTTTACTTATCAATGCCCTTCTAAATTCAGAAAAACTTCTGTGTGCTGAGGGTAAACTCTGGGATAGTCTCTCTATATCTTTAGGTCCTAGCACTTTTGCTACAGTTTGTACTTGGACAACAGAAGAGTTTGGAGGAACACTTTCAATTCCCTGAGATCTCCTCCTTGCACCACATACCTTCACTGAATCTACAGGCACATCAGTTACTGATTGGATGGCTATTTCTGTTTCAAAAAAAGCTTTTAAATCAGGATAATTGTTATCCGACTGACTAACTTCATCCACATCAATTTTTGCTGCAACTTTGTTGCGGTTCAACTTCTTAGTCAAAGAGGCTACTCTAGCATGGAGCTCTTTGCTCTGTTCCTCTAGCTCTGAGATACGCTGAGACTGTTGTCTAGCTAGTGCTAAACCAAATTCTCTATGGCAGCAGATAATGCCTTTCACATTGTTCTTGCGAATACATGCTCCTAAAACCTTTTTACACTCATCTACAGACCAAGTCTTGTCTGGATGGATCTCATATTTCTGAGTTAGTTCTTGCCTAACTTTCTCAGTGACTATTATGTCCATTTGCACTCCTAACTTTGATTTGAATTCGCTGTCTGACCACAAAGGAGTCGCGAGACCACCTTTTTCAGTTGTAGGGGTCAGTCTAGCATTCTTTCTAAACATTTTTGTGAGTTTCTTTTGTTACCACACAGTCAAAACACTAAACTTCTCTGAACAACAGAGGGTATACTTGTAAACACAGATTAACTATTGTTAACCTTCCTTGGCAAAACGAAGGACAACACAAAATTTTAGCACTTGGTGCTAAACTTCCCTGCCTGAAAAAAACAGAGGCTAACTTATGTTAGCATGTGATGCTAATCTTCCCTGCCTGAAAAAATAAACGGAGGATAACACAATTTTAGCACTTGGTGCTAAACTTCCCTGCCTGAAAAAACAGAGGCTAACTTATATTAGCATGTGATGCTAACCTTCCCTGCCTGAAAAACAAAACAGAGGATAACTTCTTCCCTAAAAGAATATTTTAGAGGATAACTTCTTCCCTAAAAGAATATTTTAGAGGATAACGTCTTCCCTAAAAGAATATTTTAGAGGATAACTTCTTCCCTAAAAGAATATTTTAGAGGATAACTTCTTCCCTAAAAGAACATTTTAGGGGATAACTTAGTTAACCAAACCCTACAGCTGTCTGTTAACTCTTCTCTGACGGAGAGGATCACACAAATTTGTACTGGTCTTAAAGGTTCTTTTGGATAGAGTGGAACTCACCAACCCTTGGTTGTACAGCAGAATTCAGTCTGGCTTGAAGTTTCACAGGATTCAAGTGAGGAACTCTATCTGGGTCACAGCACCAAAACTGTTGGAAATCTTTTTCCTTGTCGAAGTAAAGACCAGGAGATCTTGGGATATCTTTTAAGCAGAGGTTGCTCTTTATTGAGAGAACGTCCGTTGCGTTGCTGTGGTCATCCAAGTCTCTTCTGAGGTAGTGTACATTGCAGTTAAATACATTCAACAGTATAGGTGGAGACAATGGGTGGAGACAAAATGTCTGTTCCCAGCATTTCCCAAGCCCTGATCTAATCAGCATAACAGTGTCATTCAAATGCAAGGGGTGCTAATCAGATCAGTCTGACGGTATCATGCCAAATACACAGGAAGATACCCACAGACCAAAGGTTAATGTCTGCCTGATTTAATCCCCTTAGACTGCAACACAAAATGTAAGAAACCACCATGTACATAACTTTTTATAAATTTGTAATCCCACAGCTTAAATGCTCCGGACAGTAGAAGTTGTTTCCTAACCGGCTCTCTCCTGTTTGTGCTTATTGACACATTGCTGTGATGTCTTCTCAAATGAGCGGTCATATTAGAAGTGTTCCATTAGCATATTGAATGCATTTTGCACAATGCTTGCACACAGTCGCAGTTCTATCTACTGTTTTGTTTCCATTGTCATCGTAAGTAACATGAAATCCAAAATGTTCCCACACACCGGATTTGAACGACACAGGCGCATCAGCCAACTCCAGGCAGCCTTCATTAGGGCCGATCACATATCGCGCCTAGGAAAGCGTGGAAAGCGCGGAAAGCGCGGCCGTGTTGCTTCCATTTTGAGCGCGCTTGCCGCGCACCTACATAGGAAATAATGAATATGCGCGTGCAAAAGACGCGATATGTGAACGGCCCCTTACTCCACTTTTACTGTCTATATGCATGTTCGCGTGAAACTGTCTGAGGCGAAACTGTCTGAACAAGGGGCTACATTGTGCATGCGTCGAACCGTGTGACACACACGAACCGAACTGAGACAAGTGAACCAAATGGTTCGGGTGATTTTTCATGTACCGTGCTACCCCTATTACAGTTGTGTTCAAAATTATTCAACCCCCCAATGCTGTAAATGGTTTTAGAGAATTTAGAGTACATTTGTAATTGAATTCAGAATGAAATCCTACAAGGACTTCTTAAAGAAGCATATGCAACTAAAATGACATCAATTGGTTTTGTAATACAGTAGTAAATGTTTCTTTTGTGAATTCTTCATTGACACAATTATTCAACCCCTTAAAGACTACCACTCTGAAGAACAGCGGTCCATTGAAGTGTTTTCAATCAGGTATTGAAAGCACCTGTGGATGTCAGGGAGCAGCAATAAAGCCTAATAAGCACCAATTAGGCAGCTTTAAAATGACTGTGATACTCAGCTCCTTCTAGACATTTACTGGTGTGGTTACAAACATGGTGAAGTCAAGAGAATGGTCCAGGAAGACAAGAGAAGAGGTGATTACTCTTCACAGGAAGGGCAATGGCTATAAGAAGATTGCAAAGATGTTAAACATACCAAGAGACACCATAGGAAGCATCATTCGCAAATTAAAGGCAAAGGGCAATGTTGAAACGCTACCTGGTCGTGGCAGAAAGAAGATGCTGACTTCGACTGCTGTGCGCTACCTGAAGCGTAGAGTGGAGAAAAGTCCCCGTGTGACTGCTGAGGAACTGAGAAAAGATTTGTCAGATGTAGGTACTGAAGTTTCTGCTCAGACAATACGGCGCACCCTGCGTAATGAAGGCCTCCATGCCAGAACTCCCAGGCGCACCCCCTTGCTGTCTCCAAAGAATAAGAAGAGTCGACTGCAGTATGCCAAAAGTCATGTGGACAAACCACAGAAGTTTTGGGATAGTGTTCTGTGGACTGATGAAACAAAATTAGAACTGTTTGGGCCCATGGATCAACGCTATGTTTGGAGGAGGAAGAACAAGGCCTATGAAGAAAAGAACACCTTGCCTACTGTGAAGCATGGCGGGGGATCAATCATGCTTTGGGGCTGTTTTGCTTCTGCAGGTACTGGGAAGCTTCAGCGTGTGCAAGGTACCATGAATTCTCTTCAGTACCAGGAGATATTGGAGGACAATGTGATGCAGTCCGTCACAAACCTGAGGCTTGGGAGACGTTGGACCTTTCAACAGGACAATGATCCCAAGCATACCTCCAAGTCCACTAGAGCATGGTTGCAGATTAAAGGCTGGAACATTTTGAAATGGCCATCGCAGTCACCAGACTTAAATCCGATTGAGAACCTCTGGTGGGACTTTAAGAAAGCAGTTGAAGTGCGCAAGCCTAAGAATGTGACTGAACTGGAGGCTTTTGCCCATGATGAATGGGCGAAGATACCCGTAGCTCGCTGCAAGACACTTGTGTCAAGCTATGCTTCACGTTTAAAAGTTGTTATAACTGTAAAAGGATGTTGTACTAAGTATTAAGATTGAATGTCACTTGGGGGTTGAATAAAACTGATAATGATGTGAGCAGAGAAAAGACATTTGTGGTTATTTCATTATAAATGTTATGTTATATTTGTCTGACCTACACGTGCCTCTTTGATTTAATTGTAAGCAGGATGACTGAATGATCAAAATCAATGTCAAACCGGCCAAAACAATCAATTTCAGTGGGGGTTGAATAATTTTGAACACAACTGTATACAAATATCAGATTTATATCAGCCATCGGCCACTGTGATTTAATATATTTAAGACTAAGAGGCCTATTCATCAAGCATGCATTGATTAATTCGATGTTGTAGTAAAAAAAAGAAGAAAAAAAAGGTGTGACCAAATCATGTGCTGGTGAGACCAACTGAGAAAGTTGGTACCAGCAATGCAACCAGTGGAAAAATTAGTCTAGAGCCTTGTACTCGTATGATACACCTACATTTTACCAAGTCACTTGTAATGGTAGGCGAGTCCAACAAACTGCCCCCCAGAATCCTATTGACCACATCTCACACTTTATTAAGGGACAGTGCCAGCTCCTCAGCCAGGTGAGGGAAGGTGGACATGGACCCCTACCTGCCTCGGCCTTCTTCCTATTGGCTACATGGAAAACTAAATTACATTAAATACTAAATTACATGACTTCATTAACAGTTTAGTAAATTTAGAAAATAATCACCTTGTTGGAGAATGTTTTTGTGTTTCATTTTGACTTGGCTCAGAGTTTTTCAGGCTCCAGAAGGATTACACCTGATAAAACAAGCCAATAAATTACATTTTTTTTTCTTTTTTTTTTGCCAACATATTACCAACCATTACTACAGTGATATTAAGAAATTTATGAAGGCCTGAAAAGTAAATGCTTGTCTATTTTTACAACACGCCAAAAGAATTTTGCATCACAATGAAAGGGGACAAATAAATAAATATATAATCTATAATTTTATAAACTCATGCATTTACTCTTTCTGTTATTTTTGCCAAGCCAATTCTCTCTCTCTTTTGCTGATGCTGCAGTATTGATTTTTTTTAATTCATATATTCTTCTTAAGTACGCATTAAAACCTCCAACTCCATCTCACTGAAGTATGTCATACCCCATTTTTCTCTACGCGTTTCCATGGTGACTCCTGAAATCGGCGATCCATTGAAAATGCCTTCATGTACTCTCCGTCCACGTGCATTAACTCTCAGTTATCAACCGGAGGTTGATTGAACTAACTCCTCACTGGTGTTTTGGAACCAATATACCCAGAGTCAGCAAGTTTTAGGTTAATCAACTGAGAGTTCAGGGTATATGTGACGGTAAGTTAGCCTTCTTTTATGGAATATCTCCCAGTAATGCCATTCTTGTTAAGGCACTGGCAGAATCTATTAGCCTGAATCGACTTCCTGTACCAGAGCCTGCAGTTTTTAGAGGAGATCCACTTAGGTTAAATGATTCAATGATTGGAAGACTTCCTTTCAAATGTTTATAGACAGGAAATCCATACCTGCAGAAGAGAAAATGTTCTATCTATGAAGATTTGTAGGTGGTGCTGTTAAGAAGGCTCTTGAAGGTTAATTTCTTCTTGGTACAGATTCTACTTATTGTGGAGCTTGGGAAATTTTGGAAAAATGTATTCCTTGTTGCCATGTCCTTCAGAAATGAACTATATGCATGGCAAAAGGTGGGTCCAAAGGACAGTCTGGAACTGTGAGAGTTTGTGCATTTCTTTCGAAGCTGTGTAGGCTGCCATTCCTCAGATTAAGGGGCTTGAGGTGTTGAATGATTGCAACAAAAATCAAAAAATTGTTGCTAAGCTCCCTGATTGGTTATCTACAAGATGGACTAGAGAGGTCTTGGAGATTGAAAAAAAAAAAAAAGAAGAAATACTAAGAAATTTCAGCCAGTTTGTTACGTTCCTCATAAAGGAAGCCAAGATTGTGTGTAATCCTGTAACATCAATTCATGCTTTGAAATCAAATGAAAACGAAAGACCAAAGATGTTAAAGAATCAAAGCCCTGGAGCGCAAAGGTGTTGGCAACCAGCTCTGGTTTTAAGAGTGAAATGAAAGTTTATGATAATGCATTTCATAAGACCTGAACTGAACGAACCATCAATCATTAAATTAACCACTTTTATTGCTGCTTATGCGGAGTTATTAGACCTTTACCTTTATATCAATGCACCAGTCCAGCTTTAGAATCTGGAGGTGCTTGTGTTTGTCGTTTGTCTTTAAATGGGGATTCCTTGTTGCATGCTTGGGTTAGAGAATGGGGTTCCCCAGGTCTGTTGACTTGCTGAGGGTCTTTTTTTTTTTTTTGTCCGGATTGATGTAGGAAGCCAATCACGTTCTGTTGTGCTGGCAAATGAATGGCGTTACCCTTGTGGCTAAAGTTTGAAGTTGAGGCATAAAAGACTGCAGAGTCGATTAAACTTTGAGGCAAAACTTAACCTGGAACACAAGACTCTCAATGGAAAGAAAGAACTAAAAGGAAGGAAAGTGTGTGGGACGAGAATAATTTGGATGGCTTGAATGAAACTGCTTGTCTGCTCTTCATCTGTTCCTCATCGTCTGTCTTATTCTTTGTCCAAGTTATTCTGAGATTATTCCACATTTTATTCTGAGTGTACTGACCATTTAAACTGAGGTGTTTGTCCAACCCTTTTGAGGAGTAATGACCAATTAGGTGTGGTCTTTGAAAGTCAAGAGATCAGGGGATCAGACCACCTCTGGAACAGAGAGTATGGAGACCATAGTTTAGACATGATTTCCCTAAAAATAATATAATAAATATTACACAGATTTCATTCAAGCCATGAGATTTCTGCTCATCTCTGTCTTGGGGATCAAACACTCTGGTGTAATCCTCTTGTGGCTCAAGTTGCATTGTCTTTTAAACCATTTGGTCTTTTACAAATTGCTTAAGTTTGACACCTCTCTCCTCAGCTAGGCTCCACTTCTGCAAGCTTGCTAGACAATAAAAATGCCAGTTTCTCTGATATTGGCTCCTGCGTGTTTATTTGGTTTGAGATGAGGTTTGTATGGAGTTTTGTTTGATAATCATCTGGAACATTCATTTGTCTGGTTCATCCTCAATTCTTACTGAAGTCTGGACATTGTTCAAGGGTTTGTGACAACAGAAGTGTCTGTGACATGAAAGGAGACATCCGACCTGTCTTCATGAAGACCGTTCAAAAGCAGTAGAAAAGCAAAGGATAACTGAAAGCTCAAATGAAAGGAGCACAGAGTCTTTACAACATAAACACAAAGGTATTGGTTGAGGAAACTTCCAATAAAGTTGTACAAGATACCAGTAATACTCAGACTTACTCAATTATACTAGTATGGGTGTCTACATAATGTGAACCAGAATGTGAAGTTCTTGTATACAGTGGGCAGGGAAAGTATTCAGACCCCTTAAATTTTTCACTCTTTGTTATATTGCAGCCATTTGCTAAAATCATTTAAGTTCATTTTTTTCCTCATTAATGTACACACAGCACCCCATATTGACAGAAAAACACAGAGTTATTGACATTTGTGCAGATTTACTAAAAAAGAAAAACTGAAATATCACATGGTCCTAAGTATTAAGACCCTTTGCTCAGTATTTAGTTGAAGCAACCTTTTGATCTAATACAGCCATGAGTCTTTTTGGGAAAGATGCAACAAGTTTTTCACACCTGGATTTGGGGATCCTCTGCCATTCCTCCTTGCAGATCCACTCCAGATCCTCCAGTTCTGTCAGATTGGATGGTAAACGTTGGTGGACTGTCTCTCCAGAGATGCTCAATTGGGTTTAAGTCCGGGCTCTGGCTGGCCATTCAAGAAGAGTCACGGAGTTGTTGTGAAGCTACTCCTTCCTTATTTTACCTGTGTGCTTAGGGTCGTTGTCTTGTTGCAAGCTAAACCTTCGGCCCAGTCTGAGGTCCTGAGCACTCTGGAGAAGGTTTTTGTCCAGGATCTGCCTGTACTCTGCCGCAGTCATCTGTCCCTTGATTGCAATCAGTCGTCCTGTCCCTGCAGCTGAAAAACACCCCCACAGCATGTGCTGCCACCACCATGCTTCACTGTTGGGACTGTATTGGACAGGTGATGAGCAGTGCCTGGTTTTCTCCACACATACCGCTTAGATTTAAGGCCAAAAAGTTCTATCTTGGTCTCGTCAGACCATAGAATCTTATTTCTCACCATCTTGGAGTCCTTCAGGTGTGTTTTTTAGCAAACTCCATGCGGGTTTTCTTGTGTTTTGCACTGAGGAGAGGCTTCCGTCGGGCCACTCTGCCATAAAGCTCCGACTGGTGGAGGGCTGCAGTGATGGTTGACTTTCTACAACTTTCTCCCATCTCCTGACTGCATCTCTGGAGCTCAGCCACAGTGATCTTTTGGTTCTTCTTTACCTCTCTCACCAAGGCTCTTCTCCCCCGATAGCTCAGTTTGGCCAGACGGCCAGCTCTAGGAAGGGTTCTGGTCATCCCAAACGTCTTCCATTTAAGGATTATGGAGGCCACTGCGCTCTTAGGAACCTTAAGTGCAGCAGAAATGTTTTTTGTAACCTTGGCCACATCTGTGCCTTGCCACAATTCTGTCTCCTGAGCTCTTCAGGCAGTTCCTTTTGACCTCATGATTCTCATTTGCTCTGACATGCACTGTGAACTGTAAGGTCTTACATAAACAGCTGTGTGGCTTTCCTAATCAAGTCCAATTAGTATAATCAAACACAGCTGGACTCAAATGATCAGAAGAAATGGACAGCACCGGAGTTAAATATTTGAGTGTCGCAGCACTTGGGACCATGTGATATTTCAGTTTTTCTTTTTTAATAAATCTGCAAAAATGTCAAGAATTCTGTGTTTTTCTGTCAATATGGGGTGCATAAAAATGAACTTGAATGATTTTAGCAAATGGCTGCAATATAACAAAGAGTGACAATGTATCAAATGGAGTATCTGCATATATATATATGTGTATATATGTATGTGTGTGTATGTATGTATGTATGTATATATATATATATATATATATATATATATATTAATTATAAAGCTATAAAATACTTCTCAAATTTTTTAGAATAGAATTGATTCATTAATTTCATATTAAGTTATAAAGTCAGAATTATGAGATATAAACCCACATATATTAATTCAATAAGGTGAACACATCTTTAGGCTATTTTAGTGGAAACAGACTTATTTATTGCAGTTTAAATAAAATTGTCTGACTCGGCCAGTCACTGACAAAGTATTTTAAAAAGGAAACGTCTAAATCTTTCCATCTTCAAGTTCTATCCTTCAAATACAGTGGTATTTTGCATAATTGTTTGAAGGTGCCTGTACACAACATCAACTGTGACTACACCGTGCAGCTGTGGTTGTATCATTGAACCTATTCAAACTGGACAATGGACCGTTCAACCATCAAATCCAGCTGTGTCTGCCATAATATCGATGCAAGTGTGCATCACTGATCATCGTTCTTGCTAAAAATATTTTGTCATAGCATGACATCTTTAGTTTGGTTTAAAGAGGTAATGTTGTGTGCCTATCATTTCCTGTCACAGGAAAAGTGATCAATAGCACATCTACTATCTAAATCCATATAATTTTTGTTTAACTTCTGCATAATCACTTTATGAAATTTTATGGCTTATCACCATTAATAAATGTGGAATATTAATGTAAATGTGCATATCAAAATGAAAACAGTTTAATATCACTCTGTTTACTTCATTACTTTTCTCACTCTAATAAAAGTGTTTGAATGCATTTGTCAGAGTTGGTGTGAAGGTGTACAAATTTTTCAAAAGTTTGTTTTTAATCCCATATTTTGCGCAAGAAGTGGCATATGCCTCTTTCAGGGCATTTTTTTTTGTGTATGCAATGAGGCCACAGGTCACTGTCCAATAAGTGATACCAGGTTTACAAGCTTCTGACAACCCTAAAGGTGAAGTGCATTATGTCTGCCAAACACAGATCAAAGAAGTTTCTCCAATGGACATTAAGGTGTTTGAATTGGACTTTAGTGAGAGAGTATCAGATGATTGTTGCATGTTTCAAGAAGATCTTCAAGAAGTATCAGACTTAATGATGGACATTATTAAATTCCATTACTATTTAAAAGAGAGAGGCCTAACTTGCGAAACAATAAAGCATGTGTGGTACCTCGTCTTAATTGCTTGGAAAGACAACTAAAAAGGGAAATGTAGTATTACAAGAACTACACTACTTTTATGAATGAAACCTTTGCTCATGGAGCTGCAGAGAAGGTGCAGTTTGGGGAAATTGAAGGGTATCCAGCATGGCATATCCCATACCCCTTGAAAAACGAGATGGTTGGTTCACGAGCCGCTTAAAGGAGATACAGCGATTGGTCACGACACATTAAAGATTTTAATAAAGTTTCTTTTTAAAAAATTACAATATTTAAAAAAAAAAAAGAAACCATTTCATATCGAAAGTAACCTGATCTGTCTTGTCTGTCGACACATTGTCATTTTACTCTTTTTGCTCCGTGATGTATTTTTTGCTCCGTGAGAGCGGCATGGCTTTTCGGATACACCAACAGTAACTAAGGCGGATCTTTATGAAGGGTCAGTTGCGCTAATTGAACATTTGTCAACAAATCAGCAAAACAGCTCCGTAGTAGTACAAAGCTCTTCCGGAAGGTCAAACGTGCTGCAAAACACATTAGAATGAATCTCATTGGTTATGAGGGATTAAGAGATTTGTTCTCATGCGTTATTCATGTTCTGTTGAGCTTCTGCTTATGTTCGATGATCAATGTTTACAAAAGTCTCAATTAAGTCTTTTCATAATAAAAAGTAATCGTCTCTTCAGAAAATTTGGACTAAACCACTGAATTCAATCTATTTATGAAGTTTTTGAATCGTCATAGTGGTCAAGTCATCTTTCTTTATATAGCGCTTTTTACAATGCAAATTGTGGCAAAGCAGCTTTACATTAATAAGAAAATGGTGTCATTGTGCAGCTTATTCTATATATTATTGATTCATTCCGTTGCAAATATCAGTGGTTATTAGTCTAGTTTAATTTAGGTATAGCAGCACTGCAGAAAACAGTGACGTAATCGTCCGGCTTAGCTCAGTTCGCGTACAACGGCGCCAATGCAGGCATATCAAAAACACTGCTGAATATCAAGCTAGTGTCCCCAACTTAAGCAAGCCAAAGGCAACAGCGGCAAGGAACCAAAACTCCAACAAATGGAGAAAAAAAACCTTGGGAGAAACCAGGCTTAGTCGGGGGGCCAGTTCTCCTCTGGCCAACAGTGAACACTTGTCCGATACCCAGGCAGAGTTACAGGTCATTAAACTGATTTGGAATCGCAACAGTCAAAATATTTAATCTAGTTCCATCTAGTTTAAGATCTTTTTGATAACGGCGGTATGGGACGGTTTGTTGGGATATGTGAGATTGTTACAGAGTTTAGGTGCCAAATAGGAAAAGGATCTACCGCCTGTGGTTGATTTTGATATTCTAGGTATTAACAACTGGCCAGAATTCTGAGATCGTATTAGACGCGAAGGACTATAATGCATTAAGAGCTCACTCAGGTACTGGGGAGCTAAGCCATTTAGTGCTTTGTAAGTAATTAGCAAGATTTTAAAATCTATACAATGTTTAATAGGGAGCCAGTGCAGTTTTGACAGAACCGGGCTAATATGTTGATACTTCCTGGTTTCTAGTAAGGACTCTAGCAGCTGCGTTTTGGACCAGCTGTAATTTGTTTATCACGCGAGCAGGGCAACCACCCAGTAGCGTTACAGTAATCTAGTCTCGAGGTCATAAATGCATGAACTAGCTGTTCCGCATTTGTCATTGAGAGCAAATGTCGCAATTTAGATTTTTAAGATGGAAGAATGCGGTTTTACATATGCTAGAAATGTGGCTTTCAAATGAAAGATTGGTATCAAAGAGCACACCCGAGGTTCCTAACTGACGAGGACAACTTAACAGAGCAGCCATTAAGTGTTAGACAGTATTCTAGTTTTTTTTGTGCTGAAGTTTTTGGTCCAATAATTAG
Source organism: Opsariichthys bidens (assembly GCA_037194245.1). Taxonomy (NCBI): domain Eukaryota; kingdom Metazoa; phylum Chordata; class Actinopteri; order Cypriniformes; family Xenocyprididae; genus Opsariichthys; species Opsariichthys bidens. The sequence continues at coordinate 884,176 of CM074297.1, forward strand.
AATCTCTGTTTTTCTAAATTTAGTAGTAGGAAATTACTAGTCATCCAATTTTTTATATCAGCTACGCATTCTGTTAATTTTGAGAATTGGTAGGTTTCGTCAGGGCGCAAGGAAATATAGAGCTGAGTATCATCAGCGTAACAGTGAAAGCTAATGCCATGCTTCCTAATGACATCTCCCAAGGCTAGCATGTACTGAGTGAAAAGCAACGGTCCTAGCCACTGAGCCTTGTGGTACTCCATGTTTAACTTGTGATCGAAATGACATCTCTTCATTTACTACTACAAACTGATAACGGTCAGATAAGTATGATTTGAACCATGCCAATGCAATTCCACTAATTCCAGCATAATTTTCTAGTCTTTTCAAAAGAATATTGTGGTTGATAGTGTCAAAAGTAGCACTGAGGTCTAGTAACACTAATAGAGAGATACAACCATATTCTGATGATAAGAGAAAATCATTTGTAACTCTAATGAGAGCAGTCTCAGTACTATGGTACGGTCTAAATCCTGAATGGAAATCCTCACAGATACCATTTCTTTCCAAGTAGGAACTAAGTTGAGATGATACTGCCTTTTCTAGTATTTTTGACAGAAAAGGTAGATTGGAAATCGGTCTGTAATTGACTAATTTACCAGGATCAAGTTGTGTTTTTTTTTAATAAGAGGTTTGATAATAGCCTGCTTAACTTTTTTCGGTACATAACCTAGTGATAAAGATGAATTAATGATCTTAAGAAGAGGATCTATGACCCCTGGAAGCATCTCTTTCAATAGCTTAGTCGGTATAGGGTCTAACATACATGTTGTTGATTTTGATGATTTAACAATTTTAGACAATTCTTCCTTTCCTATAGCAGCGAATGAATGAAATTTTTCCTCAGGGATACTACAATCCACTGTTTGATGTGATACTGTAGTAGACAGTTGCATGGCTATAATTTTCTCTCTAATGTTGTCAATCTTGCAAGTAAAGAAGTTCATAAAGTCATTACTGCTGTGCTGTTTGGAAACATCAGAAGTTGAAGCTGTATTTCTCGTTAATTTAGCCACTGTATTAAATAAATACTTAGGGTCTTGTTTATTTTCTTCTAAAAGATTTGAAAAATAAGCAGATCTAGCGGTTTTTACGGCCTTTCTGTACTCCATCATTTTCTCTCTCCATGAAATCCGAAAAACTTCTAGTTTTGAATTCTTCCAGCTGCGCTCCAGTTTTCTGGCTTCTCTCTTAAGGGCCCGAGTGTGCTCGTTATACCATGGCGTTGGACTAATATCCTTAATCTTTTTTAAGCGCAAAGGAGCGACAGAGTCTAGAGTGTTGTAAAAGAGAGCGTCAATAGTTTCTGTTGCAACATCGAGTTCTTCTAAGCTGTCTGGTTTGCTAAGTTGATGAAACTGATCAGGAAGATTATTTATAAAGCAATTTTTAGTGGTAGAAGTGATGGTTCTAACATATTTATGGCAGACAGGCGGTTTTCCAGCCTTGGTTAAATGTAGCACGCATGAGACTAGATAATGATCTGAGACGTCATCGCTCTGCTGCAGAATTTCAACGGCATCAATATCGATTCTATGTGACAATATTAGATCTAGAGTATGATTACGACAATGAGTTGGTCCTGATTAGAATATCTGTTAATGCCAATCCCAAAGCGTCTTTTTCATTATCTACATGTATATTAAAATCACCAACAATAAGGACTTTATCCAGCCAGTACTAACTCCGATAGAAAATCAGCAAATTCTTTGATAAAATCTCTATGGTGCCCTGGTGACCTATATACAGTAGCCAACACAAATCAAATGAGATTTGTCACTTACATTATATAACGTTACATAGAGCACCATCACTTCAAAAGAGATATATTTGAAAGACTTTTGAGTAATACTGAAGATATTACTATAGATTACAGCAACACCTCCCCCTTTACCTTTCTGACGAGGTTCGTGTCGATAATAGTAACCTTGAGGGCTAGACTCATTTAAAGTAATGTAATCTTCTGGTTTTAGCCAGGTTTCTGTCAAACACAGCACATCTAGATTATTTTCTGTGATAATATCATTTACAATAAGTGCTTTTGAAGAAAGGGCTTAAAGTTTCTGACATCATACGTGCGATTTCACACACCTCTTTAATGTTAATTTTGGTGATCTCCGACTGGCGAAGTCGAACATCATTAGCGCCAACGTGAATAACAATCTTAGAGTATTTACGATTAGCATTAGCCAGCACTTTTAAATTTGTTTTGATGTCAGGCGCTCTCGCTCTCGGCAAACATGTGACTATGGTGGCTGGTGTCTCTATTTTCACGTTCCGTGTAATAGAATCGCTAACAGGATTCTCAGTGGGTGCGTCACTGAGTGGGGAGAACCTGTTTGATGTTCTAATCGGAACGGAAGAGTGGTGTTTTTTTCCCACAACTAGGCCGCCTCACGGTCACAAAGTTGCCCTGCTGCACGGGCTCTACAGCCGGAACCGAACAATGTACGGAGTTCACTAAGCTAGTCGCATCCAAAACAGTATCTGAAGCCCTTGCATTCTTACTATCCTCAATTAAAGTTTGGATGCGTGTCTCTAATTCTAAGATTTTCTCTGTCAGCCTGACTATTTCCCTACATTTATGACATGTGAATCCCTCATCGCTGACAGAGAAAGATAAACTATGCATGTGACAGGCAGTGCAAGTAACAATGAAAGGAGAAGATGACATAGCTTACCGTGTTTGTAGACCGATCCGACTTACCAGATGTTTGATGAACTTGTAGAAAAAGGAGAGTGCGACAGAAACGACGGTGGGCACGGATAACACAAACTAGCGTAGTGCTAACGCATTGTGATGGTGATTTAGATTAAAAGATTAAAAACTAGCGATGTCAGATTAATGTGATAGGCAATATAAGACAATATCAGATATATAGTGAAGATAAAGTAGACAGCAAACAATGACAATAAATAGATTCAAAATAAAGCTATACGGAGCAACAGACTCGAACAATTCAGCAGACAGGAGCAATCGATCAAGGAGCCTGCAAAGGTCGTTGCAAAGGCAGTCAATGGAGGGACAGAGATCTCTCAGATTTCATGAAAAAGATCTCCACAGTCTTATTTGTTTGGTATGACATGAGTGTGAGTAATTAATCACATGATTTTCATTTCGGGGTGAACTAACACTTTAAAGTGTCCGAATGAATTTGCTTTTTATGTAATTACCATCATTTTGGGGTCTTAAAATATACTCAGTTAAAATGCTAATAAATTACTAATAAAATACTAAAATGTACTCGGTTAAAATATATAATTTGTATATTTTTTCATTACATATTACATTATAGTGTATTATGTTTTAATGAAGGGCTGTGCGATTATTGAACAAAAATGTGATATTCGTTAACTTGTTAAATAATATTCTGTATGGGATACGATATTGCTTTAAGTGTGTAAATTCAATTTAAATTATTCTTAGAAATGTCTAAAAACTGAAAATCATATAAGCAATGTTTCACATTCTTTTTTGGGAAAAAAAAAATCATCACTACAGCTTCTGAAAGTGACCAGAAGTGTTTTAGCATTACTTAAAAAGTAATGTCACATCTGACAATGTAATTTTAACATCAATGTAAACAGAAAAAAAAAAAAAAGTATATCAATATTTAAATGTCAAAAACTCTTTGCACAGTAATATATAGTTATCAACCTAAATCTTAACATCAAGAACATCCACTAGGGGTGAATGATTATTTTTGTTATTTTAATTGAACTTTGTTCAATTGTTTGTACTTATTTTTTAATAACAAATACAATAGGACAACATCTTTGTACTCTCTTTCATTGTCTTTTTTTCCTCCTTAGTTCAGATGCTTCTCTTGAATCTTCTGTCATCCCCAGCATCACCTGTCCCCACAGCGTTCTCTGCATCTGAGCACACCATTCATCCAGTTTCCTCATCTTCAAAGCCAAGCTGCTCCCCTTCAGCAATGACTCCACCCCCACACCTTGCCTCAAAGACAGGTCGATCCCAGCTGAATGCAGCCAGCAATTCCCATACTGCCTTTCCAGGACAATCATCTTTTCCTCCACAGGGTACAGATTCACTCTGTTTACCAGCACACAGTTCATGCTTGTAACCTACCCTACCTAATGGGAAAACTATTTTATGAGATGGCAATTTCATATAAATTTGTACAATGTGGATCTTCCAAAAACATCATATGATTATTAGAAAAAAGTATTTGCCAAAACTTAAAATAGTAAGAAATGCCATGAGATTGTGTTGTCGTAACAGTGCTAATCTATAAGAGTCACAAAGATAAAATGTACATGAGTACTGTGTCGTTGATTATTATTTTACCCGGTCAACGCAAGTCAGATGACTCCCGTGCTTGTATTTCCACAAGTTTCTGTGTCATGAGTCATTGTGTAGACTGAGTTCAGATCTTCTCTTACACTAGTGTTGTTTTTGTTAACTAAAACTATTAAAAAATAGTTTTCAGTTATTGACATATAATATATTATATTATATTATATTATATTATATTATATTTATATGCAAGTAACGTATCATTGGGATTTCGGTACAATAACCATTCAGATTTTAGTTTTTCAAAGAAAGTGTTTTATTTCTCTTTTTTTTTTCTAGATAACTGGCATCTATCCCAGACAGGGTTGTTAAATGTTTTTCCTGGTCTTGGGTAAATGGAAAACCTAAAGAGACCATTATTTTTAATGTTTTTTTCATTGTTTCCATGGTGACATGTCATGCTTGTCACGTGATACACAGCAGCCACAATAACATTGTATTACAGATGTATCGCTTTTATTTTGTTTTTCCTTTTTTATTTAAAACATTCACATACTTGCTTACCATCTGTCGTGTGAAAAACTTTTTATATATGATCTTTATCGTGATCTATAATACAAAATGGGCGCCGCCATCTTAGTTTGTGGCACAGTTCAGAGAGTCTTGTCAGTCAGATTTACATCACGTGAATTCATTAGTTTCTCCCAAAATACATGTAAGTGGCCTGAAATGGCTGGAAGAATAATAAAGGAAACTTTATAGTTAATATGTGTAATATGAATAAATGTCGGTAAATTATATTTAAATGGATTGTTATTGCTGCATCAGTGTGTATTTTACAAAATCTAAATGCATTGTTTTACTAGTGCTTATGTGGCTTAAGTGCTGTCAATCGATTAAAAAACTTATTAATCTCACATTTTTATATTATGAAAGTTTCACATTTAATCTCCAAATTAATGTAGAAACATTTAACTCCTTTAAGACAAGGATACTTGACAAAATCAATGTTGGCATAATTTTGTGTGTTTTTGTCCATTCAAGCACGAAAGAGAACTCAATGCGGCCGGCACAGAGACTCAGACAGCGCGCCAGTATAGTGTGATCACACTTGTGTAGCGTCTAGACTGGATCACTGATAATCAATTCATTTTTAGGTTTTAGGAAAAGCTTTTAACCTTCTGACTTAACATAGATAAATCTTAGCTCGCTCCGGCCTGTCCTGACCTCCCCAGGGGCAAATGACAGTTTTATCGACTACATGCTGATGTAAAACGGGACTCTGAAAGTCTCCCTGACTTCAAAAAGATCAAAATCAACTCTGGTCAAATTCTTTCCCCCACACAACAACGACGCTTGTGGGACAGTGAGACCACGCACACACATAGACATTCATCAAAATATGAATATTCCCAAGTGTTTTTCTTTTTGTATGCATGTCTCTATATTACCCCCACTTAGTTACACCTTGTAGTTGTGTTAGTTTCACTGCAAAATGCTCATATTCAAAATGTAAGAATGTATATCTCCTCTAGAGAGTCCTAAACTCATGATTCCTGCATTCCTCTACTGTTTTTATTATTTGAGTGAAGCCTCTCTTGCTTTACATATATTTTTGGTTGGAGAACATTTTAAACGTGGTTTTGTGTTGAACAACACAGTTTCAATCTTTGTGTGTTTATTAATGTGTTCATGCGCACTTGAGAGTCGCAGTGAGAGTCGCAACGTGTGTCTCACATTGCCGTGCGGTAACAACTGCTATATTTGTCTAACATTGTTGCTGCTGTTAAACGTCTAAAATAAACTGCAGTTTTGTTGTAAAGAGGATCAAATCTCTTCACGGCACATTTTAATATTAGTTTTTCCTGCCTGTTAGAATGAAGAAACCATCTTTCAGCGCAAAGACAGATTGATTTGAGCGATGTTCCTCTTATCTTTCTAAAAGGCCTTTATTTGTATCGCTAGATTTGATTCATTGCGTATATCTAGTGTTATTCAACTAAGCAATCTGACTCTTTTAGGTCAAACCACTGGCTTAGCTAACCAGTGTTCACCTAATGCAAATTTATTTAGAAGAACTCAGTTATCAGAATTATTTGTAAATCTGAGTCATTTTAACACATTGATCAAGTGTTAACTTGTAACAGCATCGAAGAAACCCTGCAAAGTTACACATTCTTGTGCTGTAAACTGGCGCAAAAGGATCCACTGAGATCTAAAACATTATATGTGTGCACGAACACGCTATTATTTAATTCACTCATGACTGAGTTGAGGGTAGGTCACAGTACCTCTGACTAACCACCAGAGGGCAACCTTTGCAAGTGGGACACACCCCACTTTCTTGACGTCGTTGTTTTGTGGGTTCCCTGATGCCATCTCGTGGGTATTCTCTGTTAGGTCTGCTGCTTATCCTTCCTCTTGTTTATTCCATTGTGGTTATTTCAATTTTCCCTTTGGCTATTTTAATCCTGTTCACTATCTGGATTATTTTCGTTCCTTTTATTTTATTTTATTGTCTGCTATTATTTGGAATTCAGCATACTTATTTAAAATTTGGTTTAACGAGTTTGAATACAAATTTTAATTAAGTTTCCCCTTCCAACACTGGGAATTCACTTACTGGAAGCATGCCACCTAGTGGCCCTTCCCCAAATAAGTCAATTTCCTTCCTCTCTCTCCTTTTATTTTCAGTTTGGATTATTTTATTGCAATTTCTCCCTTCTCAGTTATTTTAGTAATTTTATTAGGGTTTCACCTGCATTCCTCTACTGTTTTTATTATTTGAGTTAAGCCTCTCTTGCTTTACACAAATATTTCAATTTAAATTAAGTTTCTCTGTGCCATCCATTGGCATTTGCTCATTTGTAGCACTCCCCCTAGTGGGCAGCCCCAGACAGAGAAGGCTTTCTCTCTTTTGTCTTGAGATTTCACTTTGAATTGTTATTTCTGCTTCATTGCTACTTTCTGTTTCTGATTTTCAGCTAGTTTATTCTGATTATTATCGTTATAAACTCCATTCTGACTGGACAGATCCAAGACTGGATGTAACTCACTTTATTTTGGGGTCACACAATCGTGTCTGTCTCGCCTGCAGCTGGTCCAAAATGCTGCGGCCAGATTTTTAACTGGGTTATGGCTTGTTTGCTTTGGCTTCCCATTGAGTATCGAATCCAGTTCAAGGTACTACTGTTTGTTTATAAGTCCTTGAATGGCCTTGCTCCAAATTACTTATTAGATCTTTTGTCTCACCATCAAACCAATAGGCCTTTAAGGTCATCGAACACTCTGTTGCTGTCAGTACCCAAATCACGCTTAAAGCTTAAGGGGGATTGTGCATTTTCGGTGGCAGCACCTCAGCTGTGGAATAACCTGCCTTTTAGCCTGAGATTAGCCACTTCTGTACTTGTTTTTAAATCTCAACTTAAGACACATCTTTTTAGAAAGGCTTATGGATAGGAGTAACTTCTGTACTGAGTGTGTTTTAATGTTGTTACTCTCTGTGATTGTTTTATCTTGTTGATTGCATTATTTTATTCTCTGTTCAGCACTTTGGTCGACTCTCTCGTATTAAATGTGCTATATAAATAAATTAAACTGAAACTTTCTCTTACCCTATATACTTGATTTATTAACGATTTAAATTTGGTTTAAGCAAGAATTTAAATTAAAATTAAGTTGCATTTGTTCAGCCATTTTGTGTTCTTGCGGATAGTACTCCCCCTAGTGCTCTGTAGTGAAGTGAATGTTGTTTTCAGGTTGAGTGCCAGTGAGTGGAGTCGCTTGGCCTGCCGGATCTAACGCTGGCTGTGTGTGAATCTCTGACATTTCTGTTCTCGTACCATTGGTGGTGACACACAGCTGACATCAGCAATTGGACACTTCAGGTGTAGGAGTCAATGAGTCCAGCTGTCCACAAGGCCAATTTTGGTTAAATTCCCTGATTAGGTTTCGCCCGATTCAGGCGAAACTCAATTTTGACTCTGCAGTTTGGCCGTTGACATGCCTCACTTGAGTGTTGTCCAATTGTGCTAAAAGTAATTGCTGTTTGAGTGGTCGCACCGTGGTACAAGGGGAACAGGGTGCCCGGGGACACTGCAGTCGAGTGATTGGAGCCGTCAGGGAGGTTAGCCCTGCCACTGAGTGCTCACCTGAGCAATCCCAATTCACTCCAAGCATAGTTAAATGGTATACTGCCCATAGAATAATAATCCATAGAATAATAGATTTTCTGTGATTATTTAAGTGTTTGGCTCATCCTTCTGTTCTTAAGCCATACCATCCCCCTAGGATTTATAACTCTACAGCACCCTCTTCTGGCCTGCCATAAACCTAGCAGGGATAACAAGCTTAAGCCTTTTCCTCCCCTCTCTCTTTCTGTTCCTATTTTATATCTATTTGTTTTTCTCTTTAATTTTTTGATATATTTGTTTGGTTTTTTGTTGCTTTTCTGTTGTGTTTGTTTCTTTCAGTTCATGTAAAGGCAAGAACCTATGAGAGCCATTAAGGAAACAACTATGTGCACATAATTACATATTACCGTAGCTCGTTAATTCTGCACGGACTTGCATTGGTCTCTTTGTGCTGTCTTTCTCTCGCCAACAGTGAGCCACTATGTCCCGATCATCCAGCCCTGGCACCCACTGGGATCATCTCGAGACCTGGCTGTGCGACATGACCAACACGTTCCTGCCCAATGCTGCTGGGGACCTACAGCAACTGAGCAGAGAACTGGATGACGGCTTGAACAGGCTGATGGCCCACGATCCGACCCAGAGCTACAACCACAAAGAATGGGCTAAGATTGTCGGTGGAGTTGCCCACAAGGCCTGTGAAAACCACCTGCAGGCGGCCCGAGCTGAAATCCTTTCTTTAGTACAACAAAGAGACTATTTAAAAGAGAGAACTTGATATTGCAGGCTATAAGAATATTTCAATTCTCTGTGAACAAAGTTACCAGGGAGCAGGAACACCCATCACACAGTTTCCCCTGGCCCGTGGGCCCAGGCCTCCCACTCAAGAGTCCCTAGTGCAAAATGGGGGTGAAATCCCACTGTTCAAGATGCCATCCTCCAGCATCCCAGAACCTTCGCCAGCGACAAAGGGGTGGGAGCCTTTCCAGAAAGTCTGTGCTACAAGTCAAAGCATGTGTCCTAAAGAAGTCAAGTCATCTTTATTTAGCAGCTTTACATTAATAATTGGCATATAATTTTTGCAGCTCCCAAAGAAAATGGTGTCATTGTCCAGCTTATTCTATATATATATATATATATATATCTCAATCATTGATTCATTCCGTTGCAAATATCATTAGCTATTAGTCTAGTTAATTTAGGTATAGTACCACTGCAGAAAACAGTGACGTAATCGTCCGGCTCAGCTCAATTCACATACATTGGCGCCACATGCAGGCACATCAAAAACACTGCTGAAGAACTTGGCGAGCTAGCCAGAAACATTCCCACATTCACCCCAAACCGTGTATGCCTACTTGCAGGACATAGACTTTCTTTTACAAAATGTGGCCAACGTGATTGCATTGTGTCTGCTCAAAATCGGACCAAGGGCTCATCGCTGCTATGGACCTTAAACAGGGCCGACTTGAAACTCCACAGGCTTACTACAACAGACTACGATGGGCCTACTTTGGAGCACGCAATGAGCCAGGCATGGAGGATGATTTCAACTTCAGAACTCTGTTCCTCCGAAACCTGCATCCTACAGTGAGTCATCACCTAGGAGTCCTGGCCTGTCCGTGCAGCATGTCTACCTATCAGCTGCGAAACTTGGTCCATGAGGCCTATGTCATGCAAAAGACTGTTTCTGAAAAGACTGTGAAAAAAACAACCATCTACCTTGTCTCTGCTCACTGTCCAGAACTGGCCCTAGAGGGTGCACAGCCACCCCACAGTGACAAAGCATATAACAGGATGTCAAGGCCGTTGGTCCCAAACAAGCCTAAATCTGAGCCCTCTCAAGAGCAGAACGGGGCAGCAACGTCTGAGTCTGCAGAGATCATGAGGGTTCTCAAGGAACTGATTCAGAAGAAACCCCACAAGGGAGACAAGACAGAGAAGCCAGGCCCTTATGACTAGGAGTAAGGCTTGTCCCCAACATCAGCTCTGACAGCCCTCCGACAGAACTTAACACCTGTATCCCTGCTGACCAGCCGCTGACCACAGAAACGGCTCACACATCACCAAATGACAGCGTTTCCCAATCACCTCAGTTGATGGTTGCACACGACGAGAAGATTTTATCACGCTGTCAACAAAGATTCCAAGGTACCAGAAAGTGCTGTTTTGGTTGTCCGCCTCCCTAACGAACTGCAAGAGACCGGCCCCAACTGCCTATCGGTCAGCACACAAACCCCTGTACCAAGACTCCTAGGGAATCTGATCGAAAAGGGGGTGGCTCAAACTCTACCTTGCCATCACGGTGGAAAATATGAAAATTGAAGCCCTGGTAGACACCGGAGCAGATCTCACTTTGATGTCATCAGACCTCTTTGAAAGACTCAGAGCTGAAGCTAAGAGACAGAAGTGACCTGTTAAATCACAAAAATGTGCAGTCGTACAGCCAAGATGAGGTCCAACTTGAACAGATAGCTCCTATTCACCTGACAATTGGTCCAATGAGCCTGATACACCCTCTGTACAAATCACAAATAGACACATTTCCCCTTCTCATTGGCAAAGATCTGCTAGATCGCTTTGAGCCCTTGTTGGACTTCAAACAGCTGAAAATTTGGGCTCGAGTGCGAAAACCTCTGTATCTCCATTCACCCAGATCACTTGAGCCAGACTGTTAGGTCACCGAGGTCACAGGAAAACTCGCAGCTAGCCGTGGGAACATTGTCTCAGCACCAGAGCAAACTTCAAATCCGCTACTCTGCACTCTTCAAATTACCAGAGACTCTGATTCATACCACCCCAAGGTCATGGCAGACCTGCAACTGAATGATGTAACGACAACAGACATTGTTCTCGCATTGTGGGCTGACAACTCAGCCATCAGTCACACACTGTTCAATGCTCTCATTGAAGACACACCTGACCTTCCGTCTGCCAACAAGCGCACCCGCTTCCCTTTGGATCCTCGTCTGTCAACCTTGACAACTGCCAAGGGCATCTGTGCTTTGAACTTTAAATGGTACAACCTGTGTTTAACTCATTACTTCCTGGTCCTTTGGGACCTGCCACATGATGTCTACATTGAAGCAGATGCTTTGATTCGCCTCAAGGCTCATATAGACTTTATTAATGGGGTGGTGGTGGCCCCAATGACTTCATAGCCCCCTGTTGTTCCTGTCGACACTGAGAACCTCCTGTCAGGCCAGACCATTCCAGAGGTCTGCACCCTGGTCAGCTTACACCAAAGGGGATGCTGTTCAGCTCAACATGCGATGTGGTCAAATCCTAAACCACACACTGGGTTTCTTTCAACAATCACTTGAAAGTGTGGAACTTGGACTCACTCTGGAAGCCACTCCCCTCACAGAAGTGTCATCCCACGTAGTCTACATCCTGTTCGACAGCTGTATGGCAACAGACCTCAGAATTCCCAAGGCCTACCGCCTGGTATGGCTACTGAGTCACAATTTCCATGACTTTGAACTCACATTACTAATCATTGGCTCAATCTCATCTGCAATGATAACAGAAGGGAGCTCGGACAACAGTGTTCACAGCACCCCTCAAGATCATCTCCATAACGTCTGTCATGCCAATAGCCACAGAACATGTATGCAGAACGGAGCTGACAGAGGACCAACACCTTACAGAGTACACAATCTCTAACCAACCTGCTTGTGAGATTGATGAAATTGCTTCACCATTGACTGCTGATTTGACAGATGACACAACAATGGAGGAGCCATTTCCAGGATTTGAGACTCAGGTCCAACAAATTCTGAAAGATACAGATGCCTTAAAGAACAATGCAGACCGTCAAAAACTCAGACAGGTCCTGAACAAGTTCAAAGCATCATTTGCGAAAGACTCTTTAGACTGTGGGCTCACTAACCTCCACACGGTGCGTATTCCAAAACACCTAAATGCTCCTCCCACTTTTGTCAAGCAATACAAGATTCCCATCGCCTCACACAAACCAGTGCAGGAAATCGTCTCCATGCTTGACAAAGGTGTCATCCGTCAATGCAACAGCACCTATTTTGCCCCCATATGGCCCGTTCTCAAGCCAAACGGCAAGTGGCAACCTACAATCGACTACAGGAAGTTGAACCAGCAAGTGCCACTGTCATGATGGCCCATGGCTCAGCTGGAGTAGGAACTACCTAGAATCAAAGGGGGCACAATGTTTTCTATACTCGACGTGGCCTCGGGATTCTGGACCATACCCATGCATCCAGGGGATCAACACAAGCTGGCCTTCACTTTCGGCAACCGACAGTACACTTTCACAAGGTGCCCGTTTGGCTATGCCAACTCACCAGTTGTCCAGACGCCAGAATTAAAGAGAATTTAATTTATGTGCATGAATTTATGAACTGTGGCAGACCACCTGAAAGAGATCATGTTCTAAACCAGTTAGCTGCTGCTGGTGCCAAGATTGCCCTCCACAAAGGAAAATGGTGCCGAACCAAGGTAAATTATGTAGGTCTACTCATCAGATCCCATGAATGAACTGAAATGACATTTGTGTACAGCCCCATGTCTAGCTTATCCTGATCCATAGGAGGAGTTCTACTTGGACGCTGGATTCTCCAACGACTGTCTTAGTGCTGGTCTTTACCAACGATACGACCAGGACAAAAGAGTGGTTGCATATTTTATTACATTTATGCGCACTTTAATCACCAGAGTGTAAATACTCAGACTGTGAGAAGGCTTTGCTCTGCACTGTGTGGGCCATCCAAAGATTCTCAAACTACATCGGAGCACAATAGGTTATTATAGAGACTTGTCACCAGCCTGTCACGTTCCTCAACAGCCAACGCATCCGAAATGGTGTGGTCACCATTTTACACATAGCCACGTGGTTGATGGCCCTCAGGGACACAGCGTTGAGGCACGATATGCTCAATCGCAAGCCTTGCATGTGGACGAAAACATCCTGTGGTATGTCCCTGACGTCCTCACAGCCCCAAGGCTTTTGGTGCCACAGTGTCAAAAGGGGGTCATGTTAATGTATGACGCACCATTTGACGGACACCATGTTACCAGATCCACTTATGAGACTTTGAAACAAGTGGCATACTGGCCCAGCATGCAGCAAGATGTGGCAGAGTATGTCAGAGGGTGTCTGGTTTGCTGCCAATTCCAACCAGCAAACCCAAACCACAGAGCTCCACTGCAACGCAGAGGAGTCACATTTCCATAGTAGTCGGACCTCCAAATAGACTGGGTGGGACAATAGGTAACAAGTATGTCTTCATGGTTGTGTGCCAATTCACCAAGTGGGTAGAGTGTCTTCCAGCACCTAACGACACTGCCCAGACCATGGCATATCTCCTGATGAACCACATTTTCTCCAGGTCCGGACTGCCACTGAGAGTCAACTCTGACAGAGGCACTCACTTTACAGCTGATATCATGCAGCAGATTTGGAAACTCCTGGGTGTACAAGCTCTACTGCACATCATCCACCACCCTATCTCATCGGGCCAAGTGGAATGAACGAATCAAACTGTGGTCAGCATGCTGAGGAAATATGTGTCGGCTAACCAGAAAGACTGGGATGTGAAACTTCCTCTGGTACTTATGGCCATCAGAGCCACCCTGCAGGAGTCAACACATGTGTCTCCCTTTGAACTAATGACAGGCCGGCAGATGACACTGGACAACTGAAACCCACCTGCTGCCTGACTATCATAATCCACTTGCCAGAGGAACGTCCAACAACGTCCCAAACATGAACTTCGTCGGCCAAAAGGGGGACTCTAGTGTCTGGACTGGATCACTGATGATCAATTCATTATTAGGTTTTAGGAAAAGCTTTAAACCTTCTGACTTAACATAGGTAAATCTTAGCAGGCTCCGGCCTGTCCTGACCTGACAGTTTTATCGACTACATGCCGATGTAAAACAATTCTTTCCCCCACACAACAACGACGCTTGTGGGACAGGGAGACCATGCACATACATGGAGACATTCATCAAAATATGAATATTCCCAAGTGTTTTTCCTGTGTTTTTCTTTTTGAATGCATGTCTCTATATTACCCCCACTTAGTTACATCTTGTAGTTATGTTAGTTTCACTGTAAAATGCTCATATTCAAATGTAAGAAAGCATATGTCCACCGCCCCCTTAGAGAGTCCTAAACTCATGATTCTTTGAATCAAAACATTACTCTGTGAATTTCATAACTAGATATTGGTGTTATATCATGATAATATGCATTGTTCTACTTTTAAGGTCCTTTGGGAGGAAATAAGGACTCAGTCAGACATCTCAGTAGATTATGCAAATTAGGCCATAAAAAGAGACCAAGAAAACCACAGCACAAAGTACTAATGCAAGTATCCAAATTATTTTTCGATGCGCTTTAACTTGATTGTTTGAAGTGATTTCGTTGCGGGTTCTCAAAAGGTTTAACTGTTTGTAATCTTGCTTTCTTTGATCAACCTCTTTCCTTTCTTTACTTCAGTTATGTTATAATATGCTCTGCTTAGATTTAGTTGTATGTATTTGTGTATATATCATATATTCTTATATTAAACACTTTGTATTCATGAAGTTCATTGTCTCTGATTGTAACTCATACATGAACCAAGTCCCTTTAACATTTGATTTCGCTAGCTATATGCTTTTTAAGTACTAGAATAAATTTCCTTTTCGTGGCCATAGAAGAAAACTTCCTTTCTAAAATTGATAAGAAAATTGGACTGATAGTTTTTGCTGGACAAAACAAACCAGTCTTTCTAAATTAATTCTAAACCTAGGAATAATTTTAGACCATATATATTCATAATTAATTATAATTCATTGTAATTGATTATCCATATATACCCAATTCCCTTCGTGGTTGGTTCATATTCATAATTAGTCATAACCTGTTGTGCTGCAGTTGTGAATATATTTCATCCATTTGAGCAATTTACTACACTTGCTTTACATGATCACCCTTTTATTCATGCAAATGCTTTTAATGTAATGCCAGCTAAGAACGCTTGGAAGACGAAAAAAAAATGATGCTGCGTTAATTGCCTTTAATATTTTTAACTCTTTATATACATATTGAAGTCATAAAACTGGCAAAACCATGCCACATAGTTTTACAAAAGAGTAAAGTTTTGCAAACAAAAATAAAGTTTCACAAAAATTAAGATCTAAATAATTGCAAAAATCAATTACAGCTGTAATGGGATCACTGACAATAGGATCAAAGTTCATAATCTTCTATCTCTGCAACAGATATTTTCTATGGTCACACCTATTAATTCATTGGCAATGCTCCTTTTATTCTGCGTTTCAGTCAAGTGTGCCGAGCCTATACGTTTTCACTTTGTGCTTCTATTTTCTGTGCGTTTCATGGCACTGTTTTGACGTGAGGTGCAGTCAAGAAACTCATATGCCTCAAAGCGATGCTAGAGACGCAGATCACAACTAATCCATGTCTGAGAAGTATGTGGTTGGATCGTTTCCTTGTACTTAAACTTTTACTAGCATTAAAAGGTTTATGGTTTCGTTTTGTTAATTAAATCTGTATTATCAGCATTTGCTTAAGTTAGAGATAATGTGTGTTTACTTCCTGTAGACTATTTGCTAACGTGAATTGTCTGAAAATAGTCAGCACCTGCTGTTTATTTCTCAGTGTGCACACTTTATAGCATTCAAATGTTTATGGTTTCATTTTAACTAAATGTGTATTACCAGTGTTTGCTTGGGTTACAGATCATGTTAAAGTGGTGTTTATTACTATCCGTAGACTACTTGTTAACGTGAATTGTCTGAAATGTATGATTCATTTTAAATTGTTAAATTCGATCAATAAATTCAATTTAAAAAGACACTAAAGGGCTGTTACTATGGTGTCCGAGAGAGCTCAACGTGCTGCAATTGAAGAAAACGCCAGCAAATAAAGAAAATATCTTTATCAGTTTCACAGCACATGCTACAAAAGTTCACAACACAACCTAATAAACACGTTGAAATAGCACAGACCAGGCCCAGTTAGGTCAGTATTAATTATAAATTTTCACAACTAATAAGTGACAAACCTGGCTGAGATTGCTTATTGTTCAGTGTTTACTCTTCAGTGCTGTGGCAATGGCCTGAAATGTGAGGAGGGATGGGGAGGGAGGGGTTGTTGTTTATTTTAACATCCGGGTCTTATGTGCATTGTGAGTAGGGCTTTTAGATCATGATTTTGCATTTGCTTGTGTTGTGATTTTTTTGCAGCACGTGTGTTGTGAAACTGATGAAGATGCTTTCTTTATTTGCTGTTTTTTCTATTTGCATGCGTTTTCCTCAGTTGCAGCGCATTGAGCTTTCTGGGCCACGATACTGTTACCAAAATTAAATCATTTACACCGCATAAAAACTGTACTAAATAATGCTATGAGATCGTTTTAAATGTTTTTTGAAAATACAAATAAATGAAACTAAACCGCCATTAGGTGGTGGTAATTGACTGTCTTAATGTGCAAGTCATTAAGCCATTCATTCAAACGGCTGATTCATTCAAGAATAAGGCAGTTGTTTGTGAATGGGTCATTGAATCATTGAATCAACAGAGTCATTCAAAATGATGAATTGTACACAGCCAAGTGTTGCTGTGAGATATGCCATAATTCTGCTGTGATCTTTGTTTGAAACTATTTTCGCTGCTTAACAAAAGTCAATATTACATATAAAAAGTGACTTAATATTATCTAGCCTACTTATTGAACTGTTGTATTAAATCAGTGTCACATTTTAAATCGTGACGTATTCAGGAAGTCATGTGATGGTGCTTAACTGTATCGTATGTAATAAATATTAAAACGTAACATTTTGATTTTTACTGTAGTGTTAACAGAGTTTCTTTGTTTGTGCCACGCTCATTTGTTTTGATTTCTCTTTGAGGCTGCGCAATTCTCAACAGCACAAACTTTTTACCATTAGTACATAATGTAATAAATTATACATTACATAGTGTTATAAATCACTATTGATCAATACTTACACTAAAAGCATTAAAGTCATTCCTGAGTTTTAGTGATTCCCTACTTATTTTGATATTGATGTTTTAATCAATTGACATTTAAATTTTCACTTGCCCCTTCAAAAAGAAACCATCATTAATGTCGAGCCCTGTGCATGTATGTGTATATATGCAGTGTTTCCCATACATTGATTTATTTGTAAATAAACAGTATCCACGTTGGCCGCCACAGATAGCCACCGCCCCCTACTGTCAGCTCCTGCATCAGAAACCCCGTTTCCAAGCACCTGTCACTGTTACTGACCGCTTGGGCTTATAAACATAGTTTGTTACTCAGATGCAGACAGTACATTCACGGCTCGTTTATAAACCCATGGATAGCGCGTTTGCCAAAGAAAAGCGCTTGCTGTTGCTAAGCAATCATGAACTGTGTTCTACACATGAAGATGCTCTTTAGTGTAGATGTATGGTGATTTTGTCAGACGATGTCTCTGTTATAATGTTTAAGGAGTATAGTGAGAGTGACTCCTGGATAACATGTAGGAATAATGGGTTGTTTTATGTCTGACATCAGAAACATAAAATATACAAATAATGGCAACAGCTTTTTTGGGGGCATTCAATTGTATTACAGTATGTGCCAGGTTAGAGAATAGAGGCAAAGCAAAACAGATCTGAAGTGCCAAAACTAGTTTGAACGCAAACTCAATGCAGTGACGTAATAAATATGCTACTTAGTATGTGGTGTCATCTGCTACCACAAATCTCACAAAATCCTGTGGGAAACACTGTGATATACACCAATCGGCCATTACATTATTGCCACCTTCCTAATGTTGTGTTGGGCCCCTTTTTGCTGCCAAAATAGCCCTGACCCGTCGAGGCATGGACTCCACTAGACTCCTGAAGGTTTGCTGTAGTATCTGGCACCAAGTTGTTGGCAGCAGATCCTTGTACACAGATCACAACCCTGTAAGTTGTGAAGTGGGGCCTCCATGGATCGGACTTCTTTGATATGTACATCCCACAGATGCTTGATTGGATTGAGATCTTGGCAATTTGGAGGTCAAGTCAACACCTCAAACTCATTACTGTGCTCCTCAAACTATTCCTGAACCATTCTTGCCTTGTGACAGGATGTATTGTCCTTCTGAAAGAGACCTGAACAGGGTATACGTTTCCATGAAAGGGTGTTAATGATTTGGAACAATGCTTAGGTAGGTGGTACGTGTCAAAATAACATGCACGCGGATGGCAGAATCCAAGGTTTACTAGCAGAACAATACCCAAAGCATTACAGTGCCTCCACTGGCTTGCCTTTTTGCCATAGTGCATCCTGGTGCACACACACTCGGCCATCCACGTGATGTAAAAGAAAACGGGATTCATCAGACCAGGCCACCTTCTTCTATTGCTCCGTGGTCCAGTTTTGATGCTCACGTGCCTACTGTTTGGTGCTTTCGGCATGGGCAACCCTGCCTTTTCTGCGGCTATGCAGCCACATACACAAAAGACTGTGATGCTCTGTATATTGCTCGTCTTTTGGATCGGACCACAGCGGCCAGCCTTCACTCCCAACGTGCATCGATTACAGTGGTGTATAAAGTACTTGAAAGCCATACTTAAGTAAAAGTATAGATATCTTACAAGAAAATCGCTTTGGTAAAAGTTGAAGTCACTGTTCAGAATATTACTTGAGTAAAAGTTTTAAAGTATGTGGTAATTATTGTACTTGAGTATGAAAATGATTTTTTTTGTATTTAAAGTACAAGTAAATGAAAAATACAAAAGTAGCAAATAAATATTAAAATTTGTGCTATAAAAAAATATGCTATATATTCCATTCTGTTTTCTTTGAAGAAAAAAATAACATCACAAGTTAAGGAAACTAATTAATGCGGTTTCAAATTTGAAAAATATGAACTGTTTAATTTCAAGGAAAATTGTTCATCAATGTTAGTCACAATTAAACAATGAATTATTTAAATAACTTTAAAAAAAAAACTTCCAAAAATCTCTACTTAATGTAAAGCACACTGAACTGATGTTGAACATCTTTGACTGCTGAATCTGCACCATGTGGATGTTTGCATATCTGCAATCTGATTGTTTTCTCTGAACAAGAACAGAACAAAAATCTTAAAAGTAGATTAAGAAAACATCTCTTCACAACTTAAAGAATATAAATAATAATAATAATAAAAAAATATATATGTATTTCCTCCCATTCCTTAATTTATCTGTCCCACCCTCCTTTCCTACAGTAAAACACAGTCAGTACTTGAAATTGAAAAATTTGCTGTTCATCTTCAGCAGAAGTTGGTTTTCAAAATTGCAAGAATTCAGTTTTGCTCTTCTTGGGCTGAAGACTAGTCCTGCAATGCTAAATAGCCTTTCACAAGCTGCGGAGGCAGGTAGAGGGGTGTTCTTGCGCACAGTTGGGAAGGATTTCAACAAGTCCTGCTGAACAGGCCAGGTATCCATCCATTTGTTTGGAGCGGTCTTGTGCTTGCGACGACTGCAGGGCAGAGGAGAAGTCATCTTCATCAGACGAACCTTGCATTGGATCGCTGCAGGGAGGAGTGCTGCAGTTTCCATGTGCTGCTTGTAGTCCATTCCTGAAATAGTGAGGATTAAAATATAAATTCCTGGATTAATACAACTTTCTAATATGTCATGAGTTCAACCTAAGCTTTTTATTTTATTTTATTTTTTAAACAAACTAGTTTGTTTTAATTTGAGGTCTAAAAAAAAAGTGTCATGTAGAAGTGTTAATTGTTTTGTGATTTTTTTTTTCTTTTTTTTTTCAAAATTACAGTTTCAAAATGTACACCTATACATGATTCTTTTCACAATTCTCATGCTGTTTTACCTATTCTGATTGTAGCATCATCCTTTGTCCAATTTTTTTTAAATTTTAAAACAATCAGGCTGATTGGGTTAGAATGGCAGACTTGACATGTTAAAGGGAGGGTGAGGCTTGAAATCATTGTTCTTCCATTGTTAACCATGGTGACCTGCAAAGAAACACATACAGCCATCATTGCGTTGCATAAAAATGGCTTCACAGGCAAGGATATTGTGGCTACTAAGATTGCACCTAAATCAACAATTTATAGGATCATCAGCAACTTCAAGGAAAGGGGTTCAATTCTTGTAAAGAAGGCTTCAGGGCGTCCAAGAAAGTCCAGCAAGTGCCAGGACCGTCTCCTAAAGAGAATTCAGCTGCGGGATCGGAGTGCCACCAGTGCAGAGCTTGCTCAGGAATGGCAGCAGGCAAGTGTGAGCGCATCTGCAGGCACAGTGAGGCGAAGACTTTTGGAAGATGGCCTGGTGTCAAGAAGGGCAGCAAAGAAGCCACTTCTCTCCAAAAAAAATATCAGGGACAGATTGATCTTCTGCTGAAAGTATCGTGAATGGACTGCTGAGGACTGGGGCAAAGTCATATTCTCCAATGAAGCCCCTTTGCGATTGTTTGGGGCATCTGGAAAAAGGCTTGTCAGAAGAAAAGGTGAGCGCTACCATCAGTCCTGCATCATGCCAACAGTAAAGCATCCTGAGACCATTCATGTGTGGGGTTGGTTCTCATCCAAGGGAGTGGGCTCACTCACAATTCTGCCCAAAAACACAGCCATGAATAAAGAATGGTACCAAAACACCCTCCAACAGCAACTTCTTCCAACAATCCAACAACAGTTTGGTGAAGAACAATGCATTTTCCAGCACGATGGAGCACCGTGCCATAAGGCAAAAATGATAACTAAGTGGCTCGGGGACCAGAACGTTGAAATTTTGGGTCCATGGCCTGGAAACTCCCCAGATCTTAATCCCATTGAGAACTTGTGGTCAATCCTCAAGAGGCGGGTAGACAAACAAAAACCCACAAATTCTGACAAACTCCAAGAAGTGATTATGAAAGAATGGGTTGCTATCAGTCAGGATTTGGCCAGAAGTTGATTGAGAGCATGCCCAGTCGAACTGCAGAGGTCCTGAAAAAGAACGGCCAACACTGCAAATACTGACTCTTTGCATAAATGTCATGTAATTGTCGATAAAAGCCTTTGAAACGTATGAAGTGCTTGTAATTATATTTCAGTACATGTAATTCTCAAAACTTTTGGCCACAACTGTACATCAACAAACTCCACTTCTTCACCCGTCTCCATCTTCTTCACCCTCTTCTGGTTGAGATGCATCCCCATCGCTTTTGACTACATTGTTGTTCTCATCTTTATCAAAAACCTGGAAAGCTTTTATAAAGTTAGAGCCATTATCGGTGGTTGTTCTTAGAATCTTCCCTCGAATTTCAAACTCGGAATGGATATCATTCAGGGCACTTGCCAACACATCGAATGTGTGTGAGCCTCTTAACTGTTTACAGGTTAGGGCTGCTGAGCATCTGGTGAGACTGTCGGGGTCGATCCAGTGTGCAGTAACACCTCCACCTTCTGACAGATCAGTAGTCAGTGGTGGTCAAATGTCCTTCTTTAAAATGTAACATTGAAATGTTCTTTAACTTTTCAAAATAAGACAAAACATAAAAGCTCCTGGTAACAGGTGCATAGTTAACGAAGGACATCAAAACACAACAGTTTATATGATTTAAATGGTTTTCTTCCAAACTAACTTTATAACATCAGTCGAGTGTTTGAAAAATCTTCTGTGATCTATAATGTAGCTTCTTGTAACTGAATGAGGCAGACATTATATACTTTTATACTATACTGTGATAAAGGCTATGTCGATTAGCATTTTATTATACACATTATGTAAAAACCTGAGATTACTTGAAGAACAGTATGAATGAAACAGACATTACATTGTAAAAATTCAATACATTTTACTCTTTATAGACCTTTAAAGTAAACATGAGAAAGGCATTCTTATTTGGGTCAAGCACCGAAGGAGCATAGGCACCTACTGAATTCTTTAGTTTTATTATTTTATTAGTGTTGGGGATTGCCCCACTGAATGCCAGTTTTTAAATGGTCTTAACCACTTCAGCACTCCGATCAGGGAGTTGGAGTCTTCATGTTTTCCACCTTTTATTTGTGTGCAGCGTTTCAGCATATACACATACTGATTATGCATTGGAGGTAGTTTCTGCAATAAATAAATAAACGGCAGTAAATAACTAAATGTCAAACATAAATATCTACATATACTATTGTATAAAACAGCAAACTATAAATTAATAATGTAAAACTGCGATTAGCAAAATAAGAACAAGGAAGTAAACGGAATATACAAGAGCATATAAACAACTTGAGGTACATTTTTTAGCGTCCTCATTATGGTATTAAAGTGTAACAAATATATATTATACAAAATCATAATCAATAACTTTTGTCCTGCACTCAGAGACGCTGCACAGGTGGAAAATGCTTTCATATT
This sequence comes from Opsariichthys bidens, assembly GCA_037194245.1. Classification (NCBI taxonomy): domain Eukaryota; kingdom Metazoa; phylum Chordata; class Actinopteri; order Cypriniformes; family Xenocyprididae; genus Opsariichthys; species Opsariichthys bidens. The sequence goes on from CM074297.1 coordinate 906,980, forward strand.
CTGATAGCTCCATATGCGTAACAGAGTTACGTTAGTTCGTCTTCTTCCTCATTACTGTTTTTTATTATTATTATTATTATTATTATTATTATTACTATTAGGGGCTAAGCACCGAAGGTGCCATTGTATCTTTTGATGTTCTTTTGTTATTATTAGTGACCAAGCACTGAAGGTGTATAGGCACCTATTATATCTTTTTACATTCTTTATTATTATTATTATTATTATTGTTATTATTAGTGGCCAAGCACCGAAGGTGTGTATCCATTATTTTTTACAGGTTCAAGCTCGTAGTGGTGAAACCCTATTGTAATTGTATTGATTTTCCTTAGGGGTTCAAGCACGAACTGGCTAACAAGCAAAAGGGTAATCCAAAAGGAAAAAATCCAGAGAAACGGGCAACAAGTCAAACACGTAGACGAATAAAGGCAGTGGGAACGCTCGGTAATGCAGTGAGATAGGAATACTTTGCAAAGCCTGTTTGGTCAGGCCATGCTTAAAATAGAAGCAGACGGAGGAGGGGTACCTGGTTTTATGCCAACTTGAAGGAGGGATACTCCCCATCCCCCCTCCCTCCCCTTGGCAGAGGTGGACTACTGAGAGTGAGGAGGCTCTGAGGGACTGCTTAAACACCACTGTGTGGACTGAGCTCTGTGACTCGCATGGGGAGGACATCAATGCAATCACGGACACTATAACAGACTATATTAACTTTTGGTTGAAAACACTGTGCCCAAAAAAACGGTATGGTGTTTCGCAAACAATAAGCCGCAGATTATCTCTGACATGAAAGCTCTACTGAAGGAGAAGAAGAGAGCTTTCAGGTCAGGGGACAGAAAGGAGCTCAGGGCTGTACAGAATGAGCTGAGACAGAAGATCAGGGAGGGCAAGGCCATCTACAAGAGGAAGATAGAAGAGCAGCAGCAGTACATCAAAGGAGTGTGGAGGATCCTAAAGACCATCTCAGGCTTCAAAGCACCCCACTCCCAGGCTGAGGGCGACCTGCAATGGGTTAAGGACTTGAACCATTATTTCAACTGGTTTGACCAGTCACCCCCTGTTCCCCCCTCGCAGCTGCTCCACACCTCGTCACCTGAACAATGCCACACTCCCCCAGCCCTTCACACCTCTGGCCCTACACATCTCACCACCTCCTCACTGTCCCACGGACTCACACACTCCCTCAGCCCAGGTGAGGAAAGAGCTGAGAAGGATCAAAGCATGAAAGGCAGCTGGACCAGCTTAGACGGCATCAGCTCCAGGTTGCTGAAATCCTGTGTAGATGAATTGTGTGGGATCAATAAGCATGTCTTCAACCTGAGCCTCAAGCTGAGGGTGGTATCACAGTTATGGAAGACCTCCTGTGTAGTACCAGTGCCCAAGACACCACACGCTAGGGACCTCAGCAGCTTCAGGCCAGTGGCTCTCACGTCACTTCTGATGAAGACACTGGAGAGACTGGTCCTGGGCCACCTCCGCTCTGAGGTGAGCACAGCGATGGACCCGCTGCAGTTTGCCTATTGACCTGGGATCGGAGTGGAGGATGCCTCCACACCATGTTCTAACTCACCCAGAGAAGCCCGGCAGCACTGAGGAAATTCTATTCTTCGAGTTAAATGCACTTTTCCAGTGCATTTAACAACATTCAGCCGGTGCTTTTGAGGGACAAGCTTGAGTGGGCTGGAATGGACTTACATCTAGCTGAGTCGATCCTGGACTACCTGACAAACAGGTCCCAGTTTGTGAGAGCCCAGGACTGTGTGTCTGATCCCCTGAGCTCTAGTGTGGCTGTGACCTAGGGCACGGTGCTCGTGCCATTCCTCTTCACCCTCTATACTGCAAATTTCAGACACAACACTGATGGCTGTGTCCTGCTCAAGTTCTCTGACTCTGTGTCGTCGTCGCTGATCAAGCCAACAACAGCAGAGTATAGAGGACTGACGCAGGACTTTGTAGACTGATGTCGGCCAAACCACCTCCTTATCAACACAGGGAAGACCAAGGAGATGGTGGTGGATTTCTGCAGACACCAGTCTGCTCCGTCACCACTGAACATCCAGGGAATAGACATTAAGAGAGTGGACTCTTAGTACCTGGATGTTCACCTGAACCATAAACTGGACTGGACTGGACTTTCAACACGGACGCGTTGTACAGGAAGGGTCAGAGCAGGCTCTACCTCTTGAGGAGACTGAGGTCTTTTGGAATACAGGGTGTGCTCCTGAAGACTTTCTATGACTCTGTGGTTGCATCAGCCATCCTGTACGGTGTGGTCCACTGGAGCAGCAGCATCATTGAGAGGGAGAAGAGGAAGCTGGACATGGTCATCAGGAAGTCTATCTCTGTCCTAGGCTGTCCTTAGGACTCAGTGAGGGAGGTGGGTGACAGAAGGGTTCCGACAAAACTGTCATCTATGCTGGACCATTAGTCACACCCCCTGCAGGACACACCGTCAACTCTGAAGAGCAGCTTCAGTGACTGACTGCTTCACCCTCGGTGTGTGAAGGAGAGATTCCGCAGGTCTTTTCTTCCTGATGCAGTCAGACTTCACAATGAACTCTGCTAATATACAACTCTTTTTACTGTGTAATATTCATACAAGTAATGTGCTATTTCACTCACTGTGTAATTTTTGAAACGTACAATACCATTAGCATAATTTTTTAAACCCACTTATGTAAAGTCGACTTTAACTTTTTTTTGTTTTTCTGTTTTTTTTTTTTTTTTAATCTTAGTGTGTATGATACTGCTATGCTGTACCCTTGCTGTTGCTAAATGCAATTTCCCCACTGCAGGACTAAAAGGCTTAATTTACTTACTTACCAGTCAATATTCGGGTGAGGGCTCCCTCTGCAGGCACTGTTGTGACATGTTGGATGTGTTCAGATTCAGACTTGGAGTAAATTAAGAGGTCACCAATGTATGCTGCTACATACTGGTTCAGAAGATCTTGGAAGATTTCCTTGATTGGAAGACTGCAAGACTGCTGGGGCATTAGCAAGTTAATATGGCATGACCTAATACTCATAGTACTCCCTAATAGTGAGAAAGGCAGTTTTCCATTCATCGCCTTCACAAATCTGGATCAGGTTGTATGCACTTCTTGGGTCGATTTTTTTTTTTTGTAGATCCTGGCCTTATGTAGTTCCAGTGCCGAAGGCGCCAGTGTAAGGGGGTAGCGGAACTGGACTGTTACATTATTTAAACCTTGATAGTTTACGCACGGCCACAAGCCTCCATATTTCTTTTCCACAAAGAAAAATCCTGCGAGAGGTGGAGGTGTGAATAAATACAGATTAATAGCCTCTTCAATCTACTCTTCCATAGCTTGAGTCCAGGGCCGGCGCTACCTTTAGGCGGAGCAAGCAGTGGCCTAGGGCCTCGGTCATGGAGGAGGGACCTCCATTACCTTAACAAAGAGGAATCAAAATACTAGGCTCTTTTTCTATTGGATATAGATGAATTGACAGTGACTCTTACCTGTAATGAAATCAACTATTGTCACCGTATCAAAGTGTGTCCCACCTTCTGAATAAAAAAGATATGAAAAGGCAACTTTTCTGCAGCTGACTGACTTTTGAATTGAATTATGATGGCGACAAAATAAACATCCTTTGCGGGTGTAAAGCAAAAACCGGCACGCAAAGTGAAGTGCAGTTCGTAATGTAGGTGTGCAAGTTGTCATTATCTCTTTTGAACTGATTGTAATGTATTCTAAAAATAAACGTGTTCTGACGATCGCCATCATTTCTGGGGAGATCATTTGCCGGTTTATAAGTTTAAAAGAGCGCGAGACTGCGTCCAGACTGTTAGACACTGAATTTGTGTGTAATGAATGACATCGTGTTGAGAACCGACTAGCAAGATACTGAAGTAAAAGCAAAGTTCGTATTCAAAGTCAAAGAGCAAGAATATTTCAGCATATAATATTTCAGCAATAATTTTTTTAATGTTTCAAAAAAGTACCTTTATATCTTTTAAATGCTGCTGTTTACATTACTGCTCTAACATGATACTTAATTTCAGTTTTCAAAACAAACATTGTTATATTTAATGAAATATATTTGAAATATATGTACAATTTTATAAAGTTAAGTATTTCTGCTTAGTTTGTGTCTTTCACTTTCACTAGCAGTTGATTTGTGTAGGCTTAAACACTCTTTATTAAAAATTAAGGTTCTTTATTGGCATCTATGGTTACATGAAGAACCTTTAAAATCCATGGAACCTTTAACAGGTTCTTTACTGTGGAAAAAAAGTTTCTTTAGATTGTTTTAGAATGTTCTTCACATTAAGAAAAACAAAATGGGTTCCATTAAGAACTGATCACTGAAAGATTCTATGGAGAACCAAAAGGGGGTTCTTTTATGGCATCACTGTAAAAACTCCCTTTTGGAACCTTTATTTTTAAGAGTGTATAGTACATATTTAAGATATTTATGCCACTGCAATAAATCAATAGGAGGGAGAAATTCTGTCCAAAAAATCAAGGAATGATGTTCATTTCCTGAATTTTACTGTAGCCCTGTAGAGTGTGTTGGAATACTGTAAATTAATTACTGAACAAATTACTACAAAAAACAAAACAAACAAACATGATACACAAAAAAAAACACATGATAGCATCCTCAACATACAAATAAGAGATTACCTTAGTTAATAAGGAGATATAAAAAATAAAAATTTTAAATTACAAATTTTAATAACAGATGTTATAAAGGTAAGAAATAATATTTGTTTTCAGTGTTTTATTAGGAAGGGTGTGGAGTGGGTGCCTCTAACATAAATTTTGCCTAGGGCCTCCAAATGTCTAGAACCGGCCCTGCTTGAGTCTCATTGCTTGACAGAGGGTAGACTTTGCTCTTGGGAGGCATGGCATTGGGTAACAAGTCAATGGCACAGTCCGTCGGTGAGGTGGTAACTGTGTGGCCTTGATTTGACTAAAAACTTACCTGAATTTTTCATAACAGGAGGGAATCTTAGTAGTGCGAGTGTTGTTTAGGCTTCCAATACAACTTGTCAAACAGGGCTTGATTATTGCGGAGTGCTGCCAACTGGGTCATGAATAATATCAGGTCTGGGGGAGTTGGTGACATAGAATGAGAAGGCCTCTTGATGGAATATTCAGGACCTGCAGTTGAAGTGGTCGTGTTTGGTGGTTGATGCCATCTTTCATAAGGGTGATAGATAGATAGATAAACAATTTATTGTCCCTTAACGGGAGATTTGTTTTCACAGACTGTCATACAGTACACGCAACTGGCAAAAACAACAACAGCAAAATAAAAATAAGTAAAGTAAATGAATAAATAAATAAAGCAGCACAAAATAGTGAGTGTACATCTTTGTGGCCTGTTAAGGATTGTAATTGCACATGGGACAAAGCTCTTTTTGAAACGTGCCCTTCTCCAAGTCAGGGTCCTGTACCTGCGCCCGGAGGGAAGTAAAATGAAATGGCGGTTAAGGGGGTGCTCTGGATCTTTTATTATGGTTTGGGCAAGGCGTGCTATTGCTCTGTCATTGAGTTCTGAGCTGTTGGGTGTAGGGGAATGTATGATTTTTGAAGCTATTTGTGTTATTTTATTCAGTTTGTTTTTGTTAGTTACTGACAGCATGGTATAAAAACTAGTAGAGCAATATAGCATAATGGGCTGGATAATGCTCGTGTACAATAGTAACAGTAGATGCGGGGCAATGTCCAGAGAACTAAGTTTTCGTAGAACATGCAGACGTTGTTGACAGCGTTTATGAATGTCTGTTATGTGATGATCAAAAGTGAACTTGTTATCCAGGGTGATTCCAAGGTATTTCAATTTCTCAACTTGTTCTATCAAGTTGCCATGAATGGAGATCTGACTGAGACTGGGTGCATTAAAGACTAGTTCTTTTGTTTTCTCGACATTGAGATGTAGAAAATTGTCTGTGCACCAGTGTGTGAAATGTGATATTGTATCGTGGTAAGCAGCAATGGTAGTGTGATCGTTGAGGAGAGCCAGAATTGCAGTATCGTCAGAATATTTGTAGTATGTTGTAATGGGTGAAGGACTAATACAGTCATTGGTGTAGAGTGAGTAGAGAAAGGGAGAGAGGACACAGCCTTGAGGAGCTCCAGTGTTAGTTATGGTGATGTCCGATGTGACA